>JASPKZ010007546.1:577500-1003537 GCA_030220185.1 Diploptera punctata | reverse complement strand
CTTTAACTCTTACTTTTCTTGTATTGCTCCTTAGGTGTTTAACCTTATTCCGTGATCCCCCTTGATGTACTACCTTAGGTGGTTATCCTTCTAATTTGTGTACCTATGAACTAACTCTCATTCCATATATTCCTTATTGTGTGTTTAACTCTAGTTCTAGTATTCTTATGCGTTTAACCTCTCATTTTGCAGTACCCTGTATGTGTTTTTTAACTTCTTCCTAATTTTTGTATTTAATGTGTTAACCTCTTTCCTACTTCTTGTATTACTTTGTGTTTAAACCTCTCTTCTACTTTCTCGTATTACCTTATGAGGTTAACCTTACTTCGGATGTAATCTCCCTACTTAGGTCAATCTGTCCTCTTGGCTGTTCGCAGATAGCCAATCGTAATCCTCTATTGTATTTCCCTTAGCATTTTCATCTAGCGTCTCACCGTTTCAGGCGTCCCTGACTATTATCGTGTCCCTCGCTTGGACCATATCCATGTGTGCGTACGACTTTCCTCTAACCACCGGTGGCCTCTTGTTTCCCTGGCATCATTTCCTTAGTATCCTGGGTGCCTCAAACGTCCGTACTGCGTCCAGAAGGGAATAAATCCTATCCTCCCAGACGGGGTCCGTCTCTTGCTCCCTCACTTCCTAAATGGGTTTATTAGAAAATCTGTGGTTCCTAAACGTCGCTAATGCGTCCAGAAGGGGAATTAAATTCCATCTCCCAGAAGGGGTCCGGTCGTGCTAACCTCAGTTCCTAATCCCAGGCTATGGATATCCTTGGCAAGTCGGCGGACTCGTCGAGCAAATCGCCTCAATGGAAGGTGGTTGTTTGTTCCTTAGCTCCACTTCGGGGCCCAAGAAAACCTCGAAGCAAATCGCCATCAAAGGAGATCGCCTCAAGGGAGGGCACAGCCTTCCCATATCGGGGCCCAAGTTGTCCCTAACAACCGCACTCCCCGCTTTTTCCGAGTTTTGTATACTGGCGGACTCGTCGAGCAAATCGCCTCAATGGAGGTGGTGGTTGTTCCTTAGCTCCCTTCGGGGCCCAAGAAACTCGAGCAAATCCCTCAAAGGAGATCGCCTCAAGGGAGGGCACCGCCTTGCCATTCGGGGCCCAAGTTGTCCCTACCGCACTCCCGCTTTTTCCGTTTTGTATTCTGGCGGACTCGTCGAGCAAATCGCCTCAATGGAGGTGGTGTTGTTCCTTAGCTCCCTTCGGGGCCCAAGAAACTCGAGCAAATCCCCTCAAAGGAGATCGCCTCAAGGGAGGGCACCGCCTGCCATTCGGGGCCCAAGTCGTCCCCATCCTACTCATCCTGCTGCCTCAGGATTAACCTTAGGGAGAGCCTTTTTGAACTCATGGACGCCGCCTCATCGGAAAAGTGGATTTTATCCTAATCTTTTTGATGGGGTTCCCCTATTGCCATCATCCCTCTCTAAACCCGGGTATCACGACAGTTTTCCGTGGGTCTCTTTGCCCGTAATTGTATTGTGCTTCCATTTGTTCCTATGTTTCCTTGTTTCCTCTTATTGTTAATTCCCTGATGCCTATCATTCCCTAAACAACGATGTTCCATATGGTCCCTAACGTCAGTGCCAAGCCGGCAAGGTTTTATGGCCAGTGCCCCAAGATCATTTTGGAGTTCTCTGTCTCTAGATCATGTCATAACGGGGGTGCCCCACCTTCCGACTTGCACCTGCCTAGCTTGTTGGCGAAGTGTTCAGGCAACTCGCCAAATTTTCGAGGTCAAAACCTCTCCAAAAGGGTCCTTAGTCCTTCCCAACTCGTATTCTTCCTAGCACGTTGGCGAAGTATTCAGGCAACTCGCCAAATTTTCGAGGCCAAACCTCTCCAAAAGGGTCCTTAGTCCTTCCCAACTTGTATCCTTGTGTGCGACTATGTAAAAGTTTCATCTCTGTTTAAGTGTTTCTAACGTCACCTAGCCTAGATTGACCTAAGTTGTAGCCTATCCTTGTATTATCCCTCGTAGGTCTAAATGTGAAGAGTCTTAAGCGATCTAGTTTTTATCTATTATCGTAATATGTCATATCCCATATGTGTGTGTGTTTACTATTCGACTAGTCACTAGTCCTAACTGACATGCTATCGAGGTATACAGAGGGAGAGATCTCGGCCGCTGATTCTATCTCTGTATCCTCCTGTAGGCACCTCAGTCAAGCGTCATGATCAGTTGGGTATAATAGTTGTTGTGTAATTTCCTTTAGAAATATTATTTAGTGTAGCCCTTGAAATTCCAAATTTATAGGATAATATCTTCCACTAGATCGATTAAGACACCTAACTATCCGTGAAGTATCCTAACCTCCATCTTCTAAATTACTATGGGAATAAATTAATTTGTTTCCGATCATTCCTGCATGTTTGCACTCGGTAATTCTGGGAAAATCTCTCAAAACTTGTCCTATTCTTCATTGCGTTCCAAAAGTTTATAAATTTTCCTAAGTTCCCATGTCCCTCTTCCGTTCTTTTTCGTAATACGTATAATTTTCCTCACACCAAGTTGGATAATGCACATCCTCCCTTCTTAATCTGGACTATTGTTACTACTGATTTCTTGCAATGTTAAAATCGGTTCTAACCTCCGTGTTGGCATAACTCCTGGGTAATATAGCCTATCATTCGTCGTCCGCTATAGGCTTGACATACTACGTGCCTTTATCTGGACTGCTTCCACGTTATCTTCTCGCGAACTAGCCTACTACTTATCCCGGAACCCATTCATTCATAAATGAGTCCTAATTGCTGAAAATGAGATTATGGTCTTCCGTTATCTTTCCTTTTACTCATAAACATAAGTCTTATTTCTGGTAGTTCGCTCTTATTTCGCTTTTATTATTATTATTATTATTATTATTATTATTATTATTATTATGGTTTATCATCATTGTGGTTTAGTAATTTACCGTGAATTATTATTATTATTATCGTTATTATTATTATTATGATTATCATCATTATCATTGTTAGTTATAAATTTACTGAGTTTTTTTTTATTTATTTTTTTTTATTATCATTATCTTTAGTATTATTATTATCACGTTTACCTTCCTGGTGATTTATTATTATTTTATTTTTATTAAGTTTTAGGATCCTCATTAATATTAATAGCTCGATCTACCTGGTCACATCCCATCAATCTCACGTGGATATCCTAACTAGTCTCTAACGTCCTACCCATACTCGGCTTGAGGGTTATTCGTCGATGGTTGTTTGTCAGTACCCTAATTTCACCCAAAAAAAAAAAACATGATACTGCCAAAAAGAAAATATTTCTGGGAATAAGTCTACCCTTCCTCTATCATTTCTGTAAGCATCCGTCTATCCTCCTGTTATCATTTCTGTAAGCATCTTGTTTCTACCTCCCCTCCGTAATCCATCACTAGCGGAGCTCTATGATTATGCCCAATCTCCATTCCCCTCTTCTATTCGAGCTCTCTTATTTATACAGAATCTCCATTCTTTTGGTTCCGAAACCTAAATCTGAATTACGGATCAAGCGAGTCCTCCATTTTATTAATCTCAATTCCCGCTTTTGATCGAGTTCTCTCTAATTTATCCGAAGTTTCCATGCCCCTTTTCCATACTCTCTGTGTTCGAAACTAGAATCTGCCTTCCTCATTAGTTGAGTTCATCTTTTGATTGTGCTAATTCTCCATTCCCCTCTATGCTCGAGTTCTCGTTTATCTCTCCTAAGTCTTCATACCCCTTGTTCACTTTCTCGGGTTTCAAATCTAAGATCCCTTTGATTGCCCATATGCCACTTTATTTTCTTTATTTAACGTACGTTTTCTGATGTCTCGAAAGAAAAAAAAAAATTTATGTCCCTGTAATTGCTCCTAATCTAAATTTTGTTCATATTCCTGAGGCAATCGGTTTTGGAGTCCTTATCTGTGTGGTTAATCTAACTATCACCAAATTAAACACATTCCAGAGCTTTGCTGACTGTTATCGCTATGTGACCTCCTGGGACACTCCGTTTTCGTGCAAGACGTGTCTCAAAACACAATATCTCTCAAGATGGCGATTTTCCATTTTCCAATTTTCCACGCTGGTGATTTCATATCTATTATTCAGAAAACTCCTATTTTCTTGAACGTTCCCTAATTTTATTATTATTTTATTTGTCATCCAATCTTTTACATTATCTCGCATTATGAAAGTATGATTTGTACCCGAACTTCGTGTGACGATTATTATTTTATCGTGTTTTATTATTATTAATTTTAAATCGCGCAGCCAGTAGTTCCCTCGATTTTTAACTGAAAACGTTCCTAAATATAATGGTGCTCGCCTTACCATAAAAATCCCAGAATCATTTCCAGCGGCAATCGGTATTATTTGCCTCATGCCCTGCCTTGTCAAGGTCGCACGGCAGGTGGTCATAACCTCAGTCGTGTTTAAAATTTCTTTAATATATTTAGTATGAATATTTATTTCTACTAGCATAGTGGATAAAGTACTGCGCTACAAGCTGAAAAGTCGGGGGTTCAAGTCCCGGTGTGTATTAGGATTGTTAACCTGATCTAGTCCTCCTGGCGGCACTATGGCCCTGGGGTCGATTCAGCCTTCAACTGAAACGAGTACCAGACTCTTGTTCTGTGGAAAGGGCGGACGTCACGCAGGGCTGATAACCCGGCTGACATTAAGTGCCGATTGTCTAGAAATATTGGGAGCCCTAACATTTCCGCCACCTCAAGATCTCCGGTAGGGGAATATGTTACTTTAAATGTTACTTCATTTTTCACGGCTATTACTCTATTTACAAATCCTCTGATTTTTACGTTTTCCAACTCCCTAACTATTTTCCTGCTAGTTTTCGGTTATTCACTTTGTAATTAAACTTTTATAGTCTTATTATAATAATCGTTCATTTATTTTTCCAATATAATCATTTATTGCAAGTCATAACGCGGTTCCTCGAGCCTCACGTGGGCCAAGATTAATTACCAGTGTGGATGCACGAGTTGCTACACGGGGACTGAAATATCAATCGATTTATCTTTCTTGTATTTATCTCAATATTATTTTTTTGATTATTAGCCCGAATATAAGTAGAATTTTATTTGATTGAAGTGGATAGAATTAGTTTCCTACGGGGTAGCTGTAATGTTTAATATAGACTCCGTTAGAAGGCTCTGTAGTCATCGTGGCCATTTTGAGAAACAAAACAAAAATATAATAGACGTTAGCCAACTTCCTAGTTCTTTATCCAAAAAAAACTACCTAGTTAATAAACCATAAATTAATTTTTCGTGTCCCATCTCTATCCAGATATCCAAGATCGCGTTTTACGTGAATATATATATAAAAAAAATGAATGTTTGCATGGTGCAAACGTGGTATGAGTGTTTAGTGCATTAGTGGCGTAAGTATAAGATGTGTCCGCCATCTTGTTTGCTTAAATCTATTATCCTTTTCCAAAAATATAAAAGGTTCAATATAACAAAAATTTCCCATCTAGTGGCGTGTAAAGCAACCTATGATCCCTTGGGCTTATCTCTCGCGGTGATGCTTTCAGAAATGATTTATGTGTATATATGATCGTGCCACGTCTTACCGATAGGCGAAATAATAAAATATTGTCCGGGTGGGAGTACACAAGCTTTTTTTTTTCTCTACCCACGTTAAGAGTATCTAATTTCAATAAATATTAATAAAACACTATATTAAACGTATTTAGCTAAGAGATGTAATTATCACTTCATTATTTTACTTGTAAATGTGAAAATAAAGTGGAACTATTTCCTGACATGACCACATAAGTTATAATGCTACGGTTTATTATACAGCGTGTCGCGCCCGACGTGACGCGAATTCGCGTTTCGCTCGGCGTGATGCTGGTACAACATGGAGCGCAAACGTTACAGCGCATATGTTTATGGAATTGTCGCCAGATGGCACCACATATATGGAAAATCAAAATGACCAACGTTCATAATACATTTCCAAATGTGTTTACAAAACCCAATGTATACAAGCCTGTCCCTGCATAACCTAATAAAATAAATTATATACATCCTATTTAGTAAACTATAAACTAATCTGATGCACACTAAATTGACCAATCGGAATCTAACAATTTTAAGTGATTGAACATTTATTTCTTAAAATATGGTTTGGAATTAAATGCAAATGCTGGTCATTCACACAAATGTCCTGCCATCTGGTGGATTTAATTTTATGAGCGTTCACGTATGCCAACTTCAATTCTAATAAAGAACTTTGAAAATAAATTGAGAGGAAAAGTCATAATTTGTGTACATAGATAAACATATTAAAATTCTTCATCAAAAAGTTTCAAGTGTCGTTGGAAAACGATTAAAATAGTTCGAAATATTAGTAAAGACAGAAAAAGGTACCTAGAGCAACAGCATCATAAGAATGTTGTATGGAAAATTGTAGAATAAATTATTCTTAATTCTTAAATAAACATATGGTTGATGAATATACCAAATTTTAGAATACTTCAGACTTTCGCCTGAGCAGTTTTACCAGGTTTTGAAATTTAATGATTTATTTGTTACAGTAATTGATTTAGGTTGGGTTAGCTTTTATGTTCCTTGCGTTTTAAATGTGATTTGATACGTAAAATAAAGTACATCTTCATATTTGTTACTCTATGAAAAATTCAAAATGTCGGGCGATTACCATGTTAAATCATATTTCCACTACTTCGTTTCGTGTTAATTATACATATTTAAACAGCGGTTATAATTCTTAGCAAACTGATTCATTAACACGTTACAATACTTTAAAGTACATCAAAAATGGCACAAGTCGCGTAAGTAAAAAGCTTGTCTGGTACCACCCCACCAAAATATGTCATTATACACAATTATTAGCATTGGATGAGATATTGCCACACAACAAAAACTAAAATTATAACACTCTACAAAAGAAATATCATAACCTAGGTTAACAACAAAACAACAAAAAAATATCCTGAAACAACACCATTTTAATTCATAAACCTTAGGTGTATCAAAAAAAAATCAAGTTATAAAATGAATCTACCATATAACATAGAAAAAAATTAATGTACATATTAATATCTCCCAAAAAAAAAATAACACCTAAAAACAATTATCAACAACACCAAAATTGTCGTACTCATTGAAAAAAAACTTTAATTATGCCTAGAAAAATAAAACATTTGTTGAGGAGAAAAAAAAAACATCAATACCTAAAATATAACCTAAAACATATAAAACCCAAATATTAGATCCCAAAAAAAAACATAACCTAAAGCCATAATGTCCCAAAGTTGAATATTTTCTGGTCTCTCTCTGTTTTTAAAAGACGTAGTTTATTCAATGTGACTCTTCTCTTCCCAATTGAAAAAAAAAAACATATAACTTTTTACTGTATGTGAATTGAAGTTTAATTTGTGGTCTAAGGTTCGATATTTTTTTTTTTTTTATTCGTGACTATAATAATAACTTATTTTCACGAATATCCCACCGCTGCCACCAGAATATTACGCGGCGCGTCTGTTAAGCCCCTGCTCAGTGGTAGCGTAGTTCCCTAATGTTTAAGTTGTCTTAGGCCCGAGCGGTTGGCCTTGGTTTGTGGAGGAAAGTTCTACAATTAAACAATTTAATAACACAGTAAAAGAGAAATAACATTATTTATTAAAATAATTACCAAACATAAGGAAAATCAACTCAAAAAACTGTTATTAACATCAGCTGAAGTCGCCAAATTGTCCAACGTCAAAGTATTCAAAATTTTGTATTTGTAATAAGGTGGGAGAATAACATTAACTATGATTTGAGGGAAGTAGATTATACAGGGAATGATTGGAAAGCATTATCTCGGGATAGGGATGTATGGAGAGCTTATGCCTGTGCGGCCATGAACCTATGGGTTCGATAGTGCCTGTGAGTGATTAAGTAAGTAAGTAATTAAACTAAGTCTTTTAATGCACTCTACTATTTACAAATTGTTCCCTCGAATTTATGTCATCTGTTTCTGGAATTCTTTATCTTAAACCAATAAAGATTCTGAAGATGCAAATTAAGTAATTTTCTCTATTATAATAGTAGACTGCATGCTGTAGCATAGGTGGTTGAGGGAATACGCTACAAGCTGAAAGGTTGGGAGTTCGAGTCCTGGTGGGGTCAGGATATTTAAACTGACCCCTCTCCAGAGGAAAACGACTGTATTCATCACTGACCTTATTACAACCTGTATAGGACAGATTATAAGGTAGCGTGAAAGGGCATAAAGTCAATATTTCTAATGCAATATTTAACTAAGCTTCGACTACTCAAGCTGTAGAGGTCGTTTATTTGTCATCAAGAGGGAGGTGATTTCAAGGACATCTGCTAAATATAGATCGGAATGTCAGTTCCGTTATAAATTCCACACACAACCCAGCGAAAACCAACCTTTATTTACCATATATATATTATAAAACACTGTAATAAATAAATCATTTACAAAAATATACGTAATTATAAACCTAGACACAAATTACCAATCTTTATTTTATGATGTTAATTTACATGCGCTGATACGTTAAAAATGAGAGAAATCAGAATATTTTAATGTGTATTGTCATAAAGTTTGATGTCTTTCTTTGGACGCTATGTTATAGATAAAATTCTATTTTATTCAACTTAAAGTTTTCAAACTAAAATACTATTAAAATCTTAATTTATTCAACTTGATGTATTCAAAATATATATTGTTAAGTCTTAATTCATTCAGGCTAATTCAAAGTGAATTATTCAAATTATATATTGTTAAAGTCTTAATTTATTCAGGCTAATTCAAAGTGAATTATTCAAATTATATATTGTTAAAGTCTTAATTTATTCAGGCTAATTCAAAGTGAATTATTCAAATTATATATTGTTAAAGTATTAATTTATTCAACTCTATTAAAGTGAATTATTCAACCTGGAACTTTACTAGAAAATTGCATTTATACTCACACACTCCGAGATTCGAAATCATGTCCGTCCTAGATTGTTCCCAAAGCTGCCTTCTGTCTGACTTTTCGTCTACAAGTCGCGAATATTTATTTTACCGATCTGCCTTTGATTCGCGGGGGAAAATCTCGGGTGGAATTTTCATCAGTCGCCCTTCACTTCTAACCCACATATAACTTTCACCTGATGTAGTTCAAGACTCTCGTCAGGTCAAAATGGAAATCTTTGTTTTTTCCATCAAAACATGTTGATATTTTGGCCCACATCCTGTTGTTGTTGTGACCGATTTCAACAATAAGTCCCGGATATCACGCATTTTTACTCCTTTTTTACTTCCTAGCAGCCCTTGTATGAACTTGAGCCTAAAATAATTAGTATTTTTAAAGGTGATTATTTTCTCCCTATCTTCTGGTAAAAACATCAGTAAATATCACCTCTGCTTCTATCTTTTTTATCCGTTTTTTATTATACCTGCAATTAGGCCCTGTTGTATTTATAATAGACCTCAATAGGTTGACACTATCCCAATTCCTTTTTCATCCTATCTCAAGAACTGGTTATAGTATCATTAGTAATTATTCAATAACTTGAAAAGACAAATTGCAATCTTTCTAACTAACTAACTAATTCACTGGCACTATCAAACCCGAAGGTTCATGGCCGCACGGACGTAAGCTCTCCATACATCCCTATCCTGAGCTAATGCTTTCCAATCATTCCCTGTATAATCTACTTCCCTCAAATCATAGTTAATGTTATTCTCTTGCCTCATTCTTGGTCTACCAACTGGGTGTTTCCCCTCTGGTTTTCCTACAAAAGCTTCCATGCACATTGTTCATTCCCCATTCATACCACATGTCCTGCCCATCACAGTCTACAAGACTTAACTCTTCTTATTATATCTAGCTTCCTATAAAGACTATATAGTTAATTGTTATGTAGTTTTCTCCATTCACCTGTCTGTTCATCTTTCTTTGGCCCAAAAATTTTCCTAAGAACTTTATTCTCAAATACTCATAATCTCCTTTCCTCCCTTAAAGTAAGAGTCCATGTTTCGCATCCGTATAATATAACTGGTAGAATAATAGTTTTGTATATTTTCAGTTTAATGTTTTTTAAAAGGAGTTGGAACATCAAGAGTCTGTGTAATGCATAATAGCAAGCATTTCCAGAATTGAGCTTATGTTTAATTCATTTGTGCATCTCATTCCTATTTGTGATTATTGTTCCCAGGTATTTGAATTCAGCCACCTCCTCAAAATTTCCCTCATTTGTCACTAGCTGTCCATTTCCATTATATAATGTATTTTTATGTGTGATCATATATTTAGTTTTAATGATATTTACTTTCAGTCCCAATTGTAATCTTTCTATCTGTAATAATTTCTGTGTGGAGTGTTGCAAATTAAAAAACACAAGTCTCAGGAAAACATAAAAGAAAGTTATAGAAAGCATCTAGAAAAAGATTCAATAGCAGGGCAGGGGAAGTTGGTAGTTAATGCATACAAAAATCATGCATGCAACAACATTCTTATAGCAGCCATAAATCAGGAGCACTGGTCAACATGATTTTTGTCTCATGAGTACCAATAGTTGTATTTAATGCAGTTTTTTATCGTGTTTTCAAAAATGTATTCAGAATTGCTCCATCACCCATAGTTTTTTTATTTAAATTTCAATTAATGGATTTAAATATTCATTTTTTTAATTAACGTTTTTTTCATCCATTTGTCCATTGTAAAATAAAACGGGGAACACTTTCATCAGGAGATTTCACCTATGGAAAAGAGATATCAAGGCAAATGGAATCCTAATATGCTGGCCGATTATTGTTGGACCACCAAGAGGGATGCTTCACAGGTGAAATGTAGCAGAAAATCGTCATTTCTTACTTTCTAAGTGGGTCCGAATGTTTGAATATTGTGTAGTTACGAATGCAGAAAATTTTAAAGTGTTTGAAATTATAAATTCCTGTCTCTGAGGAACCTTGCATGATGGAGAAAAACCGATATCATATTTGAATTCAGGAGAAGAAATACTATCAGAATCACATATTTTTCTTTCTGAAACAAAAAAAAGTTTCTTATTTGTTGCTCAGTGTTATCAGATCACTTTAAAATTTTTTATATAGAGTGTGTATACATAGAACTTTAAAATGGGCTAAGAATAGTGTTTTTATAGCACAGTGTATGCTAGAAAATATTTCTTTTACTTAGAGCTGACTTTTAAATTGTTTCATTGCTCGCCAAGTTATAGGTGCTCTTAATTCTATTTATACTGCTTCAATGTGAATGCAACTTTAGGCACTGTTAAGACCCCCTGGTTTTCTCTGGCTTAAAAGACCTTCGGGACTTGGAAAATCTGGTAGCGTGAATTCTCTAGCCGAGCGTTAGAATGAGGATGTACAGTTATACATGTTTTGAAATAAACAAATGGAGTCTTATTTTAAACTATTTTATTACTAAAGTATAATAATTACAATCCCTAAGTATTCTAGCCCTAAATAACTACTCTAAGCTTATATATGAAACCTTACACCTAACTTCCTTGGTGTTTGAGAACGGGAGATGTGGGATAATAAATCTACCCTAAATCTACATTGTTTAAAAATGTTTTGTCCCTATTGAGTACTTGATTCCCTTCCAAAAATCCTAGACACATATTAAGAAAAATGGTCGGTGACTTACCCTTCAGCACTTTACACAGACAGACACGAGACCCTCACTTCTTCCGTGTTATATACTCAAATTGACCTCTAGTTACCCTAACTGTACTCACATTCCAATAAACTAAATGTAGAGATTTTACAGTTATCTAAGCAAAACTTTGCTCTGAACTATATCATGTCTAAACTCTATTTCAACAGACTTTGCTTGAATAATTAAAATAATCTATAAAACAATTAAAAATCTATATAAAAGACTATTTATTCATAACAGGCACTTATTGTTAATAAGTAGTGCTATTCACCTTGCCACAATTTATTATTTTATCGATAATATTATTATTACAAGGGGTATACAAACTGTATCGCAAGAAAAATAAAATATAAATAATCACAAAAAAATAACGGGAATTCAATATTTTAAGGAATAATTACATAAAATGTGACAAGACAGGTTCCATCTACGTCCACAAATGTGCTCTGAAAGTTTCATTGATATAGCTTAAGTAGTTTCTGAGAAACGTGTACAGCAAACTCCCAAATATCCGTGTGCATATTATCCTGTTTGTGGATTATCCGGGCATGACTCTTTTTACTGTATTTTTTAAAAATACTGTATTTTGTATTGTTACGAAAAAATTCTTTATTTTTAAACATGCTACTGTGAACTGCACTTAGAAACTAGCACAATAGAGTAACCTTCACTCGCAACCCCATCCCCTAACGCATTTAACAATACCAACCAATATTCTGAGAATACAATACAATTTCGGAAATTTCCATTGCATGAGTCACTGAAAGTTTGTTGTTACAGATTGAAACCACGGATATACTGTGGTAGTGAGTTTATTGCTGGTTAGTAGTGTGGTCATCGGTGGTTACTAGTCCATGGATATGCTGTGGCAGTAGGTTTATCGCTGAATTGTAGTGTGGTCATCGGTGGTTACTAGTGTGGGAATCGCTGATTATTGCTGGTTATAAGTGTGGATATTGGTGGTTACTAGTGTAGTTGTCACTGATTATGGTAGCCATTTTGAATAACTGTCGTAACCAGAGTGGTCAATAACAGGAAATAGTCCCACTTTTTTTCATATTTACAAGTACAATAAAATAATGATAATTACGACTTGCACCTAAATACATTTAATATAACATTTTATGAATATTTGTTGCATTTAAGTAGTGTTAAAGTGGGTAAATACATTTCTGATCAACTTCCACGGTGCCGAATAACTGAATTGAATTATCCGTGTTTTTCGATTATCCGTGCATATCTCGGTCCCAATTAACATGGATAATCGGGAGTTTGCTGTACCTAAAGAATGAAAAATGTGATTTTCGAAGAGAAGGAAAAGAAAAATGACGTACATGATCTAACCTTGTAAGCACCGGATTTTAAATCCAGGAATATAAACAAGTCAAATGATTCAGTAACATATATAACCCATATATCAAAATGTTCAGGAAACTTTGCTCTATTATATAAACTATTTATTTATTTTTCTTTTTTTTCATTTTTTCACCCACATAACGACCAACTTCCTTTAATAAGGTATTTCCAGACATTTTTGCCGCAATATAGGATGATATATTTCAACTATATAATTCTGGCAGTTTGTATTGGACATGCAACTACCACATTTATTTATAATATAAGATTACCTTTTTGTTTCTTTGTAAGGCATTTCTTTTTCTCTCATTTTTCCACGTAGAACTTCTTCTAGTAACACCAGATTCTTTCCAGGGTGGCCTGTAATAAATTCAACCATTAATGAAAGGAATGATAGGAATAGTGGCCTAAATTTCCTTAAAGGCCAGAATGTCATTAAGGTCTGTAGTAGTGTCTATATTACAGATAACTAACTCACTGGCTCTGTAGGTTCAAGGCCACATGGACATACGCTTCCATAAATATCTAATCCTGAGATAAGATTTTTCTATCATTATCTGTATAATTTACTTCCCTCAAATCATGGTTAATGTTATTCTCCCATATCATTCTTGGCCTTAAGAGCAAAAATAGTAATTGATAATACAATTTTAGGGCAGGTGAACAGTTTTAAATATCTAGGTTTCAATTTATTATATGTTAAAATTGAAGATGTTAATGACAAAATAAATAAATTTAATCTAATGTGTGGCACTATTAAAAGAACCCTTAAAAACACAAGAAAAGAAACAAAAATTAAACTTTATAAAGTAATGACTGTTCCTGTATTGATGTATGGATTACAACGTTGGACGATCACTAAAAGACAAGAATAAAGATTGTAAGCAGCTGAGATGCGATTTTTAAGAAATACTGCTGGATAAGAAAAGAAATGAAGATATAAGAAAGGAACTAAATATTGTCACACTTACAGACCGAATAATTGAATATAAGAACGACTGGAAAGAACATATTGATAGAATGCCAGAAGGAAGATTTCCAAAATTATTGCTAAATTATAAACCGCAAGGAAGGAGAAATGTTGGACGCCCACACAGAAGATGGTCTGAACAATTTTAACAATTCTAGCTTTCATGAAACCGGAATGAGCCAACAGGCTTAATCCCTGGATGACGATGATGATGATGATTATTCTGTGGCCTACCCACTGAGCACTTTCCTACACAACTTTCCATTCCCCTGTTTCTTTCTTCATTCATGCCATATGTCTTGTCCATCAGAGTGTACAAAACTTACTGTTCTTATTATATCTGGTTTCCCATAAAGATTATGTAGCTGGACTTTCGAACCCATAGGTTCATGGCCACGCAGACATAAGCTTTCCATAAATGCCTGTCCTGAGCTGATGTTTTCCAATCTTGCCCTCTATAATCTACTTTCCTCAAATCATGGTTAATGTTATTCTCCCATCTCTAGATACGCTGAAGATGAAACAGAGATGTTTTGAAACACATCCTAACAGAAATTGACAAATATGAGGTAAGATAACAACAGACTCAACCTATTTATTAGATTTACTGTGGTAAGATATGCATGCTAAATTTGTAGTTGGTAGAAATGCTTCTCATCTGTTTTAGGGCAGTTTTATGAATACTCTCTATGTCATAGAGAGGGGGAAAGAGTCACTCTTTGCGTAAAGATAGTTTCATGAATTCCACCCTTAATCACTTATGTATTCATGTAACATGTAAAGCTGAGAATCAAATATCAATATTGCAATTTTACAATTTATCTTTCATTCTCATTGTTACTGTAAATTTACAATGTCTGAGAAAAATAAAACAATGACCAATTTCTCATCAAAGAAGGAAGACATTCTTCTGGAAATAGTTAGAGAATAATGTCATATAATCAGAAATATTAATAGAAAATTTACAATATAAAAATAGAATACCTGAGATCTCAGTCTTCCTCAACTTTGGATGTACTGATATCGCAGGTATTCTATTTTTATATTGTAAATTTTACATAGTAACCTCAACGGTGTTTCATCATGAATATTAAAAGACCATCCATAGTAATTCTGCCGAGGGCAGGTCCTTCACTGCAATCATAGCACGTTCATGCTATGCTTGCATCTTTACTAGGGAATTGTAGATGTGGTAGCTTCCCGTTGCTTTACACACCAGTGAAGGATGATGATGATGATAATGATAAGGATGATGATGATGGCCATATGATTTCGGGGACCATTTGGGCCTTAAAGTTTTCCTGACAACATTTGTCATACAGGTGAGGAAAAACCCCGATAAAAACCTCACCCAGAAAAAACTGTCCCGACCAGGGATCGAACCTGGGTCCGCTGCGTGACAAGGCAGCATGCTACCTCAAGACCACAGCGGTGGACATATTAAAAGTATTGAAATATTAATAGACCAAGAATTAAAAGAATGAAGGTTTTGTTAATCGAAATTGGCTAAAGAACTCTTGGTTATCTAATGAATCAAAATAAGTTACTAGTATTAAACTTTTATAAGAAAAAATCACTAAGAAGTTAATTTAAGATTTAAATTAAAATGTTTTATACCTCACCTTATATCCAGTCTTCTAATTATACTCATTTCAAAGTTTAGGTAGCTTCATCTTCAGTAATTTTTTGTCGACTGATGTTATGTCGATCAGGAAAATGGCTTCTTCCTCCCTCTGTTGGCAGACAGATGAACCTCCGGATTAAATCAGAATCCCCGAGAATTTCAAAGTTCATAAGTTTTATATTTAATTAATGTTGTTCATAAGTTTTATTTTATTTTTTTCAGGTTCATCAGTCAAACAACAAAAGAAGGAAGAATCAGTTCTCCTGATCGACATAACATCAGTTGACAAGAAATTACTGAAGATGAAAATGCCTAAGCTTTGAAATCGGTGTAATTAGAAGACTGGATATGAGGTAAGGTATAAAAATTTTAATTTAAATCTTAAGTTTCTGGTAGTTTATTATTGGTCAGTATCATCAGTGTTAGTTTCATAGAAATACACTTATTACTACTTTCTGTAATATTATTTGTATGTAAATTTAACTTAAATAAATAATAGTTTAAAAAAACTAAAACAACATTCTTTATTATCAAACCAAACTAAATAAATAATAGTTTTAAAACACTAAAAGAACACGCTTTATTAGAAAACTAAAAAATGAAAAATAATTTTAATTTCCAATACGGTTGGTATAAAATAAAGTGGTCAACAAAAAAATCATCTCCAACACATATAGAATAAAACTAGAGTTATCATCAAAAAGAAAATAATTTTACCATCAAAAGCGTGGGGTGCTCTATATCAATTAATATATTTGATAATAAACAGATATTGGTAAAAAGTAAGCTCTCTAAGAAGAAAATGTAAAAATCATAAAAAGCACCCCACGCTTTTGATGGTAAAATTATTTTCTTTTTGATGATAACTCTAGTTTTATTCTATATGTGTTGGAGATGATTTTTTTGTTGACCACTTTATTTTATACCAAGCGTATTGGAAATTAAAATTATTTTCCATTTTTTAGTTTTCTAATAAAGCGTGTTCTTTTAGTTTTTTAAAACTATTATTTATTTTTTATTTTTTAGTTTTAATATTTTACAAAATAAGATAAAAATGTAAATATCTTTAAATTCGATACTATTGTAGTATGAGCTAAAAGTAATACTCTTCTATGAAAAAAACCCTCCCAGCCGGATTTGAACCAGCGACGTATGGATTACTGAAATTATGTATCACTAAGAGTTCACTGCTCTACCAACTGAGCTCTTACAACGATTGACTAAAAACTCGACAAGTCCGCAACCTATTATACCAGTTTTCATTTGTTTGATTTTCGGATGATTCTGGCCAGGATTTTAGAAACAAAATACGAAATTATTGTATTGTCATGGGTCCTCTACACATATACAAAGTTTCAAGTCGATCCAATATTTCTAAGTGGGTGAAAACCGCGTTGAAAGATTCCATTACATTGATACAAAAACACGTTTATTTATTTTCTGATGATTATGGCCAGGATTTTAGAAAATAAATATGAAATTATTGTATTGTAACGGGTCCTCTACAAGTATACAAAGTTTCAAGTCGATCCGATGATTTTAAGTGGGCGAAAATCGCAATGAAAAATTCCGTTACGTAGATAGGTAGGTAGATAGATAGATAGATACAGGTCAAGCTAATATAAAGCGTGTAAAAATGAAAAATAATTTTAATTTCCAACATGCTTGGGATAAAATTAAAGTGGTCCACAAAAAAAATCATCTCCAACACATTCAGAATAAAATTATAGTTATATACAAAAAGATAATTTTACCATAAAAAACGTGGGGTGCTCTATAACAATTAATATATTTGATAATAAACAGATATTGGTAAAAGTAAAGTCTCGAAGAAGAAAATGTAAAATCCGTAAAAAGCACCCCATGCTTTTGATGGTAAAATTATTTTTTTTTTTAGGTAACTATAGTTTTATTCTAAATGTGTTGGAGATGATTTTTTTGTTGACCACTTTAATTTTATCCCAAGCGTGTTGGAAATTAAAATTATTTTTCATTTTTAGTTCGGTTTTCTAATAAAGCATGTTGTTTTAGTTTTTAAAATATTATTTATTTTTTATTTTTTAGTTTTAATATTTAACAGAATAAGATAAAAATGTACATATCTTCAAATTCGATACTATTATGGTATGAGCTAAAAGTAATTCTCTTCTAAAAAAAAATCCTCCGGGCCGGACTTGAACCAGCGACCTAAGGATTACTGAAATTATATATCACTACAGTTCACTACTCTACCGACTGAACTCTTATAACAATTGACTAAAAAGTTGATAAATCCACAACCTATTATACTGGTTTTTATTTTTTTGATTTTCTGATGATTATGGCCAGGATTTTAGAAAACATTATGAAATTATTGTATTGACATTTGTCCTTTACAAGTATACAAAGTTTCAAGTCGATCCAATGATTTTAAGTGGGTAAAAATTGTGTTGAAAGATTCCATTACATAATTACACAAACACGTTTTTTGATTTTCTGATGATTTTGGCCAGAATTTTGGAAAAAAGTTAATGAAATTATTTTATTGTCATTGGTCCTTTAGAAGTATACAAAGTTTCAAGTCGATCCAATGATTTTAAGTGGGTGAAAATCGTGTTCAAAGATTCCATTACATAATTACACAGACACTTTTTTTTGATTTTCTGATGATTCAGGTAGGATTTTAGAAACAAATTATGAAATTATTGTATTGTCATTGGTCCTTTAGAAGTATACAAAGTTTCAAGTCGATCCAATGATTTTAAGTGGGTGAAAATCGTGTTCAAAGATTCCATTACATAATTACACAGACACTTTGTTTTTATTTTCTGATGATTCTGGTAGGATTTTAGAAACAAATTATGAAATTATTGTATTGTCATTGGTCATTTACAAGTATACAAAGTTTCAAGTCGATCCAATGATTTTAAGTGGGTGAAAATCACGTGAAAGATTCCGTTACATAGATACAGATCAAGCTAATATAAAGCATGTAAAAAAATCAATTGATTAGGAGTTTACTGGAAGATGTGCTGTGGTAAAGTTAACTTCCGGTTACGTCATGTTTTACTGACAGATAGTGTCTTAATATGATATTGTAAAATATAACTACCAGTAAAGTGACTATAAAAGTAGTTGTACATTTTTACTGGAAGAGAAATGTTGGACCTAAGAGAACAACATGTAGTTGAGTTGTTAAAGTCAGAATCACTGTACTATACTTACCGTCTTTGTTGTTTTCTAATTTGGTCTAGTTCATAAGTTAGATAAGGCTTCATGCTATGAGAAGGTGGCATTGGTTCAGGTGCTGGAATACTTGGCACTTCAAGCCTAGTCCTCATTACTACCCCACTATCGCATGAGATGCAGTTAACATTCCTAAAACACAAAATAAATAAGATAAACAGAAATTACACCTTAGTTGCCTGTTTAGATGTCTCATTGCATCCATGTCATCTATGTGCAAATAAGGTAACTACGAGGTGTGATCAATAAGTTTCCGGAATGAGGCCATAAACACAACACAACACTTCAAAGTTTCTATTCAGCACTGTCACCCTCGAAGTAGTCACCTTGGGAGTTGATACACTTGTCCCAGCGCTTCTGCCAATGCTGGAAGCACTTCTGGAAGTCGTCTTCTTTAAATGTGTCCAATGCCTTCTGCAATTCGCACTGGATGACATCAATGTCCTCAAAACGATGTCCTCGGAGCCAAATTTTTAGCCGTGGGAACAGGAAAAAGTCTGCTGGAGCCAGATCTGGAGAATAGGCTGGATGGGGAACAGTACTCATCCTATTTTTGTCCAAAAACTGGTGGACAGAAATTGCTTTGTGCGCGGGCGCATTGTCGTGATGCAGGAACCAGTCACCAGTCCTCCATTTCTCTGGCTGTTTGCGTCACACACTCTCCCTCAATCTTTGCAACACTTGTTTGTAGTACACTTGATTCACTGTTTGACCCCGTGGTACAAATTCCTTATGCACAATTCCATTAATGTCAAAAAAAACAATCATCATTGACTTCACATTCGATCGAACTTGTCTGGCTTTCTTGGGGCGTGGAGATGCAGGACTCTTCCATTGCGAAGACTGTTGTTTAGTTTCTGGATCGTAGCCATAAATCCATGTTTCATCACCAGTAATAACCTTTTCCATGAACCATGGGTCATTTTTAAGCTGTTCTTTAAGATCTGTGCAGGCAATCACACGACTTCCCTTTTGGTCATTTGAAAGGAGGCGGGGCACGAACTTTGCAGCAATTCTTCGCATGTTCAAATCGTCTTTCAAAATGCTTTGAACACTTCCAAACGAGAGTGCTAGTGCATCAGACAGTTCTCGTATTGTAATGCGCCTATCATTTAATACCATTTCCCTCACTCGATTGATATTTTTATTGGTTTTGCTGGAAGTTGGTCGTCCCAGACGATTTTCATCCTTAACCGATGTCACGCCCCTTTTAAATTTCGAAAACCACTCAAATGCTTGAGATTTGCCCATTGCTTCCTCCCCATAAGCTGTTCTTAACATTTGATATGTTTCTGTTGCAGTTTTACCAAGTTTAAAGCAAAATTTGATGCATGTTCTTTGTTCCTCATAATCCCGCATTGTTGCTACACAGAGAAATCGCCGCATGCACAAAACACGTCTTCACTTCAGAGCTTCTACCAGCATACTGCAAAGTCAGAGTAGGTCGCGCAACCCCTCAAATTCATCACAAGGAAATTCTGAGTGTACAGCCAGGGTGAAAATTAAAAACTCCTCAATGGCATAATTGTTTTGAAGCCATTCCGGAAACTTATTGATCACACCTCGTAAATAAGAATTAAATGAATTGTGAATTCTTCTTACCTCATACTTCTATGTTTTTTTTAAAAACAGCACTGCAGTATCAGCGACCATTGTCACCATCCTCAGCTGTTTTCACGACTGTCAATTTTTCCTTTTGCTGGTAATTATCCAAACTGCCATCTGGTGTTCTTTTGAAGGAATTATTTTCTAAACTGCCATCTGTGGTATTAAAAAATAATTCCTTCAAAAGAACACCAGATGGCAGTTTAGAAAATAATTCCTACAAAAGAACACCAGATGGCAGTTTGGATAATTACCGGCAAAAGGAAAAATTGACAGTCGTGAAAACAGCTGAGGATGGTGACAATGGTCGCTGATACTACAGTGCTGTATTTAAAAAACATAGAAGTATGAGGTAAGAAGAATTCACGATTCATTTAATTCTTATCAATAAAACCTCATAATGTTAAAAATTTCCAAATTTATTATATAAAAAAAGGTAACTAAAAATTCACTTGGTCTAGTAACTCCTTACTGAGAGGCTATGGCTCAACAATGAGCTATGCCATTTTAGATAGAGAAATTACAATATTATTTAAATTTCTTTTTGTTTTTAATTGTAATATTTCACACTACAGTGCTTCTCCTTCAACTCAAAGTGATTTGTCACCAGAGGTTTCTGTCTAAAGCATCTTCTTCCCTCAAATCTCTAGCTTCCATACTCCTCCTCACTCCATCTATCCAACATTCTCTAGGTCTCTTACATTAGCTTCCCAATCAAGGATCTTCTTTTGTATTTTTATTATTAATTTAATACATCTCAATGAAGGAGAAATTGCATTTGAAGAGAAAAATATGTGCTCAGACTGAGGTTTGAACCCAGAACCTTTGGCTTTCTATGGCAATGCTCTATCAACTGAGCTACCTGAGCACTCCAATCTAAATGCAATTTTTTCTCTTATACACTCACAGTGTCGATACTAGTAAAATTCATGGTAAGTTTCCATTGAGGTATCAGTTCATAGTGATATAATATATGGTTAAAAACTATAAAATAGTTACCTTATAGGTCCGTCCCCTCAACTTAAGTTGTTTTTAATGCATTCTGCTAATGATGGGACTAGTCCCAAAAGGCCTATAGAGTTTTAAAAACAACTTAAGTTGAGGAGATGGACCTAAAAGGTAATTATTTTATAGTTTTTAACCGTACATTAAATTACTCACAGTGTATAAGAGAAAAGAACCCAAAACCTTTAGCTTTCTATGCCAATGCTCTACCAACTGAGCTATTTGAGCACTCCAATTTAAATGCAAATGTTTCTCTTATACACTGAGGGAAAAATTTGCATTTAGGTTGGCCTACTCAGGTAGCTCAATAGGTAGACCATTGGCATAGAAAGCCAAAGGTCCTGGATTCAAACCTCAGTCTGAGCATATATTTTTCTCTTCAAACATAATCTTCTTTGGTATTCTATCTTCTTCCATTTTTATGAGATATCCATACCATTTCAAATGTTTTTTTTTTCTAATTTCTTTCCATTTTTTTTTTCAGTTTGCATAATTTCCCTTATTGTGCTGTTTCTGACTTATCCCTTCTTGAAATTTTTGTTGATTGCCTCAAAAAAATCCATTTCTACTGTTAGGAGTTTGTGTTCTTTTTGTTTACTTACTTGTCCAGGTTTCGGACCCATATAATAAAAGGCTTTGTAACAGGGCTTGAAATACAGTTATTTAAAAAAACATAATTAAAAAATCTAGACTTCTTAAGTCCAGTTCTTTTTTTATTTTTTGTGTTCCAATTGTCAAGATCAATTTCAATAAAGTGAAGATTTTAAACTAGAAAATATTTGAAAAATCTTAAATTCAACATCTGAAAACAACAGTCACAAAAAGTAGCAGTAACTATCAATGCAAATAGTCTATGAGGCATATTTAATCAAAGCATAAATATACATTGATCAAATTCAGTACCAGTATCAACATATCTGGTCCAAATCAGTTCTAAAACATGATATAATAATAACATATTATAATAAATATTTAACTCATGCCCCAAATGGGAGTTAATGACCAATCATGTTTCAATGAATTTTGTTTTACAGCCAATGACAGTCGTGTTTCACTTCACTCTTTATCAAATTCTCTTAACCACCTCCTGCTTTTGTGATAAAGCTCCTCGTTTTTAATATTCTGAACAGGTCAGAGCATTATTTTGCAGTGTCTGGCTCTGCAACAAATACGTTGAATATGGCAAATAATGAACAGATTCCTTCGAACTACACATTTGATAATTGTGTGTTCAATAATTGTGTTTTTAAATAATGATTTTACTGAGTTGTTTGCTAAAAAAATTAATTAATAACCTAGAGTGCATTCTTACAATATTGTGATCCAATTTGGCAATAAATAATATGATCAACTTACAGTGAATAAACAAATGAAACATAACCACACTTTTTTTTTACTTGTTTTCAAACATTGCCGTTTACATTAACACATTGGTGTGCTTTCCACCCATCCCTGCTAGACCAGACATTTTTGTCAGTGGAGTGGACTTTTAAATTTTAAACCGCGCTAACACAGTGTAGTTTTTACATCAATATATTTACATTCAATAACAATAATACATAAGTAATTGTTTATTAGTGTTCTCACCAGACCTTCTAGTAGAAATTGCAGGTGTGATAGTGTTGCAAACATTCCTCTATATGTAAAGGCACAGAGCAAAACAAGCTTATGTAGCGAGTTTCTTTTCTTGTGTTCACTGCAAACGCGACAAGTATTTTTTTTCTTTCCAGTCACAATCGGTGTTAATTTGTGTTTCTTCATGTCTCAGATTCCAGGGTGGGTCTTGACGTGGTGTCCTAGAAGTGGTTTCTTTTTCTCCCTGTCTTTCTTTCTCTTCCCTGTCATCGATTCCTAATTTCACAACTGCCAAACAACTATTTCAAGCAAAAAACTTCTGTTTGACATTTTGTTGTTAGGATTTTGAAATTTATAGACCCAGAAAGCATTAAAGAGTGCACAATTCAGAAGCCACAATACAACTTTCTTGCTCCATTTCACTGTTTTTCTAAGGTTGTAGTAATATGATAGGTACTGGTCAGCCCTGTCTATTCCCTTCACATACTTGTTATATTGAAGTATTCAATAGGGCAATTTTACAACTTTACCCCTCCTACTCTCGTGTTGCCTGATGCAATGTGCTAACCATTCTTACATCTCTTTTATCTTTCCATGTTTAAAGCAAAGCTTCCCCATTACTATAAAATACACTTTCTCCTGGTTTGAGTTTATTTCCTGCTTCCACAAATGATTTTGGAAGCCCTCTGTTAATCCTTATTGTTCCACAAACCCTTGTCTTTCTTTCAAGCAAATTTTCCAGCTATAGCCACACTATTATAATAATTTCCCGGTAGACATGATGCCACATATATAAATTCAGCTCCAGAATGCAAAATAGTGTTTCTTCTAATTTTTCCCCTCTGCATACATTTACAGGTTACAAACGTATCCCATAATCGCCTAACTACCAGCACTAAAATTCCATATTTCACCAGCCGTCTGTCTTAAAACTGTAAACACCTCTTTCTGTAAGGATGGAAATTTCATTAAAGAGAAGAAAGGGGTACAAAAACAACTAAAATTTATTTCACAATGAAAAAACAAAATTGCATGCCTCCTTCAAAAGCCAAAGAGGCAGGGAAACCACACAAAACGTAAAAACGGATTTCTCTGTGGCTGGTCGTCTAGTGTTGGACATTTAAACACGGAGTTCTCCGTGGCCCGTCACCAATGTGTTAAATATATAAATATTTTAAAATAACTATATTTAAATAATGATTTTTGTGTAAACATCTTAATTTTATTAGTTGAGTAGTACTAACAAATGCCACTCTTGATTTCCAAATCCTCTAGATAAATTGGAAATCACTCATGGCATAACTTACGATAAACAATTAGATTACCTGAGTAATTTGAGCTTAGTTCCAGCTGCCTCAGATTCTTTGCGCATGTTTGCAACTGCTTTCAAATCTTTCCTGCAAAGCTTTCAGTTTGCTGTTAACAAAGTCTTTAAGCGGTGTTATTTCAATCTTATCCAGTTTGCTCTCTATATCTTTCTGAAGATCAGACAGTTTTTGATGCCATTCTCCTTCCTTTAAAATAAAACAATTTTTATTTAGGTGATTTAAATATTTTGTTTGTATAAGAACCCTCAGGGGTCCTCATCTAGGGGGTATGTGGATGCGACCACAAGGTGCCCAAGCTGAGCAAAACATTTCTTCCACTTACTTGTGTTTTGCACTCTTTTAACTTTGCTATCTAACCTCTCTTGGTTAACTCTTGTTTTTTCGACCCCGACGCTATTAGGGCATCCGAGGGCTAGGGAGTCTTTCTTTTCTTCCATTTCTTCTTTCCTTTATTTTCTTTTCTTCTCCAGAAAAGCCTGACCAGAGGCTATAAGATGGCAGCCCCATCACTGGTCTTGCCTTCCTTTGGCCAGCAACCAATCGAAGGGACTATTATTATGCTTTCAAGTCTTATACGAGAATTTCCTGGAAGGTGAAACGCTGGAGGGAAAATTTTCTATAGGATCATAACAGGCCTTGGCCTAATACTTGGAAGGAAGAAGAAGAAGAAGATGAAACTAAGACAAAAGAAGTTTAGCTACTCATTATATTATTCTAACTTCTCATTATATTATTCAACTGTTTGTATGTGAAACCAAGACAAAAGACAGAAGTCTAACTTCTCATAATACTATTCAGTGTTTGTGTGTGAAACCAAGACAATGTATATATAAATTTTTATTTAGGTGATTTAAATATTTTGGATGGTTAATAGCAACGTCCCACTCAAAAATAATGAGAACGCTGATTTCATTTACCTCCTTCTACATAAAAAAATATAAGATTTTGTGAGAAAATGGAAAGGTTATAGGTAACTTCTTGGTACTCAGGAATTCTTTTCAAAATTCACATATCATTTTTTCAAAGAACTAGCATAATCATTGCAAAATCAAACCAATATTAACACAGCTGGAGTTGATGGATTTTTAAGGCTGTAAAATTCCTGTAAAGCTGTGGGTCCTGTGTCACAGATGTACAGCACATAAAATACCTGAAACTTGAAATAAGAGGCCTCTGAACATTATAAGTCCATTCACGTCCAGATTTTAATTTTTATACTAATCAAATTAATTCATTTAAGTATCTGGGAACAATAGTAAATGACACAAATTCGATTGAAGAAAAAATAAAAAATTTAATAGCACTTGGTAACAAAGCTTTTTATGCAAATTTACCATTACTTAAGAGTAAACATATCTAAAATCTCCAAACTTAAACTATACTTTACAGTTTTAAGAGCCAGTTGTAACCTATTCTAGTAAAACTTGGACATTTAAAGAAGCAGAAAAACAGAAACTTTTCAGTCTTTGAAAGGACAGTAATAAGAAGAAAGAAAGAATAAAAAGAATATTAAAAAACCTCATAGTGTTATTTCCTATCTACATAACTTAAGGAACATAATTAATTTCATTAAGCACAAAGATTAAGTTGGATTGGGCACATATATGGAATGGATGATGAAATGATGGTAAAAAGCTCTACAAATGGAAGGCAATAACTCCTAAACACATTGGACGAACCGAAAAAAGATGGGAAGATATGTAGTGAATGATATAAAATTGATGAAGATAAAAAAATTGGAACAAATATGTCCAGGAAAGAAAAGTGTGGAAAGAACTCATTGAGAAGGCCAAAGCATTCTCCAATTGCCTTATTAAGAAGAAGAAGAACCCGTTAAAGAGCATAATTAAATATAAGTATTTCCTAACTACCAACTACCGGTAACATTAATTAAAAAAAAGACACTGGATAATTATATTATTTCCATGTATAATAATAATTGCTCTTTATATAAACTTTTGTCAAAAATATGGTTTTTGAAGGACTATATTATTGGTACAGGATCTTCATCAAAAAGTGAGTAAAGTTTCCTGAAAATTTCACAGCCCTACTTCAAGTAGTTCTTGAGAAAAGTGCACCAAAGGGTGATTTTCAGGAATTATTAATAATTTTTTTAAAAATAAAAATTAACACTTGAACTGGGAATCGAACTCTGGACTTCTGTCTCTGTACATCAGTGTGCAATCCATTACACCATTCAAGACCTATTACAACTGCTAAATATTCTTCCCACATATAATTTTCTTATGTCCAAAGGCAGATAGCTCTCGCATATTAACACTGACATCAGACGACTTCTATTTGAAGTATTTTTAACAAGAATTTTACATTTACATTTAAGTGTTAAAGCTTAATATTTTGATGTTATATTTAGTTTAAGATATTCCAGTTCTGTACAGATTTTATTTTTGGAAAAGAAAAATTAATGCTTGAACCGGAATTGAACCCTCGACCAAAATATGTTAAACTAAATATAACATCAAAAATTATTTATACAAGTCCACCGCTGTGGTCTCGGGGTAGCGTGCTGCCTTGTCACGCAACGGGCCCGGGTTCGATCCCCGGTCGGGACAGTTTTTCTGGGTCAGGTTTTTATCGGGGTTTTTCCTCACCTATAAGACAAATGTCAGGAAAACTTTAAGGCCCAAACGGTCCCCGAAATCATATGGTCATCACAATCATCATCATTCATATTCATCTTAGGTTAAGCTTAGGATTAGGGACTCTCCTGGTGCACCATTATCATCATCATCACCCATCATATCATCGGGGCAACATAACCCTGCCTTCCAGGCGCCCCAACCTCAGAAGTGGGTTACAAGTACGCCATGCCAGGAGAGAAACCAGGAATGTCTAAAGACAAACTTGGGGCATTTGGGGAAAAAAAAAAAAAATTATTTATACATTAATTTAGAATGAATACTTATTTTAGGAATTCTCACTATGAGGTATATTCTACCTTAGAATGAATAGTTTAAGATATGTAAAAATATATAATTCTATATCTATATATTATTACATGAAGAAGAAAGATTTCTACCCCTTTTTAAGCAAATTCCGCCAGGGGAGAGTGTGATATTTGGCATAATTAAAGTTATATAGAGAAGGAGTGCAGAAAAATAAAATGTATGTATAATATATGTTACAAATAAATCAAATTAAAAAAATTAAAATAAATTGTCTCTAAGGAATGTATGTGTATTACTCATTCATTTGTGTACTCATTCACTTGTTTACGTTCATACTGAAAGTACATTGTTGTAAAAAGAAAATTGTGCAGCAGCAATGTGAATTGACTTCCTCTCACACATTTATTATTAGTGGTTTATTATTAGTGATTTAAAAAAAAAGTATAATTCTTCTGTATGTGTGTATGTCACTGAACTCTTCCTAAACAACTAAACCAAATTTCATGAAAATTTTTGTGTGTGTTTGAGTGGGTCCCTGAATGGTTTAGATTCACAATTGGACCCTCTAAGACCATTAGGTGTACGAGTTCAGCTGAAGTGAAAATTTAAAAATTGCTCTAGCAGTCACAATTTTCGATGTTTCACAAAGAAACTCAGTATATCCTTAAGTTGTGATCGTGGTGTTGCATTGAAAATGTCACAAAGGCAGTGAAGAAACTTAAGTCTGTATAAAAATCAAGAAATATGAGGAGTGTCAAAATACAACTCAAATTAATGAGTGTATCCTACTTAAATAAACCGAGATAGGTATTATCAGAAATGAGCAAAATCCGACTACTGAAGGGGAGATTTACCTGAAATCTGAAATTAAAAACTGACAGCAATCACCATATTTGGTTTGTCTCAGCATATACCATACAATTTAATTAACCTTTAACATTTCACTCATTTTGGTGTAGCAATGCACGCCGGATATTAGCTAGTGTAGCGTAGTGGTTAAGGCAGTGCGCTACAAACCGGAAGGTCAAGGGTTCAAGTCCCGATGAGGTCAGGATTTTTAAACTGACCCAAACCTTCTGGTGGCACCATGGCCCTGGAGTCGACTCAGCCTCTAACTGAAATGAGTACCAGATGCTTGTTCTAGGGGTAAAGGCGGCCGTCACGCAGGGCTGACAACCCGGCTGACATCAAGTGCCGATTGTCTAGAAAAAGTGGGAGCCTTAACCTCCTACTACCCGAAGGGCCTCCCGAGGCCTGTAGTGGGAACATTATGTATATATATATATTTTTATTTTTTTATTATTCCGGCTTTTACAATGAATATACATTTTTCAGGTACCCATGTCCACAGTTAACTACACATTTGATTCAACACATTTTTCCATTCTTGTCTGTTCATCCATATATCTTCTTCTATTTCCCATTCCCTCTTAGTTTCATTGATTCCCTGAATCCACATAATATTTGGTCTACCCTTCTTTTTTCTTCCCTGTGGTTCCCAATCCATGATTATCTTAGGTAGTCTTCCTTCTTCCATTCTTCTAATGTGTCCATACCAATTTAATTGTTTCTTCTTTATAAAATCTAATATTGAATATTGTACCTGCATTTTTTCATTTATATATGAATTTCGGATTTTATCCTTCCTGGATATTCTTGAAGCACGTCTCCAGTAGTCCATTTCAGTGGCGAGTAATTTTTTTTTCATTTGTGCATTTAAAGCCCACACATCAGCTCCATAGGTAATAATGCTTCTGATTATTGTATTAAAAATAGTTTTTTTTGTTTCTTTGAACATATGTTTGTCCCATACTATTCCATTTAGGGCAGATATAGCATACTTTCCTATATTGATCCTGTTTCTTATCTCTGTTTCTTGTTTTCCATCTTTAGTAATTTTAATTCCCAAATACTTATATTCTTCAGTGTATTTAATTGTCCCTAAATTTTCTTCTAGTATTAAATCTTGAGGAAGATCCCCTGTTGTCATATATCTAGATTTATCCATATTGATCTTTAAACCCCATAAACTATATTCTTGTATTAATTTTCTTGTGAGGTATTCTATATCTTCAAATTCTTGAGCCAATATCAATTGGTCATCTGCAAACTGGAGTGTATATATTGTTGAATTATCATCTAGTGGTATTCCCATCGGTTTACATTTCTTTTTCCATTCTTCAATAGCTTTTTCAGCATAAATCTTATGTAATGTTGGAGATATACAGCATCCCTGTCGTAATCCTTTATTTGTTTGACAACCTTTAGACAAGTACTTTCCCATTTTTACTTGCACATATGATTCTGAATATAATTTTTGAATTGCTTCAATCAGAGTTGGATTTATTCTTTTTAGTTTTAAGACTTTCCATAATTTTGATGTAGGAATGTTATCATAGGCTTTTTCTATATGTATAAATACTAGATGTAGCGGTTGTGCTCTGATTGTTTTCTTTTCTATAATCTGTCGTATGCTGAAAATGTGGTCTATTGTTGATCTCCCCACTCTAAATCCTGCCTGTTCCTCTGGTTCTAAGTCTTTGTATTCTATTTCTAGGAAATACTTGATTATCTTTCAATATAGTCTACTTAGTGTACTATTGACTGTAATTCCCCTATAGTTTTTACATTCATCTTTTTTTCCTTTTTTATGTATGGTTGAAATATATCCTATTTTCCAATCTGATGGTATATCTTCTCCATTTATGCATTTTTCAAATAGACTTCTCAATAATTCGAACAACTTATCTGTTCCATGTTTTATTAATTCAGCTGGAATATTTCCTTTCCCTGGTGACGTTCTATTCTTTAATGACTTTACTGCTTCTTTCACTGTTTCTATGTTTAGGTGTATATTTTCTTTTAGTTCTGCATCAAATTCTTCATCAAATTCTTACACATATTATTATAGTGGGGTAAAAAAGCATCAAAGGGCACAACGGGGAGTTGCCATACTCATGAAGAATGAATATATATATATATAATTTTTTTAATGTAAATGTAACCTTAATTAACACAAAGATATAAATGAGGAAATAAAAGAGGAAAACAAATCAAGGATTTATCAGATTAAATGTGAAGAACTAAGAGAAATTTGAAAACAAGAGTGAAAGAAGTGAAAGAACATTTCAGGAATGTCAAGAAAGGGAAAGTAGAAAAACATCTTATCAAGAAAGATGCTAAATTATTAAAACAGGTAGAAAAACCAAAAGAACTTACTGCTTGGGAAAAGATCTACATTGAAAAGAGCAAAAAGAAGAAATTGATGAACTTTGAAATTCCCAGAGAGAATGACCTGGTTTTGAGGTTTTTCAGTCTGCAAATAGATGAAGCAAAGGACGGCTCTTTAAGATGACAGACAACAGTCATGACGATACTGAGGATGGAACAGAAACTATGTTCCAAAACTAGTTTATAGTCAAATAAGAACAACAATATGAGGTGAGTGATAAAAAATTGTACTTAAATAAAACCAGGTAATTAGAAATAAAAATTAAATTTTTTAATTACAAATTATTTTTTATACGTCTTTACAATAGTTTCCCTTTAGAACTGCCTACTGCTTTTATATTGTGAATTTGTAAGTGATTGATCGGAGGGAGAAGAGGATTTTAAAGACTTACTTACTTACTCACTGGCACTATCGAACCCGTAGGTTCATGGCCGCGCGGACATAAGCTCTCCATACATCCCTATCCTGAGCTAATGCTTTCCAATCATTCCCTGTATACTTCCCTCAAATCATAGTTAATGTTGTTCTCCCACCTCATTCTTGGTCTACCAACTGGGCGTTTTCCCTCTGGCTTTCCTACAAGAAGCTTCCATGCACGTCTTTCATTCCCCATACGTGCAACATGTCCTGCCCATCGCAGTCTACGAGACTTAACTGTTCTTATTATATCTGGCTTCCTATAAAGACCATGTAGTTCATTGTTATGTAGTCTTCTCCATTCACCTGTCTGTTCATCTCTCTTTGGTCCAAAAATTTTCCTAAGAACTTTATTCTCAAATACTCGTAATCTCCTTTCCTCCCTTAAAGTAAGAGTCCATGTTTCGCACCCATATAATATAACTGGTAGAATAACAGTTTTATATATTTTCAGTTTAACGTTTTTTGAAAGGAGTTTGGACATCAAGAGTCTCTGCAATGCATAATAGCATGCATTTCCAGAATTGAGCCTATGTTTAATTTCCTTGTGCATCTCATTCCTATTTGTGATTATTGTTCCTAGGTATTTGAATTCAGCCACTTCTTCAAAATTTCCCTTATTTGTCATTAGCTGTCCATTTCCATTATATACTGAATTTCTACGTGTGACCATATATTTAGTTTTACTGATATTTACTTCCAGTCCTAATTTCTTAGTGTTACTCAATAGTGTGTGCGTGTTGGCCTTTAGTATCTCCTCGCTATCGTCCAGTAGTACTACATCATCAGCATAAACTAACAGCTTATTAATACCATTCAGTTGTAAGCCTTCCTCATTCTCTAAAGATTTAATGGCACGATTTTAAAGACATTGCGACAAATGTATATGGATGTAAATAGTTATTCTTAGTAGAACAAACAGGTTGAAGAAGAGTAAGCAGGACGAAGCATTATTGGTGAACATGTGCTTCATTATATGTATGTTACTAGCACTGACTCAAATTCATTAATATTTAAAGTCTGCTTATGTATTAATTCTGTATGAGATTCCAGTATCTCCAGTAAAAGCTGTAATATTGCTTTGTTCGTTTTTTTGATAACACAGAAAGTTGTAAATTCTTTACTTGATGTGTAAAAGTACCTCATAGTCCTTCACATAGATAGCAAATGCAACACCATGTGTTATTAATTCAAACACACTAGTAAACCAAGCAGAGTGCTCTGATTGGTCCATATTTCACAGACTATAAGACGCTACGGACTTTAAGATGCACCTTCATTTTTAAGCAATTTAAAAAAAATAACAATTTCACCATTTTTATTATTAGATTACAAAGCTAGACTAAAAAAAAATCTTAGTTTATAAAACCGTTCTGATCTTTAAAATCCCTGAAAATTGTCATCTAAACTTTCTCCTTCTTCTTCCTCTTCTTCTTCTTCTTCTTTGTCATCATTGTTGTCCTCTTTATATATAAGATGGTCTTCACTGCCATCGCGAGCGTTACTTACACCGCACTTTTAGAAAGATCTAACAATAATGTCTTCTCTCACTCTAGACCATGACTTTTTTATCCATTGACACACTTGTTTGATTGTAGGTTATTTTAAAGCTCCCTTCGGCGTGAATTCATATTGGGTTTCATCCATTTGCTCAAGTTCAATGGCATCGTAGACTGCATTGACGCATCATAGGCTAGACAGTGTTCTGGGTTTATGATGGCAGGGTTGTCTTTTAAGACACTTCTAGCTTTCTTCCCTGGCATTGGCAGAACTGTAATCCATTTCTTAAGTTTGGGCACCTGGAAGGTGAAGTTAGGTTACCCCAATAATATGATGGGTGATAAATGAAAATGAAGTGAAACGGTAGTCCTTAATCTAAATTTAACCTAAATTCCAGACCATGAGCAACCACAGGAATAATTCCCTTTAAGGAAAAATTCCTATGGTCTGACCAGGAATTGAACCCGGGACCTCATGAACTGTAGTCAGAAATGCTGACCACTAGTCCATGAAGCTGGTCAGGATTGCTATTACAAATACAAAAGCCTAATTTCAGATATCATAAAAAATAAAGACAAAAGATGGAATATAATTCTATTAAAATAGTTAATAATTCTTGGTAAGAAAATCTTGTAGTTAGGAAATTTGTAATCAAATTTTAAACAGTTCGTGATAACCAAACAGTGTTATCATAGGGTCAAAGAGGGATGGTGACTCCTGTTCAACTTAAATATTACGCGGCGCGTCTGTTAAGCCCCAGCGTAACGATAGCGTTAAGTTCACTATTGTTTAAGTGGTCTTTGGCCCGAGCGGTTGGCCTTGGTTTTGGACTAGGAGTTCTACAATTAACATAGTAAACCACAGTAAACGAAAAATAACATTATTTATTAAAATAAGTACCAAACATAAATAAAATCAAGTCAAAAAAACTGTTATAAAAATCAGCTGAAATCGCCACATTGTCCCAGTCAAAATATTCTGTTACTAAAATGCTAATAGTTAGAGAGATATCCAGTATTTTAAAATATTCCATTTTGTTTCATAGTCTAAGTCACTTGGACCATTTGGTCCCGTATTTGATTCTAAGTATTAAAATGACCTAAGACATAATGGAAGGAAATACGTTACCCATGTAGACACCACCGGCCCGCAGGGCCCTCCTGAGGGGACCACAATCACCCCGCTGCTCTCTTGTCCTTTCTCGACACTTCTATTTATCCATATCGAAACATAAGATAATACTCTTATACCAGTACTAGCTATTATCATGTCACAATTACACATCCAAGGGTCAAGATGATGCAACTTGAAGTTGAACAGGAGTCACCATCCCTCTTTGACCCTATGATAACACTGTTTGGTTATCACGAACTGTTTAAAATTTGATTACAAATTTCCTAACTACAAGATTTTCTTACCAAGAATTATTAACTATTTTAATAGAATTATATTCCATCTTTTGTCTTTATTTTTTATGATATCTGAAATTAGGCTTTTGTATTTGTAATATTCCCCCCCCCCTAAATAAGACTGTAGGGTTGAAAAACCGACAGTCTTTTTTCCTTACAGGATATCTCTCACCTCTCGGGGGTTGGTCCTTGACATTTATCTTTCACTTAGCTTTACGTGGGAGTGGAACTGACGTCGTCAATTGGCGATTCCATCTGTCCTGGAAGTATTTTGTTCTCATCCTAAGAAGTTAGATCGTCTTGTAATTTGCCCCGAATACCTTTAATTGCTCGAAATATCGCAAGATCCGTTTACTTAGTGAGAACACCATACTTCAAAAAAAAACAAAAATCACAATATAGCAAGCCAACATGCCTGAGCATGTTTCAGAAAGAAAGAAAAAATAATGTTTATTTGCTGAAAAAAATAAAACACAAAAATATTGACCAAAAAAATTCTTCTTATCTTCATTCTTCGTCCTTATTTAAACCTTCTGTGGTTTCTTATGGAAACGAAGCACTTACACTGTTATCCAATATCCGACGCACTTTATCACATTTCATTACTTTAGTTATGTACGCCGACGTTTTCCCCCTTTTTGTTATTCACTCTGACAGTTCTATTCCGTGAAGCGGATCATTGATAAAAAATTATAAAACTGTGGTGTCTGCTGTGGCCAGCTGGAGGTTAGGTTTCGTGTCTGCTTACCCCGATGGAGGAGGCAATGTCCTAATGCTCGAGGTCGTGTTCGGTTTCAGCTGCCGTTGGTCCAGGTAGGCCTTTTTGTCATGCCTAGTTTCTTTAATCAAAACCCAGTTAGGTCCAAGGAGAACTTGTGAAAGGGTTGATAGGAATTGATCTTGACGTGGAGTTTGTTTTCCTAACTCTTCTATAGGACAAAATTGGGCTGAAGGAGGTTAGGCCAAGGTTTGCGTTGGAGAAAGTCGTTATTATTTTATAATGCCCTGGGTTTGGATTTTACTGCTAATGAGGTGTTTTGTCTCAGCTGGTTGCGTGTCTGGACATTCGTCCATCTCATGCTCCGCCACGAGATGTGTGTTGATCCTGGCAGCTACCCTGCGTCCTTAGATGTACAGGGTGTGGTTGGTCCGTGCAGCGTTATGCTGCCCTCGTCCTCAGATGTATAGGGTGCTCCGTGAGTCTGGCCATCTTAATCTGCCTTCCATCATGTGGTGTCGTGGTGGTGGCCGCAGTCCAAGCGTGAAGCTGCAATCTCATGGTATTGGCATTAAAACTTGGCAGGATAACTATAACATTGCTTATGGGTTTGGTGCTATCTCTTACCACATGGGTCCGTATCCCTCCCATCACTCCTGGTCATTTTAATTTAACTTCATTGCTTAGAGGCTTCATTTTCAGCCATCATATCTCTGATACTATATTGTATTAGACGTTCTGGCTTTAGATTTATTTGTTTTCAACATGTATCGTGTAGTTTGGTGCACCCATGTTCCTATTCGTCCCTTATCGCTAGCCTCAAGTTGCAAAGGAAATGCTCTTATGTCTTTGGTCTTATGATTTCTCATGAATCATTTATGCCCTTATTGCAATTCAGGTTTTACTAGGTTCAAAAATTGTCAGTATCTCCCTGTATTTTACCGCTGGTTTTCACTTTCCATTGCTTGGATAAAATTTCAATTTTGCCTTCCCTACTCTAGAGCCCTGGGTTCGACCGAGTGTGCTCGCCTACACATAATTCGCTAGGGCTTTAAGGTGTAATTACTACTTTGTACGATTATGTAACCTGAATTCCGAATCATCATTCCCTCGTGAGGTCCTGATTGGGAGAGCATTTCCTTTCTTTAATCCGGGATGCGTCTTGCATCTTAATTTCTTGCTTCTAATACTTCTGTCGATATCCCATGTTACAGCCCACAGAGTTAACTTAATAAAAAAAAAATGCGTCTGAATGGTGTTGTTTCCTTAGGTCCTTCCGAATTCGTTCGGCAAAATTTCCTTACGCCCTTCCTGATTCGTTGGCAATATTTCCTTAATCCTTTCCTGATTCGTTCGGCAATATCTCATCTGGTTTCTTGAATTTCTGCATTTAATTTTCTTTTCATAACTCCCGATTATGCGTGGACTTTATTCCGTGTCTTGGGTCCCCATGTTACCTATGGGATTAACCTCTCCCTTTTTTATTTCTTATACTTTGGTTTCCCTTTAATTTCCATTTTCGTTTTTGAGTTAATTCCTGGTCTCATACGTGTAGACTTATTCCCTATCTTACATATGGTTTTAACCTCTAAGTTCATGCCCAACCCTATGTGTTTAACTTCTAATCTCATGCACTTTCTTAAGTGTTTATCTTTTAATTTCTTGTATTACCTTATGAGTTTAACCCCTATTTTCGTGTACTATCCTTACGTGTTTATCTTCTATTTCCATGTCTACCCAATGTTTAACTTCTATTTTCCCGGTATTACCCTATGTGTTCCATCCCTAATTTCCTTTAGTACCTGTAATAATCCCACTTTCTTGATTTACTTATGTGTTTAACCTCTCTTCCTACTTTCTTGTATTACTTATGTTTTTAACCTCTCATCCTACTTTCTTGTATTACTTCTGTGTTTAACCTCTCTTCCTACTTTCTTGTATTACTTACGTGTTTAACTTCTAATATTCTGTACTCCGTATGAGTTTAACCTCTTTTGTAATGTAATATCCCTACTTACTTGTATTATCTTATGTGTTTAAACCCTCTACATTTCCGGGTCTTGTTGGCGGGGGGTCCTTTTAATGTACTAACCTATGTGTTTTAACTTCTCTACTTAGGTCAATCTGTCTCTCTTTGGCTCTACTCGGTCGGTCGCACAATCGTAAATGTCTATTTGTTTCCCTTAGTATTCTCATCTAGTGTCTCAACGTTTCTGACGTCCCTGACTGTTATTCGTTGTTTCTTCGTTAGGACCATGTTCTAATGTGTGCGTACGGCTTTCTTATTGCGGTTTCCTTTTCCTGCTTTGCTCTAACCACCGGTGGCCTCTTTTTTGTTTCCTGGCATCAGTATTGACTCTCGATGGTCCCTGTCCATCGATCCTTGTATTTTCCGACTTTTTAGACCGCGGCGTTTCGGTCAGTCGCCAAAATTTGATAGTGTTCGGGTCCCCATCCTCGTCTTCGGGTCCCGACTTTCGAGGTCAATCTGCCTTAAGACGAAGGTAGGAGAAATCCCAACCTTATCAACAGGGTCCCTAGTTCCGTCTACCTGGTTGGCAAGCGGGAGGGGCAGGCCATCAGCCAAAATTGACAGAGATTGGGTTCCTATTCCTCATCCTCGGGTCCCGCCTTTCGACGAGCATCTGCCCTAAGAGGAGAGCAGGATAAATCCCAATCTTATCAACAGGGTCCTTATTCCCCTGTACCGCTTCCATCCTGATTCTCTAATTCTGCTGCCTCAGAAGTAACCTTAGGGAGAGCCTTCTTGAACTCATGGACGCCGCCTCATCGGAAAAGTGGATTCTATCCTAATCTTTTTGATGGGGTTCCCCTATCGCTCTCATCTCTTCCTAAACCCGGGTATCATGACAGTTTTCCGTGGGTCTCCTTGCCCGTAATTGTATTGTGCTTTCATTTGTTTCTAGTTCCTCGGATGCCTATCTCTCTAGCACGTCGGCGAAGTGTTCAGGCAACTCGCCAAATCTTCGAGGCCAAAACCTCTCCAAAAGGGTCCTTAGTCCTTCCCAACTCGTATTCTTCCTAGCACGTTGGCGAAGTGTTCAGGCAACTCGCCAAATCTTCGAGGCCAAACCTCTCCAAAAGGGTCCTTAGTCCTTCCCAACTCGTATTTTCCCTAGCACGTTGGCGAAGTGTTCAGGCAACTCGCCAAATCTTCGAGGCCAAAACCTCTCCAAAATGGTCCTTAGTCCTTCCCAACTTGTATCTCTTTACAATGTTTGTTCCGCATGGTCCCTAACGTAAGTGCCAAGTCGGCAAGGTTTTATGGCCAGTGCCCCAAGATCATTTTGGAGTTCTCAGTCTGTAGATCATGTCATAACGGGGGTGCCCCACCTTCCGACTCGCACCTGCCTAGCTTGTTGGCGAAGTGTTCAGGCAACTCGCCAAATTTTCGAGGCCAAAACCTCTCCAAAAGGGTCCTTAGTCCTTCCCAACTCGTATCCCTGTGTGCGACTATGTAAAAGTTTCATCTCTGTTTATGTATTTCTAACATTACCTAGCCTAGATTGACCTAAGTTGTAGCCTATCCTTGTATTATCCCTCGTAGGCCTAAATATGAAGAGTCTTAAGCGATCTAGTTTTTATATATTATCGTAATAAGTCATATCCCATATGTGTGTGTGTCTACTACTCGACTGGTCACTAGTCCTAACTGACATTCTATCGAGGTATACAGAGGGAGAGATCTCGGCCGCTGATTCTATCTCTGTATCCTCCTGTAGGCACCTCAGTCAAGCGTCATGATCAGTTGGGTATAATAGTTGTTGTGTAATTTCTTTTAGAAATATTATTTAGTGTAGCCCTTGAAATTCCAAATTTATAGGATAATATCTTCCACTAGATCGATTAAGACACCTAACTATCCGTGAAGTATCCTAACCTCCATCTTCTAAATTACTCTGGGAATAAATTAAATTGTTTCCGATCATTCCTGCATGTTAGGCACTCGGTAATTCTGGGAAAATCTCTCAACACTTGTCTTATTCTTCATTGCGTTCCAGAAGTTTATACATTTTCCTAAGTTCCCATGTCCCCTTTCCGTTCTCTTTGCAATACGTATATATTTTTCTTTAACCCAAGTCGGATAATGCACATCCTCCCTTCTTAATCTGAACTGTTGTCACTACTTATTTCTCGCGATGTTAAAATAATTTCTATCCTCCGTGTTGGCATAACTTCTGGTTAATTGAACCTATCATTCGTCTTCCGTTATAGGCTTAACCTATTCGCCTCAAAGACGAGGTACACTCGCTTAACTCTGTTGTTATATATTTTGCAATATTTGTACATCCCTCGGCAGGGTAATTTTTTGTTAACATTTATGAACAGTAGAAGAATGTGTTTTTGAATTTGCCCCTACTCTCATCTCAAGTACCGTTATATTTTGTTTGTTTTGTATGTCTGAAAATATACAATATAATTTACCGTAACTTAAATCCGGTTTCTGAGGAAAAAGCATTGATCATTTATAACCTGAAGCGAATGGGTTAACGTACTACGTGCCTCTATCTGGACTGCTTCCACGTTATATTCTCGCGAACTAGCCTACTACTTATCCCGGAACCCATTCATACTTAAATGAGTCCTAACTGCTAAAAATGAGATTATGGTTTTCCGTTATCCTTCCTTTTATTCATAAACATAAGTATTATTTTCTGATAGTTCGCTCTTATTCCATTATTATTATTATTATTATTATTATTATTATTATTAATATTATTATTATCAATTATAAATTACTGTGTTTTCTTATTTTCATTATACATTATCAACACTGGTAATTTGATGTTATTTTTATTATTATGATTGTTAAGGTTTATTGTTATTACTGATGTCATTTTTATTATTATTAGCATAGTTATTGTCATTATTATTATTATTATTATTATTATTATTATTATTATTATTATTATTTTCTTGGTGGTTTATTATTATTATATTTTTATTAAGTTTTAGGATTCTCATTAATATTAATAGCTCGATCTACCAGGTCACATCCCATCAATCTCACGTGGATATCCTAACTAGTCTCTAGTATCCTATTCGTCGATGTTTGTTTGTCAAGTATCCTAATTTTCACCCCCAAAAAAAACAACTATGATACAGCCGAAAAGAAAATATTTCTGGGAATAAGTCTATCCTTCCTTTATCATTTCTGTAAGTCTATCCTTCCTTTATCATTTCTGTAAGTCTATCCTTCCTTTATCATTTCTGTAAGCATCTTGGTTTTACCTCCCCTCCGTAATCCTCACTAGCGGAGCTCTATGGTTATGCCCAATCTCCGTTCTCCTCTTCCATTCGAGCTCTCTTATTTATACAGAATCTCCATTCTTTTGTTTCCGAAACCTAAATCTGAATTACGGATCAAGCGAGTCCTCCATTTTATTATTCTCAATTCCCGCTTTTGATCGAGTTCTCTCTAATTTATCCGAAGTTCCCATGCCCCTTTTCCATACTCTCTGTTTTCGAAACTAGAATCTGCCTTCCTCATTAGTTGAGTTCATCTTTGATTGTGCTAATTCTCCATTCCCCTCTAATGCTCGAGTTCTCGTTTATTTCTCCTAAGTCTTCATGCCCTTTGTTCATTTTCTCGGTTTTCAAATCTAAAATCCCTTTGATTGTCCATATATGCCACTATATTTCTTTATTTAAAGTACGTTTTCTGATGTCCAGAAAAAAAAAATTTACTTCCTTGTAATTGCACCTAATATAAATTTTGTTCATATTCCTGAGGCCATCGGTTTTGGGAGTCCTTATCTGTGTGGTTAATCTAACTATCACCAAAATAAACAAATTCCAGAGCTTTGTTGAACTTTACAGCTATGTGACCTCCTAGGACACTTAGTGCACGTAGGAATGACGTGTCTCAAAATAAAATATCTATCAAGATGGCGATTTTCCAATTTTCCACTCTGGTGGGTTCATATCTATTATTCAGAAACTCCTATTTTCTTGAACGTTCCCTAATATTATTTTTATTTTATTTGTCATCCAATCTTTTCCATTATCTCGCATTATGAAAGTATGATTTGTATCCGACTTCGTGTGTTGATTATTACTTTAGTGGGTGTTTTATTATTATTAAGTTTAAATCACTCAGTTAGTGGTTCTTCCTGTCTTTATCTGCCTTATGCCCTGTCTTGTTAATGTCGCACGGTAGGCGGTAGTAATTTTAATCGGTTTTATAATTTCTTCGGTATTTTGGTATGAATATTTATTTCTACTAGCATAGTGGTTAAAGTACTGTGCTACAAGCAGAAACGTCGGGGGTTCAAGTCCCGGTGTGTTTTAAGAGTCTTTTCCTGACCTAAACCTTCTGGCGGCACTATGGCCCCGGGGTCGATTCAGCCTCTAACTGAAATGAGTACCAGACTCTTGTTCTGGGCAAAGGGCGGACGTCACGCAGGGCTGATAACCCGGCTGACATTAAGTGCCGATTGTCTAGAAATATTGGGAGCCCTAACATTTCCGTTACCTCAAAATCTCCGGTAGGGGTGATATGTTACTTTAAATGTTACTTTATTTTTCACTGTTATTACTTTATTTACAAATCCTCTGAGTTTTACGTTTTCCAACTCCCTAACTATTTTCCTGCTAGTTTTCGGTTATTCTTTTTGTAATAAAAATTTTTTATAGTGTTATTATTAGAATGATTGTTAACTTTTTTCCCAATATAAATCATTCATTGCAAGTCATAACGCGGTTCCTCGAGCCTCACGTGGGCCAAGATTAATTACCTAACTAGCATTGGTGCAAAGGTCCCAGCGTGGATGCGCGAGTTGTTACATGGAGACTTAAATATTAATCGAGTTATTTTCCTTGTATTTATGTCCATAATATTTTGATTATTAGCCTGAATATAGGTAGAGTTTTATTTGATTGAAGTGGATAGAGTTAGTTTCCTACGGGGTGGCTGTAATGTTTAATATAGACTCCGTTAGAGGGCTCTGTAGTATCGTGGCCATTTTGAAAAACAAAACACAAATATAATAGACGTTAGCCAACTTCCTAGTTCTTTATCCAAAAAAACTACCTAGTTAATAAACCATAAATTAATTTTTGTATCCCATCTCTATCCAGATATCCAAGATCGCGTTTGACGTGAATATATATATATATATATATATATATATATATATATATAAAAAAGAATGTTTACATAGTTCAAACGTGGTATGAGTGCATTAGTGGCGTAAGTTCAAGATGTGTCCGCCATCTTGTCTGCTTAAATCTATTACCCTTTTCCAAATATCAAAGTTCAATATAACAAAAATTTCCCATCTAGTGGCGTGTAAAGCAACCTATGATCCCATTGTGATGCTTTCAGAAATGATTTATGTGTATATATGATAGTGCCACGTCTTACCGATAGACGAAATAATAAAATATTGTCCGGGTGGGAGTACACAAGCTTTTTTCTCTACCCACTTTAAGAGTATCTAAATACAATAAATATTAATAAACCACTATATTGAATATAATTATCACTTCATTATTTTACTTGCACTTACTTGCTTACTTATTGGCACTATCGAACCCGTAGGTTCATGGCCGTTCCTTAATATTATGAAAATATAGTGGAACTATTTCCTGTCATGTCCACATAAGTTATGAGTCCTTACTTCTCCCCAGCGAGAAACTAACAATTTTCAAACTTTTAACCAGCGATATACCACAAATGAGCACAATGTGTATATTTAATCATGGGGTTCATTTCTATGTACCATATCTATGGGTTTCAACGGACTTATCCTTTACTTGTAAAATAATAAAAAGGACGTTCCCTGGATTTCACCTACGTTAGAATAATTTATTTGTTACAATAATTGATTTAGGTTTGGTTAGTTTTTAGGTTCCTTGCGTTTCAAATGTGATTTGCTACGTAAAATAAATTACATCTCCATTTTCGTTACTCTATGTAAAATTCAAAATGTCGGACGATTACCATGTTAAATCATATTTCCACTACTACGTTTCGTGTTAATTATACATATTTAAACAGCGGTTACATCTCTTAGCAAACTGATTCATTAACACATTACAATACTTTAAAAAAAAATGGTACAAGTTGCGTAAGTAAAAGCTTGTCTTGTACAACCCCACCCAAACATTGTCATTATCCACAATTATTAGCATTGGATGAGATATTGCCACACAACAAAACTAAAATTATAACACTCTACAAAAGGAATATCATAACCTAGGTTAACAACAAAACAAAACAAAAAAAAAATATCCTTCACCTGAAAACACCAAATCAATTCATAAACCTTAGATATATCAAAAAAATCAAGTTATAAAATGAACCTACCATATAACATAGAAGAAGAAAAAAAAAATTAATGTACCTATAATTGTCTGCCTAAAAGAAAATAACACCAAAAAAATTATCAACAACACCAAAATTGTCGTATATATATGTTTTTCCCATTTTAAAAAAAAACTTAATTATGCCCAGAAAAGAAAATGAAATATTTGTTGAAAAACATCAATACCAAAAATATAACCTAAAACACGATATATCCAAAATTTTCCAAAATATTAGATCAAAAAAAAATTACATAACCTAAAGCCAGATAATAATGTCCCAAAGTTGAATATTTTCTGGTTTCTCTCTGTTTTTAAAAGACGTAGTTTATTCAATGTGACTCTTCTCTTCCCAATTGAAAAAAACATATAAATTTTTACTGTATGTGAATTGAAGTTTAATTTGTGGTCTAAGGTTCGATATTTTTTATTCGTGACTATAATAATAAAACATTATTTTCACGAATATCCCATCGCCAGCCACCAGACTATTACGCGGCGCGTCTGTTAAGCCCCAGCGTAACGATAGCGTTAAGTTCACTATTGTTTAAGTGGTCTTTGGCCCGAGCGGTTGGCCTTGGTTTTGGACTAGGAGTTCTACAATTAACATAGTAAACCACAGTAAACGAAAAATAACATTATTTATTAAAATAAGTACCAAACATAAATAAAATCAAGTCAAAAAAACTGTTATAAAAATCAGCTGAAATCGCCACATTGTCCCAGTCAAAATATTCTGTTACTAAAATGCTAATAGTTAGAGAGATATCCAGTATTTTAAAATATTCCATTTTGTTTCATAGTCTAAGTCACTTGGACCATTTGGTCCCGTATTTGATTCTAAGTATTAAAATGACCTAAGACATAATGGAAGGAAATACGTTACCCATGTAGACACCACCGGCCCGCAGGGCCCTCCTGAGGGGACCACAATCACCCCGCTGCTCTCTTGTCCTTTCTCGACACTTCTATTTATCCATATCGAAACATAAGATAATACTCTTATACCAGTACTAGCTATTATCATGTCACAATTACACATCCAAGGGTCAAGATGATGCAACTTGAAGTTGAACAGGAGTCACCATCCCTCTTTGACCCTATGATAACACTGTTTGGTTATCACGAACTGTTTAAAATTTGATTACAAATTTCCTAACTACAAGATTTTCTTACCAAGAATTATTAACTATTTTAATAGAATTATATTCCATCTTTTGTCTTTATTTTTTATGATATCTGAAATTAGGCTTTTGTATTTGTAATAATTGCAGAATGTAATATTTGAAATTTTGAAATATTTTAGGATGCTCTTTCAAATGGTGTATAAATTATTTGGAAGTTGTAGGAACATTGAGTAATATTTCCATGTAAGAAATTGAGATAGGCAGGTCATCTGTTTTAAATAGATAATTATAACAAAAATATTTCCTAAATTTGTATAGATCAAAGAGAATTGGGTATCGGATACATAAACTGGATTTGAACTTTCATTGAATTGTATCATCACACTTTATAATAAAATTAATGTTGGGAAGTAAACATTATCAGGTTATATCATTAATATTGAGTGGAGAACGAGTTATTAAAAATATGTTCTCCACTCAATATTAATCATATTTTATGTTATTCAATATTTGAAGGAAGTAACACTATGGGGTTTGTTTTAATATTATGAGTTTGGGATTTACACTCACCTCATATTTTTTTACTTTTCTTGAACTCTTAAACTTTTGAATATTCACAATTAAACAATTAAATTTACTATGGAAGTTGAAAAAAACCAACAAATACCATTTCTAGACCTTAAATTGATCAAAAATGAAAACAGGAAAATAGAATTTGGAATTTACAGGAAAGAAACAAATAGTGATAATTATATTAAAACAACAGGTTTCAACCATACTGCACATAAACAGGCAGTCTTTAATAGTTTAACGTACAGGCTTATGAACGTTCCCATGAGCAGAGAAAATTTTAATACAGAGAAAAAACACATAATAAAAATAGCAAAAGAGAATGGTTTTGAGGAAAAGATGATTCATAAGAAAATAAATAAATTAAAAAAACAAAGAGTGATGAATGAAAATACTCTTCAGACCAGACAGATAAAGAAATTATTTACCTTTACAATGAATCTTTCTCTCTGTTAATTAAGAATTGGATTTTGTTACCTGTAGCGTGAGTTTTCCCTGTGCTTCTTCTAATCCCCTGGAAAGATCATCACACACTGCATCAAACTGATCTTGAGATACTTTTCTGTTAACTGTGATGTCATCAGCTTTGTCTGCTAGTGCTTCTTCCAAGTCTTCACGATCAGCCTTAATATTCTTGAGAACTTCTATCTGCTCCAGAAGAGCCTGCACCCAGTAATACATAAAGTTTAAATGCTAACAATTAGATTGAACATAGCATATTATTGTAGTGTACTTTAATATACTTATTTCAATTATAGTAACAGCTTTAGCTTCTTAATATTAATTTAATAGCATATTATATTAAAATTAATGTTGGGAAGTAAACATTATGAGGTTATATCATTAATATTGAGTGGAGAACATATTTTTAATAACTCACCTGATACAATTCCAAATTTATTTGATTTAAGACCATTGGTTTCGAATGAATTTTTCATTCATCTTCAGTTTATTTTCATGACATAGAATTTCAACAGTTGGAGTCGTGAAAATAAACTGAAGATGAATAAAAAATTCATTCGAAATCAATGGTCTTAAATCAAATAAATTTGAAATTGTATGAGGTGAGTTATTAAAAATATGTTCTCCACTCAATATTATTAGCATATTATCCTGATATGTAATCCTATTTTTTTTTATTTTTGAAGAGAAAAATATATGTGCTCAGACTGGGGTTTGAACCCAGGACCTTTGGCTTTCTATGCCAATGCTATACCAATAAATGCAATTTTTTTTCTTTTTATACATTGTTAATTCCTGAGCACCAAATGCTATGAACGTTGCTCGATCATGCAAATGATGGCTTTGATTTTAAGAAGACTTTTTATTGGGAATTTAAACATTACTTTATATTCTTGTTATTACCCCAATATGGAGTTTTCTTTCTTCACGGTCGTCCATAAGTCTTGTGGTGGTCTGGTTCAAGTTCTCCATGTCACCTTGTATTATTTGTATCTTGTTGTACAAATCAGTCAAGCCAGACAAATCCTGTAATTTAATTAATCATGCACTACATTTACTGTAAATTAAAGAATCCTTAGTCCTGAAGAGAAAAAAAAGGAAATACTTTATAACATGTGATGAAAAAATTTTTCCAAGTTCCAATCATACACCATGCTCATGCGCCAAGAAATGTGAAGTAGTTTAGACTATGGAATCACAGGATACAGCCAACATATAAACAATATTTAATGAATCTAAAAGCTAACCTAATGCAATTTAAGTACTCTAAACCTGTGAAAGGCCAACCTAAGAGCTAACCTAATGCAATTTAAGTACTCTAAACCTGTGAAAGACCAACCTAAAAACTAATCTAATGCAATTTAAATACTCTAACCAGTGAAAAGATGCAACACCCAAAAATAAGTAGTAAGTTCTGAAATTCTGAAGTATATGTGTACAGTTATAGTGTGTTTCATCTAGTGATGGACTTTGGCCGCAGAAAGTTTAAAATTTCCCCTTCAAGGAAGGGGATGGACAGCAGGTACCACCCCTACAGTATCGTTATAGGATGACATAAAATCACTTATCCTATGGTGTGAACCTTCAGTTTTTCTCCCATTTCTTTTAGTACTCTGGCGGTTTAAAAATATAAGTGTGCAAATAGCCTGCAATGTTTGTAATTTTCTATATTAAAATTGTTGTTTATTAAATACAAGTAGGGCCTATATGTAGGCTATAAAGTGTGATAAAATGGACAATCTAATTGCAGTGATTTTTTTTGTTTTCTTTAATTCTCATTGTTTGTTTGCTTGGAGTCAGGGGTAAACCACTGCATTCGGATCCAAAAGAATTAATGTTTCATACCCATGCATGTTTTGAAAGTGAATGCAAAGACGCTAAATATGATAGGCCGCTTATTTCTATAACCAATGTGTGGGAAAGAACAACAAAAGACACTGGATTATCTAGGAGTGTAATAGGATATTTAACATGATAAATGAACAAATGGAATCTTAGGAAGCACCATTAAGAAGAGAATTCGCTAAAGCACAAAAACCAAAATTGACAATTTTGATCAAGAAGCATTGTGGCGAATAGTGTTCAGTTTGTATAAGGAGGGTTTTATTCCCAGTTTGAAGGACATTCTTGATGTCGTGAAGAAGAATAAGGTATTGTGCAGCAGCTATTGTTAGTATAATATTATATTATGTTATTTGTCCACCACTGTGGTCTCGAGGTAGCGTGCTCAGGTTTGATTCCCGGTCGGGACAGGCTCCTGGTGAGGTTTTTTCGGGGTTTTTCCTCACCTGTAAGACAAATGTCAGGAAGCTTAGGGCCCAATGGTCCCTGAAAATCATCCGGCCATCATCCTTATCATTATCATCATCATCCTTCAGCAGTGTGGAAAGCAATGGGAAGCTACCACACCTATAATTCCCTAGTAAAGCTGCAAACCAAAGCATGAAAGTGCTATGATTATGATGAAAGACATGTCCTCAGGCAGAATTACTATGGATGGATTATATTATTTATTATTAGTTTAATAAGCATGTATATTGTGGATAAATAGTCTAATGAAAAATTATTGCATTCGCATTGTTAAAGTAGTTTTGACTGATGAAGTTTTTCGAGATTGGGAAACATCTTACCTCAAATTAATGTTGATTTATTCTCTAACATATTTCGATATAATATTCTATATCATCATCAGCTTGCCCAGACTGTTGCATTTTATGATGTGAACCCTGGATGCTGATATCAGCTCCCTCCTCTGGCTGGCTGAAGAACTTCCAAACTAGGTCATGTTCAGCAGGAATTTCAAAATTCATTACTCTATTTTTGTTCTCCTGAATGTAGACTTTTTCCCAAATAGTGAGTTCTTTTGTATTATCTTCTTGTTTTAATAATTTAGTGTTCAGATTTATATTATGTTTTTTAGACCAAACATAAGCAGCAACTGCAGATTTTCTATTTCCCCATTTTTAAAAATTAAAAAAAAATATATATATACATAACATAATATAAATCTGAATACTAGATTATTAAAACAAGTAGAAAATACAAAAGAACTCACTGTTTGGGGAAAAAATATACATTCAGAAGAACAAAAATAGAGTCATGAATTTCGAAATTCCTGCTGAATGTGACCCAGTTTGGAGGTTCTTCAGCCAGCAGGAGGAGGGAGCTGATATTGGCATCCAGGGTTCACAACATAAAACGCAACAATCTGGGCAAGCTGATGATGATATAGAAGATTATATCGAAACATGTTCCAGAATAAATCAACATTAATTTGAGGTAAGATGTTTCCCAGTCTCAAAAAACTTCATTAAAAAGAACCTCAAAATATTACTTCCTAAAATAAACCATTAGTTTTGACTGTTTTATTTTGTAATGCTTTGTATAAGGGTCTTTCATGGAAAAAAAATTTTCATGTTCAAATATTCATAAGGATAATGGGGGTGAAGTTGCTCACAGCTATACTGTAGACCTAATGAGGATCCTATAAATAATTATGGTTTGCAAAGCAGACAATAACGAAGCCATTTAATTGCATAACCCATAAATAAGTTATAAAATATTCCTACAAAAACAATTATAACCTATTAGTGCACAGGTCAATTGTAGTCATAAAAGATAGGAAAAGTGCTTTCTCTTTACTCAGAAGTTGTCATAATTTAGAAACACTGGGTGGATCTTCTCCCACCAGTACTGCATCACATGATTATGGATTAAAATTTGACTTGGGTTTAGTCCATCACTAGACCAAATGCACTATAATTAGTACATACTCTATGTTGGCTGTACTGGAACACATATTTTTTATTGCGTAGAATATTTGTTAAAATCAATATGGCTGCTACGCCTTCATCTACATATGTAGTTAAATATCATAAAAAAATATTGAAATAATCATTAGAAAAATGTAAAAAATCATTGTAAATGGTGGAAAATAATTTGAAAAATGAAGCCCTGAGAATAAAATTTGACACGAGTTTATGAAGGAATTAAAAAAGTCACATCGCAGGTTGTAAAGTTTAGCTGAAAAAAATATTAAAAATATGAATTATACAATTTCTGAGCTAAGTTCCAGTTGTACTGTATACAAACTTGCATAAAGTATTACTTCGCAGACACTGTCTGTTGGAGGAAACATGGTGATAATTTTACCTGCTATATGACTGAATTTTTTATTGAACTGTCATCAATAGAAACATTGTTCTTAGGCAAGAATGTATTTTATGGGAAATAAGCCTGAATACAAGGAAGTTGGTACAAATAATTAGGAATTCCATTTATTTTTTATTTATGGCTAAAAATTGTATATAGGCCTACCTAATCAGATGTTTATGTTTTATCCATAATTATATTATTTTTGGTCTGGACATCTTACCTCAATATTAATGTTGATTTAATAACCTCAAAATATAACTTCCTAAAATTAAATATTTATCCATAATGTTGGTAGATATCCTTTATATACATTTTCCTTATGAGCAGAATTATGCTCCACACTTACTCATCTGTAAATTTTGCTGTTATTTCCGCCACATCTTCAATGGCTAGTGTAAGATTTATTTTTTTACTAAACTGTTTGAAAACATTCAAAATAATTTATTTCTCTCTGCTTTTCAAATTCTTTTTTTTTTTTATAATTTAAAATTTAAAATTCCAATGTATGCTGCATTGCACATGCATAAAAATAAATCAACACTTATTTAATCTATTAAAATTGTAATAATATATTTTAAGATTTTCCTATATGTCCACCACTGTGATCTTGAGATAGCATTCTGCCTTGTCATGCAGCGGGCCCGGGTTCGATCCCCGGTCGGGACAGTTTCCTGGGTGAGGTTTTTTCCTCACCTGTAAGACAAATCTCAGGCCCAAATGGTCCCCGAACATCATATGGCCATCGTAATCATCATCATTCATATTCATCTTAAATTAAGCTTAGGATTAAGGACTCTCCTGGCACACCACTATCATCATCATTACATCATTGAGGCAATGTAACCCCGCCTTCCAGGCACTCCAACCTCAGAAGTGGGTTACAATTATGCCAATGCCAGGAGAGAACACTAGAAATGTCCGAAAGGACAACCTGAGGCATTAAAAAAAAGAAGAAAAGATTTATTTAACTTTCACAGGGAAAGAACACTATGAGGTTTAATTTAATAATTAAATTAATGTTTTTATTACCTCACCTCATATCCTTTTTCTTCTATACTGCAGTTTCGGAGCTTATCTCCATCGTCAGTAGCCTCTGGTCGACCGGTGTTATGTCGTTTCTTGGCGGTTTCCTTCTTACTTCTATCGGTGGACCGATGAACCTCTGGATCAGGTCAAAATTTGCAGGAGTTTGAAAATTCATGAGTTTTTCTTTTTTGTTTTTTTGGATGTGGATTTTTTCCCAGACTGTGAGTTCCTTTAGTTTATCTGTTTGTTTGATTAGGCTAGCTTCTGTATCTATGAAATGTTTTTCAGACCACGCATGGGCTGCTACTGCTGACTTGTCCACTTCACCCTTTTTTACATTTCTAAGGTGTTCCTTCAATCTAGTTTTTAAATTTCTTTTTGTTTTTCCTATATAGATTTTGTCGCAATCTTGACATTTGATCTGATATATTCCTGATTTATATTCTTGTCCAATTTTTTCATTTTGTTTGGTTTTAATTATCTTGTTTAGGCTGTATTCATTCTTTGGGGCCAATCGAATGTTAAACTTATTGAAAATTTTCTGGAACTTGTGGTGTTTTACAGAATGGTAAGTGAATTTTTTGAATCTTATGTTCTCTTCTGTTTGTTTTTTAAGTGTGCTTTCATTAATTAGTTTTTGCCTTTTAAACTTATTTATTTTCTTGTGTACCATGTTCTCTTCATAACCATTTTCTATTGCTACTTTAATTATGTATTCTTTTTCTTTTTCATATTTTTCACGGTTCAGGGGTACATTCATCAATCTGTGTGTTAGGCTATTGAATACAGCTTCTTTGTGAGCGAAATGGTTGAATCCTGATGCCTTAATGTAGTTATCTTTATGTGTGTTCTTTCTGTATATTCCAAATTCTATTTTGTTTTTTTCATTTCTAGTTAGGGTTAGATCCAAAAATGAAATTTGTCTTTCAGTTTCAGTTTCCATTGTGAATTTTACAGTTTTGCTCTGAAGGTTCAGGAGTTTTAAGGCATCTTCTATTTGTTTATGGTTTATAATGGCTATTATATCGTCAACGTATCTGCACCAAAATTTGAAAGTTAATGGGTGTCCCCTTGTGATTTTCTGTTCAAAACTACCCATCAATAAATTGGCCAGAAAGGGAGATAGGGGATTCCCCATGGAAAGTCCAAAATTTTGTTTGTAGTATTTCCCATTGTATGTAAAGAACATTTGTTCGATGCATAATTTTGTCAAAATGATGTATTCTTCTATCTTTTCCTTTTCCAAATATTGTTCGTTAACCATTTTTCCAGAATATCAATGGTGGTTTCTCTTGGGACACTGGGAAACAATGAAACTACATCAAAAGAAACTAACCTGAAAAGATTTTCCTATATAACTTACATAGACATGTGCTAGAAAATACTCATTTTAATTATTTTTATTTTCTTTATATCGGGGGGCCGCTTGCGGTTTAAAGACACTTATATTCATCCAGTTTTTTTTGGCTGCTTTTTTGGCCTTCTCAGAGTGATCAACTTCTGCGGGTCGCGCAAGAATAGTCCACTGCTGTTGTCTCGAGGTAGCATGCTGCCTTGTCACGCAGCGGGCCCGGGTTCAATCCCCGCTCGGGACAAGTTTCCTCACCTGTAAGACAAATGTCAGGATACTCTAAGGCCCAAATGGTCTCCGAACATCATTATCATCAATATCATATTCACCTCATTAGATTATGTTTAGGTTTAAGGCCTCTCCTGGCACATCATTACCCATCGTCATCACTTATCATATCATTGGGGCAGCGTAACCCCACCTTCCAAGCACCCCAACCTCAGAAGTGGGTTCAATATGCAAAAAAAAAATCTTTATATTGAGCATTAGACAGGGAAGTACATTTTCTTACACGCTCAAAGGTAAAATTGTTTTTCGACCAATGAAAATGCTTCATACATCTGCTTTGTTTACAATACAACTAGAACTTAGCTCAGAATTAGTATAGTAACTAAATAAATAATAATAATAATTTCAAAAAATAATAATAATAAATTATTGAAATAATGCATGAATGAATGAAATAAACAAATTAAATTGAGTGATTTACTTTTTCAGGAATTCACACTATCAGATACACTTATTTAGGTAAATTAGAAGAATATGAGGTGAGTGATAAGAAAATAAATTGAGTGAATTGAATGAAAGAATTAATTAAAGGTACTTCAACAAACAAATTAAATAAATTAAAATATGAATGATTATGTAACTGAAAGAATAAATGGAAAAAAGGAATAAATAAGTGAATGGAGCATACTGAATAAATTAATTAATTTAATGAATGAATGAATAAATAAATAAATAAAGAGGTATTAACCAAAATATATTTATATTATGCTGTATTAAAACAAATGAGAGTTACCTGTGAGAATGTTTCCACGACTGGAGCGCCGGTATTGGCTGTCACCTGTAGTTCGCCCAATTCTTTCTCAATAAGAGCAATCTGGTTATGAAGAGGTTCAGTGTGCTCTATGAATTGCGTCAATGTGTTATCGACACCCTCTAACTGTTGTGTACACACACTCATTTTCCCATCCAATTCACTCATACTTGCCTGCAGTTTCTTGCTATCTTCATACCAGCCAATTCCAACCTTCTGCTTCACCAGCTCATTGCACTCATCAATCTAAACATGTTACAAATTTTACATAAATACTGTACCTTTATCTAGATTATTTTTATCTTTATTATCTCATATTTAACGTGTAAAATGGACAGATAAAATAAAAAATAAAGATGTGCTAGACATGCTAGACAGAGTGGGTGAAGGAAGAAATGCTGGAACTCATAAAGAAGAGGAAAAGAAATTGGATTGGTCACTAGCTAAGAAGAAACTGTCTGCTAACAGATGCCCTAGAAGGAATGGTCAATGGAAAGAAAGTTAGAAGCAGAAAAAGACATCAGATGATAGACAATATTAAAATAAAAGGTTTGTATGCAGATACAGAAAGGAAAGCTGAGTTAAGGAAAGAAATAAAGATGTACTAGACATGCTAGACAGAGTGGGTGAAGGAAAAACAATGCTGGAACTCATAAAGAAGAGAAAAAGAAATTGGATTGGCAACTGTCTAAGAAGAAACTGCCTACTGATGGATGCCCTAGAAGGAATAGTCAACAGAAAGAAAGTTAGAGGCAGAAAAGACATCAGATAATAGACAATATTAAAATAAATGGTTTGTATGCAGATACAAAAAGGAAAGCTGAGTTAAGGAAAGAGTAGAGAACGCTGAGTTTGCAGTAAAAGACCTGCTCTTGGGCAGAATACTATGAATGAATGAATCTCATATTTTTGGGCACTATATCGTTGTTGGGCTTAGGGAATCTGAATGACAAAAACATCATTAAAATAAATAAATAACCTCAACTCGTGTCCAACTAAGGGTCGGGTCGAGGAATGAGATGAGATGAAGCCCCTATATTTATAGAGGTCTGTGAACAACAAGGGTGCCAGTCCACCCAGATGCACTGTCACAGGAACGGATGAACGAAATGGATGAGATGAGTATGCAGAAATGGTGGAATGAAATTTGTGGCAGGGGAAAAGGGAGAAACCCCGAGAAAAACCTGCCCAATCTCTATTTCGTCCACCACAAAACACACATGAAGTGACCGAAACTCGATCTCGGGATCCTAGCAGTGAGAGGCGAGCATCTAACTGCATGCGCCACGGAGCTGCCACAAAAACATCATTAATAAAAAATAATAAAAAATGGAAAAAGTTTATAATTACAAAGAAATAAACAATATCTCAGTCAAAATATAAATTTATTGTGTCGATGTTTCAATCTCCTTATGTGGGATCATTATCAAGACATGGTTTATTTCTTTGTAATTATAATATTAATTACTCTCAGTGAAAAATAATTTTAAAAAAGGAAAAAGTTTAGTTTACCTCTACCAAAAATTTTTTTCTAAATTTCTACAAATCACAGTGGGCCAAACAAACATGTGTGAATGCTTAAAGAAACTTCTGCTAGATGGCGGATATATGTGTGAAATTGATATGACCAGCCTTCGCAATAAATTCCCAAAGTTTATAAGAAGTGAAAGTAAACCAACTTCCCCCTTCCTAACCTAACAAAATAAATTACATACATATTATTTAATACAGATGATGCATCTTTCATGTTAAGAAAATTAGAGATAGAATACAAAAAATTGGGATTACAGATAAATTATAACAAAACAATATATTTCATTGAGCTAAAATCTAATTCAGGAAGAATACGTAATGTTAAAAATTTTAAATATTTAGGATCTCATCATCATCATCCATGCAAGTATTAGGCCATGTGGCCTGTTACGGTCTCAAAGAGGAATTTTCCATCCAGCGCTTTTTTGGACGTCCCAGCGATCTTTTGCCTTGGGGGCAGTAGCGAAGTATGGCTTTTGGAATTCTATGAGATGGCATTTGTTGAAGATGGGCTTTCCAGTTGTTCGGGTAGTTTTGTATATGGTGAAGAATGGGTTCTACATCCAACTCTTCCATAATTATATTATTTTTAGTCTGATCATCTTACCTCAATATTAATGTTGATTTGTTCTTAAAACCTCAAAATATCACTTCCTAAAATTAAATATTAATTACAATCTTCCATAATTTCCATTTCTTTTATGGTCCCACTTTGTGTAGCCTATTTTAGATAAAAGTGAGAATTCAAGTACAGAAATTGAAAGAAGAATAACTGATGGAAGAAGACTCATTGGTATGTTGATCTCAGTGTTTTGGGATAGAAAAATAATATACAAAATGAAGAAAACTATATTTCAAGTTCTATTACAAAGCACAAAGCATTTTATTTATGGGTCCGAAACCTGGACAGTAAGTAGAAAACAAGCCAACAAGCTGTTAGCAGTAGAAATGGATTTTTGGAGGCGATCGACAAGAATTTCAAGAAGGGATAAGGTCAAAAACAGCACAATAAGGGAAATTATGCAAGTTGAAAAAAAAATATTAGGAAAAATAGAAGAAAAACGTTTGAAATGGTATGGACCCTCATAAGAATGGAAGAAGAGAGAATACCAAAGAAGATCCTTAATTGGAAAGCTAATGGAACAAGTGGAAGAGGCAGGCCTAGAGAATGATGGATGGATAGAGTGAAGAGAAGTATGGAAGCTAGAGATTTTGAGGGAAGAAGATGCTTTAGACAAGAACATCTGACGACAAATCACTTTGGGTTGAAGGATAAACACTGTATTATGAAATATTCCTAAATAAAAAAAAAATATTTAATGAAGTGTAAAGTAATCTGATGTACACTAACCTAACAAAATGAAGTGAGTGAAGTTCCATTTCTTAAAATGTATTTTAAAACGTTGGTCAATCCGATTTCACAGATATCTCTGCCATCCAGCAGAAGTTCCTTTAAGTGTTTGTGCATGCGCACAATGATTCTGCAGAACTTTGAAGAAATCATTGTGTACGTGGATAAATATTTACTAATTGTAAAAAAAAGTTATAAATATTGTTGCAAAATGTTTAAAATAATATGAAATGTTAGAAAAGACAAAAAAAAAGTACATAGAACAACAGTATTACAAGAATGTAGTATGAAAAATCATAGGTAAAGTATTCTAAACTTGAGCCTAATAAATAGCAATAAGAGTATTAATAATAATAAACATAAAAATAATAATCATTGGTATTGATGATTATAACAAACTTATAAAAACTCTTATTTACCCTTGTTCTAAGAAGAGATATTTGTATGAGTGCGTCATGAAAAATAGTTGCTGGGAATTTTTCTGAAAAGAAAAAATAATGCATGTTAGTACTTTACAAAATTTACTATAAACATCTTAACTAAGAGAACATAAGGCTTACACAACACAGAACATTACTTTGTAATATTCCATAGTTTATACCATTATTTTATTTTTTAATTAGATATTAAAAAGTGGAACTGAATGAGTTTGTTCAGATAGTAGCTTTTGAAACTTATATTTTTTATTTGAGACCAGAACATACCACAATATTATGACAGTTGGCCATTTTGTATTGTAATGTTTTGAAGAATTTTTATAAAACAAGAATCTTTATGTTAACTGACTGCTGCTCAAGCTGTGCCTTCTTATGATATAGATGTTGTCGTTTTCAAATGCTGGGCCTTGGCAATGAAGCCATTAGCATTCTTGCTCTCCAATATTTCTCTATGGAGGATCTAACAGGTAATACTTCACAGGTTTGTAGATGTTCTTCATTCATTTCTTCATCTTTGTTGCATAGAGGACAATTTGGATTCGTGTAGATTCCTATTTTATATAAATGTTTGGCCAAATAGTCATGTTCTGTAAGCAGTCTAAATTTTGCTACTGTAGTTTTACGTGGAATTTCTGGGATAATATCTGGCTTCGTTACAAAATATTCCATTTTATGTCTTTGGCTTTATTACATAGGTCTTGGTTTTGTTTGATTTTATATTTGTTTTTAATTATTCTTTTTATGGATGTGAAAGATAAGCTTTTGGTAGTATTCTGAATTAGATTGGAGCCTTTTTTGGCAAGAAAATCAGCAGTGTCATTTCCCACAATGTGCAGGTATCCATTGCAATTAAATTCTTTTCTGTAGTTTTTGGAGTTGTTGAATCATTTTGTAGCACTCTTTAATTTGTATTGACTTCATTTTGTGTGAATTTATTGCATATATTGCTGCATTAGAATCAGAGAGTATGACAGCATTTTGAATTTTATTTATTCTGTATAGTAATTGTTGGAATGAAATATGAATAGCTGTTACTTCCGCATCAAAATTTATTGTGTGGTATCCTGCTGGTTGATAAAATGAAAATAATGCACATGTAATTCCTGATCCTGAGTTGTTATCAATAGTAGATCCATCTGTGTATACATGTAACCATTCTTCTGGTGGATATCTCTTATTCACAGCTTCTAATGCTAGAGCTTTTAGACTATGATATAGATAGATGGGTGCATCAGCCAGCACCATAAAGCAATGAAATCAAAATACAATTTGAACCATTTAATAATTAAAAATCTTAATGCAACACTTTTCTATAACGATCTAAGTTATTCCAATATTGATGTATGTGATTTATACTTTATTGCACATCTCTGACTAAGTATGGCACGCAGCCTCACCTAGATGTACACAATTGGTTAAACAATGTTATATCTGACTGCTGGATTCACCAATCAGAGCTTGTTTCACATGGCCTCCACATTCACCAGATCTTATGCCATGCGATTTTTACCTTTGTGGAATCATAAAGGTTCATGTGTATGTGCCTCTGCTACCAACTGACCTACCTGACTTAAGGCAGAGGATTGAAGCAGTTGTTGCAACAATTACTCCAGACACATTGATCAAGGTTTGGGAAGAACTCGCTTATTGACTTGATATGTGCCGTGTGACGAATGGTGCTCACATTGAACACTTGTAGCAAAAACTGTTTGAGTTGCTCTTTCATTGGCGTTTTATTTATAATTGTACATTAAATGTACTAAATACTACAAAGCCTTAAACTCTGATATTCATTTAGAAACACAATGTATTTTCAAATGATTCCTTGTATACTTCACCTTCCTCAAACAATGGTTATTATCCCATCTGCTCACTTTCCTTCTGGATTCCATGTCCCTCTTTCATTCCTAATTCATGCCACATATCATGCCTTCAGAATCTTCAAGACTTAACTGTTCTTATTACATCTGGTTTCCCATAAAGATCATGTTACTCATTGTTAATAGTTTTCTCCACTATACCTATCTGTTCATCTCTCTTAGGTCCCAGAAATTTTTCTAAGAACTTTTGTTCAAATAGTTTTATAATCTTTTCTCCTCCCTTAAAATAAGAGGTAATGTTTTGCATCCATATAAATGGAAGAATAACTATACATTTTTTAGCAAAGTTGGGATGACAAGAGTCCCTGCCTGTAATGCATAATAAGATATATATTAATTAAATAAAAATAAAACTATGTTTTATTTTTATTTAATTAATAAATATGGATTTTCATCAAGTAAACACCAACTCAATTGATTATATAATAAGATATGTTTCCAGAGTTGAAAATACCATTAATTTCTTTCTGCACTTGTTTGTAATTTACTATTCCTAGTCATTTGAATTTAATTTGAAATTACCCTTATTTATTTTTAACTGGTAGCTCCGTGGCATAAGCTGTTAGATGCTCGCCACTCACCCGAGATTGAGTCTTGGTCACTCTATGTGGATTTCGTGGTGGATGAAATGGAGCTTTGGCAGGTTTTTCTCAGGGTTCCTCCTGTTTTTCCCTGCCATAATTTCATTCCACCATTTCTCCATATTTATCTCATCCATTTCATTTCATTTCATTCATCTGCCCCTGTGATGGTGCATCAGGCATGGTCGGCCGGTACCCTTGTCATTCACAGACCTCTATAAATATCTCATCCCTCGACCCGACCTTGAGTTGGACACGAGTTGAGGATATTTATATATATTTAAATTAATGTTGGGAAGTAAACATTATGAGGTTATATCATTAATAGTGAGTGGAGAACATATTTTAATCGACTCACCTCATACATTTTCAAACTTCTTTGATACCGACAGTTTCAGACAAAATCATGTCCTTCTTTAGTCATGGCACATGTGGAAGCCATGACTGAAGAAGGACATGATTTTGTCTGAAACTGTCGGTATCAAAGAAGTTTGAAAATGTATGAGGTGAGTCGATTAAAATATGTTCTCCACTCACTATTAATATTTATATATATCTAATTTTAACTGCCCATTTCCATTAGAAATTATATTTGTGTGTGTGTGACTATATATTTGTTTTCATTTAATAGAATTTGTTTGTATGTGTTGGCTTTAGTATTTCCTTCTATTGCCTAATAATAACCTTCTACATCATTAGTATATATCATTGAGTTGTACACCATGTTGATGTATATTTTACACTCATATTTTTAAAAATTTTATTCACAACTGATTTGGTTAGATAATTGCTTAAATTTAAAAAAATATAAGGCCAACATGCATACACTATTGAGTAACACTACGAAAATGGGACTTCTTGGTGTGACAGCCCTAGCCTACCAACTAGTTGCTGACCTCACATCCACATATGTTAATAACATAGGTGGATGATCAACCAGCAAGTATAGGGATGCATTGTAGTCAGCATGCAGAGTTCTCCAGCCATTATAGCTGGTTTTCTCAACTTGGAGCTGTTACTTATTGTAGCTACACAAATCTCTGATGATGCTGGGTGAGCACCAATTCCATACTGGCTAAAATTCCATGAGAAAATTTCTACCCAATGAGGACTCAAACTAGCACAAATCCGTAGCTCTACACCGAAACATCATGCCTTAAACCACTCAGCTATGGCATGGGACAAATCTGAATTATGGCTCAAATAGTATCTAAAATAATATGAAATTTTCAAAGTAAACTTTTGCTTGAAAATTTGTTTTCTTTTCTCCCCTAAAACTTATCAACTACAAAAATAAAATTATAATTTTTAAAATCTGACTCTGGCTCTAAATTGAAGGGCTCAGCTGTAAAACATGGTAACTGATAAATTCTTGAAAACTGAGTTGTAGCATATAAACTGTAAATGTGACCTCTAGAAGCATTTGGTGCACATAGTTTTTACATCCATCAATATATAGCAGATGTATTGTCACGGTAAATAAAACAAAGTGCACCAAATGCTTCAGGAGGTCACATATCACAGTTTATATGCTACAACACAATTTTCAAGAATTTGTCAGTTACCATATTTACAGCCGAGCCCTTCAATTTATTTTTTTGTTATGTTATTTTATTTAATGATGCTCTTTAACAGCTAAGATCATTAGTAGGGCACGGAAGTTATCTGGAGACAAGGCCAAAATAACATATATATATATATATACATTTTGGTTCATTGTAGTTCAGAAAATTATGGGTTTTATATGTCCTTTTTTTTTTTGGATATTTTTGGCTTATTGGTCCTTTTTTTAGCCTTTTTTTCAGGTTTTAACAGCCTTTTTTTTTTGCAACTTTACCTTTTTTTTTGACTATATTTATACCATTTGTATAATTTAAGAATCTGCAGAGTCTAGCCTCAATTCCAACTTCTCTTAAAAACACTATCTAGTTTTATTTTCTAATGACTTTTCACATTCCAAACACTTTTGTTCCGCAAGAATCTATTGAACTTTCATAAAATATCTCATTTCTTTAACCACTGACAACCTGAATTATTGTATTTTGACTACAAATTTTCTAAGAAGTTGCCACTTCCTGAAAATTATCTCGAACAGAGGGTGAAGGCAGCAAAGTTGTCTTTATCCTCTCATTGCAGCTGCAAAACTTTTTACCTCCTTTTTCCAGTTTTTAGGTTATTTATAGGATATCTTTAGGTCTTTTTAAAGGTCTTTTATAGGCATTTTATAGGTCCTAAACATCCGAGCCCTAGTCATAAGTGTATGACATTGGACCTCAGCTTTAGATCCCAAGCTTGGGATTTTTATGCCTTGAAAAATCCATTAACTCTGGTTGGGTTTGAACCTGTAAACCTTGGTTACTACTAGTCCTCCAAGACTGACTATGCCTCGAGATGATACATACCTGTTATGTGAATAATATCTTTGACTCTTGTGGTATACATATTGATCTTATACTTCAAGTGTTCGATATCTATTCTCATGATTTTCAACACTTCGTCTGTAATTGGTTCATCTTTATAATCTTTAGCATATGGAATATCAGGAGGGATTTCACTGAAACATAAAATAATATAATTGCAGCTTTTTTAAATTACACAAAAAAAAAAATGACCCAATTCAGTGAAAAGAAGGAGAAGAGAGAACATAACAGTCTCTTATAAAATTTAGTTTTCTGGACTTGGAGCCTCCCATGGAAGGGACAAGGACAAAGAATAAATCATGCTACAGTAAAACTTGTTTAATCTGGAACATGGATAATGCAGAAATTTGTTCAATGTGAATAAATTTATTAGTCTTGGCAAAATAATAGTAATTTTACATGTATTTATTTTGCATAAAACTGAATCTGTCCAACGCGAAAACAGGATATTTGTACACAATTCATGAAATAAATGTTTATAAAGCGGGAAAGACAGAAAAATAAATTAGTTTCCACTTCATTGAATTTTGGTTATGCCAAAAAACAATAAAGAATGATTCCTGCTGCCGGGTGAAGTATAGATTCTACCTGTGCTTAAAATTTTATTTCGGCCTCACTGCATACTCATTACACAAAATACAGATACCTATCTTACAAATAACTACTGCACTGTAAAATCTTAAATTAATTTAAAGTTCTGAGATCAATCTTTCACAGGTAACATTCTGAATTTATGAAATAAAGATGAACGTCTGTATCATTATCATCAAACAAAAAGTAGAAGTGATTTAAGATAAATTTCCGAACCGATGTTTCAAAGCCAAGCTCTAGCTGTTGTTAAATCCCTAGGGAATAACGATTTCAAGGCATCTTCAGGTTGGCTGGACAGTTTTAAAAGACGACATAATGTAGTATGGAATGAAATTTGAGGAGAATCAAAGGATGTGGACGAAAGTGTAGTTAGTGAGCAGGAACTGAAACTGCATACTTTAATTTCAGGACCTAAGAGATATTTTTTAACGCTGACGAAACGGGACTGCTTTTTTTTCGCGTTACCGCTGAAGTCGCTCATACATTCTATACTTAATTTTTCAAAGCCAGTGGAAGGTACATAAAAAGACATATATGGTATTCTGTAATCTAAGATTATTAATAAGTTTTAGTTTTTTTATAAAGCAGAATTTTGTCTAATGTGGAAAAAAAATTGGTCCCATGCAATTCCACTTTGAGCAAATTTTACTGTACTATTAAATCTATGTGACATATAAAATCTGAAATCTGTAAAAGAGGCCCTTCCATGGCCAGAAAGATTTCCTCTTTAATAAGAGTCTGAATTACTACAATGACTTCCTCCATACATCCTGTTATGAGATATTTCTTGTTAAATTGTAATGTTAGAATCAAATGAATCGTGAATTCTTCTTACCTCATACATCTTTGTTTTTTTAATACAGAACTGCAGTATCAGGAAATATATCGTTCCCATCGTCAGCTGTTTTCACGATTGTCAATTTTTTATTATGCCGGTAATTTTCTAAACTGCCATCTGGTGTACTTTTGATGAAGTCATTTTCTAATCTACCATTGTTATGAATACATAGTCTTTTATATAGATTTTTTATTGTTTTATAGATTATTTTAATTATTCAAGCAAAGTCTTTTGTAATAGAGTTTAGACATTCAAAGTCTGTTGAGATAGAGTTTAGACATGATATAGTTCAGAGCAAAGTTTTGCACAGCTAACTGTAAACATCCCTACATTTAGATTATTGGAATGTTAGTGAGTACAGTTAGGGTAACTAGAGGTCAAATTGAGTATATAACACTTGAGAAATGAGGGTCTCGTGTCTGTCTGTCTGTGTGTGTAAACTGCTGAAGGGTAAGTCACAGACCATTTTTCTTAATATGTAGTCCGTACTTTTTGTAAAAAGAATCAATTACCTTAACTATTTTGATAGAATTCTAAACAATGTAGACTGTTTTAATACTATATTTCAAAAGGGGATATAACATTTTTAAACATGTAGATTAGGGCAGATTTATAACTTCCACAACTCCCACTCTCTCAAACCCCAGAAAATACTGTAGTTTTTAATATAGGCTTAGATTAGTTATTTAGGGCTAGAATACTTAGGGATTCTAATTATTTATACCTTAGTAATAAAATAGTTTAAAATAAGACTTCTTTTGTTTATTTCAACACATGTGTAACTGTACATCCTCATACTAACGCTCGGCTAGATAAACGCTACCAGATTTTCCAAGTCCCGAAGGTCCTTTAAGCCTAAGAAATCCAGTTGGGTTTATAATAACCATCTGATGTACTTTTGAAGAACTTTGTAATCAAACTAGGTTTGTCTGGAACCTTGAAGTTCATGGTTCTAGTACAGTTTTTTTGAATGTATATCTTGTTAATTCCAAAGGTTTAGATAGATGATTCAAAAGTTTTGCTTCTTTTTCAATTATATGATTCTCTAATAAACTATGTGCCACTATAGCTGATTTTTCCATAAAATAGACTCTTTGCTTTTTGCAGATGATTTGCTATTAATAGCTCCAACAGAAACAGATTTACAGTATTCTATACACAATTTTAATATAATTGCAAAAAAGGTACAATATGGAAATCAATACAAAGAAAACTAAAGTGATGGCCTTTTGTGGGAAATACCCTATATCTAGTAAAATTGTTTTGGATGATGACATTTTAGAACGAGTAAACAAATTTAATTATTTGGGTTATAATAATTTAACATTTCAAGATGAAGCTGATATATCAAAGAAAATCACAAATTTTACAAAAACAACGGGGATAATTAACAGTATAATGAAACCATTTTTAGTACAGAAGAACACAAGATTACGGCTTTATAAGGTTCTCGCAAGACCAGTATTAAGATATGGTAGTGAAGCATGGACAATACGAAGAAGAGATGAAAGCTGAATAACAGCATACGAGATGCGATTTATGCGCCGAACAGCAGGTTACACAAAGTGGGACCATAAAAGAAATGAGGAAATTATGGAAGAGTTGGATGTAAAACCCATTCTTCACCATATACAAAACTACCAGAACAACTGGAAAGCCCATCTTCAACGAATGCCATCTCATAGAATTCCAAAAGCCATACTTCGCTAATGCCCCCAGGCAAAAGGTCGCTGGGACGTCCAAAAAAAGCATTGGATGGAAAATTGCTCTTTGAGACCGTAACAGGCCACATGGCCTAATATTTGCATGGATGATGATGATGATGATCAATTTCACCATTTTTTTATGTTTCTAAAGTGTTCTTTTTTTATTTTTATTCTATTTATTTTTTTAGAAACTTTAGAAACATAAAAAAATGGTGAAATTGAAAAATCAGCTATAGCGGCACATAGTTTATTAGAGAGTCATAGAATTGAAAAAGAAGCAAAACTTTTCAAACATCTATCTAAACCTTTGGAATTAACAGTTTGGGAAAAGATACAAATTCAAGAAAACCATACTAGAACCATGAACTTCGAGGTTCCAGACAAACCAAGTTTGATTACAAAGTTTTTCAAAAGTACATCATATGGCAGTTTATAAAATTACTTCTTCAAAAGTACACCACGTGTTAGTTTAGAAAATTACTGGCATACTAAAAAATTGACTCGTGAAAACAGCTGACAATGGGAATGATGTATTTCTGTTTTGTATTAAATAAACATAGATGTATGAGGTAAGAAGAATTCACAATTTATTTGATTCTTATTAAGAAAACCTCATAATGTAAAAATTCCCAAATTTATTATATTAATTGTAATGTTGTTTAATATTTAACTTTTTTATTATTATATAATGGAAATATTTCAATGTTACATCTTAATAACCTAAGTTGCCACAATTTAATGTAACATACCGTCTAAAATATTCCAAAGCTGACAAATCTTTTTTTTCAGCTCCTTCCAGTTCTTCTTCTTCTCCCTCTTCTTCTCCAACATCTTCATCATGTGTAACATGCTCAAAATCAGCAGCTCTTTCTTCTTTAGGAAAAGGCGCAATAGCATCAGTTATTTTTTCTTCACTAGATTCAGACTCAAGCATGTTAGTAGGTTCATCTCGTTTAGGAGCACCAGTAGGAGTAAATTCCTCAAGTGTTTTCTTCAGTTGGCCTTTGAACTTCTTAAAGTTGGCTTCCAAAAGTTCTAATCGCCTTTGCATTAATGGTATTTCATTCACCACTCCTACATCAACTCCTGTGGCCTTAGCAATATCTTCAACCAGTGATGTTACCTGTTAAAATAAGAAAACAGTTATCTTTAACCTATCTATCTATCTATAATGGTATAGCCCAATGTCGAGCCATAGCCTCTCCTTTGTTAGAAGTTACTAGAACAAGTTAATTTAGTTACTCTTATTTGCCCACAGACAAAACTAAAATTATGGTATTTCATGGGAAGGACCCCATACAAAGTAAAATCTATCTCCAGAACAAAATTTTAGAGAGATCTAATCAATTTAAATATCTTGGATATTATCTCTCTATCTGGGATGAAAAGAATATCCCTGAAAAAATTACTAGTTACAATAAAAGTTTGGGAATTATTAATCAAGTTATGAAACCATCCCTTGTACAGAAAAACACCAGATTATGTTTATATAACACTTTGGCTAGACCAGTGTTGACCTATGGTAGTGAAGCATGGACACTAAAAAGGCAACATGAAAGCAGAATAACGGCTTGTGAAATGAGATTCATGCGCAGGACAACGGGTTACACCAGATGGGATCGGAAAAGGAACACCGATATCTTAAAAGAATTGAAGACTATGCCAATTTTGGATTATATTAAACAGTATCAACTAAATTGGAAACACCATCTTGAAAGAATGAGTTGAAATCGGATCCCCAAAGCTGTTTATAATTATACACCAAGAGGACGAAGATCTCTGGGCCATCCTATGAAACGCTGGAGGGAAAATGTTCTATAGGATCGTAACAGGCCTTGGCCTAATACTTGGAATGAAGAAGAAGAAGCCCACAGACATCATGAATGGTATATGGTCAATATACTGACCGAATAAGATACTTAGCAGGCAACCAAGATATTACTAGGATGTCAAGGTCGGTAAATTTTACTAAGAGACCTTTTTATTCAGGCTTAAGGATCTTTTACAAGCCTGAAAATCATCAGACTTGGCTTAAAACCTCTCCCAGAGGACTTGCTCCTTGGATTTTTCCATTGACTCCGGCCTAGTTTGAACCCACAACCCTTGGGACCTCAGGCAAGGAACATAACAACTAGTCCACCACGGCCGACATATATGGGTTAATAAGATTATTTGGAGTTTGCCTTCTCTTCTAGAATAACGCAAGAGATAAAAAAACTATATAAAATATTTATGTTATGTTTTGGATAGTAATAGAAGAAGTACAGAAAGTGGCTTAGTATAAAATATAACTTTAAAAAAATTATTATTTAATAATAATTTAGTGACATACGTAAGTCTGTTTGTACTATAAGTGAAGGCTTTCAGTAGCAGGCTATACATTGTTAGATAAGAAATATAATGAAGAAATAAGAACCGAATTAAACATCAGCAGTGTTATAGATAAAATTAAAGATCAAACTAGCTCCAACATATAGAAAGAATGACACCCAACAGACTCCCATAAATTTTGCTTCACTACCAACACAAAGGAAGAAGAAATGTTGGGCCCCCATAACTACATGGAGGGATACGGTCTCTTGATGTGGAAACAGGTCAATGGTAAAACTACATCACATAGAGAAAGAAGAAGGAAATAACATTATGAGGTTCTTCTTAATAAGTAAGGTGAGTCTGTTACATCTTACCTCGTAAAAAGTTGAGTTCTTCTGGACATGTTTCAATATGTCTACGTATCATCATCAGCTTGTCCAGACTGTTGAATTTTACATTGTCAGCCCTGGGTGTCGACTCCCACTATATATTTTGATGATACTCAGGTGTATTGAAACATGTCCAAAAGGACCCAACTTTTTATGAAGTAAGATGTAACAGACTTACCTCATTTATTAACAAGGGCTAAACAAAATATAACAGAGATGTAAAGACGGTTGAGAAAACTAAAATAATGGCTTTTTGGAAAAAAAGCCAGTACAAAGTAAAATTTGTCTTCATGGTAAAATTCTAGAAAGAGTCGATGTATTTAGATACCCTGGTTACACACTGTCTTTTCAAGAAGAGTTAGATATTCATGGAAAAATTGTCAACTTTAATTGTCCATTGGAATTATAAACAAAGTAATAAAACCAACTCTAGTTCAAAAACACACATCTCTTTGTCTATATAAAGTTCTGACAAGACCTATCTTACGTATGGCAGTGAAGAGTGGACTTTGTGGAAGACAGATGCAAGGAGGATTACCACCAGTGAAATGAAGTTCATACACCAAACAGCAGGCTATACTAAGTGGGATATGAAAAGGAATTCCAATATCCTTCAGGAACTTGACATAGACCCAGACCTTGAATACATCCATAACTCAATACTAATAAAGTTCATATCAAATTCCGTTGAGGTGAATAGTCATATGATGAAAGTTAAATTAAAATGTACCTGCTGGCAGGTGCCGTTGTCCTCAACTTTGTGAGGATGATGGCACCTGCCAACAGGTACATTTTAATTTTTAACTTCCATCACTGGGCCGTCCTATGAAACGCTGGAGGGAAAATTTTCTATAGGATCGTAACAGGCCTTGGCCTAATACTTGGAAGGAAGAAGAAGAAGAAGAAGAAGAAGAACTTCCATCACATCCATAACTATAGAGATAATTGGAAACAATGTGTTAATAGAATGCCTAGACGAAGAGTCCCCAAGGGAATCCTAAACTATATTCCACAAGGGGAGAGATCATTGGGATGATCCAAGAAGAGCTGGAAGGAAAACTTCAGTAAATCATAACAGTACTTTGAGGAATATGACCTGTCAGAATGATGATGATGATAATGAAGTACGGTAATTAAAAAGTTCTTAAAAAATACAACAGATGGCAGTTTAGAAAATGATTACTTCAAAAGAACATCAGATGGCAGTTTAGAAAATAATTCCTTCAAAAGAACAGATGGTAGTTTGGATAATTACCAGCAAAAGAAAAAATTGGCAGTCATGAAAACAGCTCAGGATGGTGACAATGGTCGCTGATACTGCAGTGCTGTGTTTAAAAAAACATAGAAGTATGAGGTAAGAAGAAATCACGATTCATTTAATTCTTATGAATTAAAAATCAACTGTTTTGTATGTATGTAAAACTTGGGTTATGATACATGTGCAGTAAAATAGTAGAGAAAGAACAATTCTGAGGAAGATTTATAGACCTATAAAAATTCAGGAAGGATGGACAATATTTACAATATATTATTTAATATAGAAATTTATCACCTGTATAAATGACCTCTTTAATATAATTCTAATGGTAGTATTAGTAGTAGTATTCAAATGTTCTGAAGCTCTTGATTTGTCATCATTCGCTTGTGGGCTTCCCAATAATAATCAGCAATTTGGAATGGTATTCCAACTATTTTCTGAAGATCAGCGTAGAACATCAAGTGATCCTTGTTCATTATCATATTTGTGTTCTTGCATATTATGCAGTGTGGAGAGTCTAGTAGCTTAATTTTATGTAAATGTGCTGCCAAGCAATCATGACCAGTTTCAAGACGAAATAATGCAACTGCAATTGATTGAGGGCTGTTTGGTATTGTATTTGGTTCTAGTAATGTCTTATATATCTTGGTTTAACATCGGGTTTTGTTTTGTTCAGCTATATCGGATTTTATTTTCATTTTGGTGTAGAGTTGTACTGATTTGTAAGATAGGTAATTGATCTTACTCTATTGGATGAGTGTACCTTTTTTTGCAAGCACATCAGCCTTCTCATTACCTTCCACGCCATAATGTGCTGGAATCCATTGTAGAACAACATTTTTGTTTAGATTTTTAATATCCTCATGCAATTTTTGGCTTCTGTTATTTTATGGATAATTCTAATGGAGGTTAAAGGATTGAATAGATTGGGCATGTAATCAGGATGGGTGGTGGTAGAAGTTTTAAGAGTTTTTGAAGAAATCCAGGAGGGAGAAGAGACAGAGGGTGATCTAGTTGGGATGGCTGGATGGTGCAGAGAAGGACCTAAATAATTTATGAGTTAGAGATGGATGAAAAAGGCAGAGGGGAGATAATAATGGCCTAATATCATTAAGGAGACAATAGCTAAACTATAAAGAGCAGCACGCCAAAAAAATAAAAAATAGTAAGATCTAGTATTATGGTTTTAGTTACCCTTTGAATGACTTGTTCAGCAGCATCCATTCTATGTGAAAGGTTTAAAATATGCCACATACTGCCCACTGGCTTTTCCTCTGAAGAGGTGCGACTGCGCTGGATCAAATCTTCATTGTTTGGCAGTTCCTGCATTTGTGTAACTTGCTTTGCCAGATCAGAAACCTATATACAATAACACAACATACATCACATACTGGACAGATTTCATATTAAAATGTTATAAATAGAGCCCCGATTTGTATGCGAAATGCATGTTTTGTTTTCTGCATTAAAAAAAGAATGCAGAAATGATTTACATGTTAAGTGGTCCCATCAAGACAATTTGAGCGGTATTTGATAATGCATAGAAATGCATATTCCAGGGGGAAATGCTTAGTTTAGATTTTTAATGCATAAATGCATATTTTACTCCTAAATGTGGTATTAAATTATAATTTTCCCTTCAGCTAATTATTAGTAAGTAATTAATTATTAATTAATATATTTGTTTAATTAATATACCCCAACTGGACATAGGGACCAAGGAAGACCAAAACATCGGTGGAAAGATCAAGACCATCTTCGCTAGGTTTACCGTACAGGCCACATTGCCTAAAACGAATTTGTTCATGATGATGATGATGTTTAATTAATAAAGTCTCTGCAATCAATTGGATATAAGTGTAAGTCTATATTTACATCTGTGTAAGAGGGGAATACCCGTGGGCCTTGAGAAGTAATATTACGGTATTGCTAAAATCACATTTGATAAGTTTAGTGAAGTATTAAATAAAAATCCTGGCTACAACAAAATTTGTCAAATTAGCAAAATGTTCTCTGGAGATAGTGAAAAATCTGTAACCAAAGAGGAATTCTCTGAAGAAGAACTGTGGTGTTTTTCACACACACCTGTGACATCATGTGATGTAGAAAGGGCATTTTCATTGTATAAAACCTTCTTCACTGACAGATGAAGAAGTTCACGCAAGAAAACCTTATGCAAACCTTCATTATCTCTTTAAACAGCCAGTATTAAATTAAGATTACCCACAAAGCAAATAATTTATTTGGTTTTATTACAATCTGTTTTTGCATATTAAGGGTGCATTTTTTCTACATTTTTCATGCATATTTAGTACTTATATTGCATACAAAGTCCACTGCTGTGGTCTCGAGGTAGCGTGCTGCCTTGTCATGCAGCAGGCCTGGGTTCGATCCCCGCTCGGGACAAGTTTCCTGGGTGAGGTTTTTCGTCACCTATAAGACAAATGTCAGGATACTTTAAGGCCCAAACGGTCCCCAAACATCATCTGGCCATCATTATCATCAATATCATATTCACCTCATTAAATTAAGTTTAGGTTTAAGGCCTCTCCTGGTGCAGCATTACCCATCGTCATCACCCATCATATCATTGTGGCAGCATAACCCTGCCTTCCAGGCGCCCCAAACCTCAGATGTGGGTTACAATACACCAATGCCAGGAGAGAACACCTGAAATGTCGAATGATAAACAGGTGACATTGAACAAAAAATATATATATATATATATATATATTGCATACAAATCCGGGCTCTAGTTATAAAACTATTTGACATTTTATAAAATTCACTTCAGTTTAAAATGTTCTAAGCTCTTAAAAACTGGAAAAGAATGATCATGTTGAATTTACTTCTATTTTAAAAAAATGAAAATGTTCTATTTATAAACCGTTAAAAAGTCACCAAAACTAAAAATAATGTAATAACTATTCAGACTTTTTTTTACTTACTTTTTCCTCAATTTTATCAAGATCTTCTTTTGAGACTTGCTTCATTGGCTCTTCCTTAAGAACAACTCTTTCAACTACTTTTGAGGGTTCTGCATCTTTTGCCTGTTGTATAAGCACTATACTATCTTCTTTCTCCATTTTGCTTTCTACATGATCCTCTTCTACTTTTACCTTTTCCACATTTTCTCCTTTCTTCACATTGCCTTTCTTTGCTTCTTCTGCCTTTGGATTATTTTTCTTTATTTCTTCCTTCTTTCCATTGTTTTTCTTTATTTCTTCATTCTTTCCATTTCCTTTCTTTGCTTCTTCATTTTTTCCATTATCTTTATTTACAACCTTATTCTTTGGATTGTCTACCTTTTTATTATCTTTCTTCACTTCACCTTCCTTGTTACTTGACGAAGTAGATGGTCTACTATTTTCTTCATTATTCATATCTTTGTCTTCCTTTTTCTTATTTTCCTTTTTTACTTCTCCATTTTTATTAGTTGTAGGATTGGACTGTTTTACATTTTCTTTGTTATTACCTAGGTTTGTCTTGTTACCTTCATGAGTTACAGTATATTCAGACAGTTTCAGGGTTGGAGAAGGTGGTGCAGTTTGAAGTACAGACTGAAATTAGATTACAATACATAAAAATTAGTGTATTTACATGGATATAAAAAACTTTACATATAACAGAAATCACATTATTCTTTTATTCCAATTTCGTTTAGAGATGCTTCAACATCTTTGATTCAATATAACAATAATCAGTACAAAGTTATATGAGATCGTCTAATTGATGATGTGGACAATGGTCTCAACATATGTCTGTAAGAGAAAATGTATCATATGAGGTGAGATGCATTTTCTGATTCAATTTTAGTGATCTTTTGTCACATTGCAGGACGTGTACTAGTAGGTTGGTATATACAGAGTGATTCAGAAATATGGCTATATATTTGATTGCATATTGTGACGAAAATATTATTATTAAAGGAAATATGATGTTATCATTGGAAAGGGAATCTTTCAAGTTACAACAATAGAACAAAACAAATCACTGCTCACGTGCAGCTTGGCGGGTTGATTTTTGTGGGCTAGCGTCGAACGTCTCCACAATTCTCTTCGTTGTTTCTGCATCTGTGCTAATGCGAGGTCTTTCAGGAGGTTTGATTTTCTGCATCCTTCCCGTTTCCAGCAGTCGTTTTCTCCACTTCCCCACAGTCGATGGCTGCAATGCTACGTTAAACTCACATCTTGCCCGTCTTGTGGCCTCACGATCATTAGCATACGTTATTGCCCATGCAGCAATTGTAATTTGTTGTTGCATATTCAATGCCATTTTGACTAATGATGTAAGTTCTACACTGTATTGTTTTATTCAATTTTTGTAACTTGAATAATTGCCTTTCCAACGGTAATTTCATATTTCCTGTAATGGTAATATTTTCATCACACAACGCGATCAAATGTATAGCCATATTTATAATTCACCCGTATACAGTTATTTATATTCATGTATTTTGTGAAAATGTGCTATATTTAAATAATGAATTGAATAGTTGCCCTGAAAAGAGATCTAACCCACAAACTACAAATTGTTGGGAAAACGAAAAAAAAAAAAAAGTATAATTTTCACATTGAGGCTATTACCTTTATTATATCATATACTTTTTAATCTGTCATCCCATTAGAATCATATACAGCCAATTTGAATGCAAAATAACTAGCTAATAACTAAATATTAACAATTTAATACAGATGATCTATCTCTATAGATCTATTATCTAACACATATTTAACTAAAAATGCTATAAAAAGAAATAAAAAATACATATTGAACTATTAAATTAATGTTGGGAAGTAAACATTATGAGGTATAATCATTAAAATTCATCGGAGAACATTTTGTTTAAACAACTCACCTCATAGGATTCATGCTTCCATGATACTGCGGTTTCAAGCACAGTCATGCTCATCTTCAGCCATAACTCCGACTGACGAAATTCTTCGGCTGCCAACTGTTCTATTGTCACCATCTTCAGTGCTGCCATCTATGGTTGAATTTATGAACTTCGAAAAAATTCATTGATCTATCTTTATTTTTCTGAATGTATATTTTTTCAAAGCCTTTGGAATTGACAGTTTGGGGAAAAAATATACATTCAGAAAAATGAAGATAGATCAATGAATTTTGAAATCCCTGACGAAATTACTTTGATTTTGAAGTTCATAAATTCAACCATAGATGGCAGCACTGAAGATGGCGACAATAGAACAGTTGACGGCCGAAGAATTTCGTCAGTCGGAGTTATGGCTGGAGATGAACACGACTGTGTTTGAAACCGTGGTATCATGGAAGCATGAATTCTATGAGGTTAGTTGTTTAAAAAAAATGTTCTCCGATGAATTTTACATATTGAACAATGATTCAGTTAGAAAAATTTCTAACTTAATCAGTTTTCAGTATTTATTTTCCATTTAATGTTATTCCATTACATTCTTTATGTCTTTCTCATTTTCACTCAATTTCAATGGCAAATTTCCCAAAACAAGGGAGGATAAGGAGTAGTGAGAAGTTCTCTGTGAGGAACAGCTTGAGGATTCTTTTTGCTTTTACGCATGAGTGTGTGTATGTCCAATGAAAATTCACTCCACTTTTATACTTCATGTTCTGCCACTCAACTGATAAATAGCATTAAGGTTTATTTTTAACTTATGCATTGTTTTGAGAGATGGCGGCTCCATGGTGCAAGCAGTTAGATGCTCGCCTCTTACCGCTGGGATCCCAAGATCGAGTCTCGGTCACTCCATGTGGGTTTTATGGTGGACGAAATGGAGCTTAGGGAGGTTTTTCTTGGGGTTTCTCCCGTTTTCCCCTGCCACAAATTTCATTCCACCATTTCTCCATACTCATCTCATCCATTTCATTCATCTGCCTCAGTGATGGTGCATCAGGAGTGGTCGGCTGGCACCCTTGTAGTTCACAGACCTCTATAAATATAGGAGCTTCATCTCATCTCATCCTCGACTCAATCCTCAGTTGGATATGAGTTGAGGATATTTATTTTGAGAGACCACATTATCTATTTGTATTATGTATAGAAAGAAATTCAGGTTGAATGTATGTATAGTAAAGTGTGTTCTGTGAGGGACGATGAAACCAAAGAGAAGGGAAAAAGTAAAACTTGGTGCTGGTATATAATTTATTGCTGTTGAAAAACACTAGACAGACCACCGCATGCTGCCCGGTTTGATCCCCAGTGGGGACAGTTCCCTGGATGAGGTTTTATTGGGGTTTTTCCTCACCTGTAAGACAAATGTCAGGAAACTATATGGCCCAAACGGTCCCTGAACATCATATGGTCATTGCAATCATCATCACTCATATTCATCTTAGATTAAGCTTAGGATTAAGGACTCTCCTGGAGTATCACTATCATCATCATCACCCATCATATCATCGGGACATCGTAACCCTGCCTTCCAGGCACCCCAACCTAAGAAGTGGATTACAATGAGAACACCAGATATTTTTATTATTGATTTAACATTTCTCACTGAAAGATAAATTATATTTGAAGAGAAAAATTTTCGCCTAGACCGAGACTCGAACCCGGGACCCTTGGCTTTCCGGGCCAAGTGCTCTACCAATTGAGCTACCAAGGCGAGTTACGATCTAGATGCAAATTTTTCTCTTATATACGTTGTAATTCCCTATCGCCAAATGCTTTTGAAACCATTGTTTCTATCTTTGCAAATGGCGGCTTCTTAGTTAAGAAGACATTTATTGGGAATTTAACATTACTTTATAAAGCTAGTAAGAGAAAAATTTGCGTCTAGATCGTAACTCGCCTCGGTAGCTCAGTTGGTAGAGCACTTGGCCAGGAAAGCCAAGGGTCCCGGGTTCGAGTCTCGGTCTAGGCAAAAATTTTTCTCTTCAAATATAATTTATCTTTCAGTGAGAAATGTTAAATCAATAATAAAAACATCATTAGAAGCCTTACTAGCTTTATAAAGTAATGTTAAATTCCCAATAAATGTCTTCTTAACTAAGAAGCCACCATTTGCAAAGATAGAAACAATGGTTTCAAAAGCATTTGGCGATAGGGAATTACAACGTATATAAGAGAAAAATTTACGTCTAGATCATAACTCGCCTCGGTAGCTCAGTTGGTAGAGCACTTGGCCCGGAAAGCCAAGGGTCCCGGGTTCGGTCTAGGCGAAAATTTTTCTCTTCAAATATAATTTATACACCAGATATGTCCAAAAAGGGACAACCTGGGGAATAAAAAAAACACTAGGCTTAATGTCACTCTCTCTCTCTCTATTTATTCTGTGCTGTAGCCGAGGGTCTAATGCATATCATTACATGGCATAGAGCTACAGGACATTCCCTGGTTCAATTCCGCTTAAGGGAAGAAGTTCTCTCATATAATTTCAGTCAGTATGGGATTGGTACCCACTGAGCATCATAAGGAATTTGGGTAGCTACAATAAGTAGTGGCTCCAGGTTGAGAAACCAGAGATCCCGACATACTTGACTACGTGTCACTCCTATTTCGGCTGGATGATCATCCACATCTGTAAATGGCACACATGGATGTGAGAATAGTAGGACAATGGTTTGTGGTACCATGGAGTTTTTAATCTCTCTATCCAATTAATGATTTGCTTTTTTTGTTTAGTTGTTTCTTGACTCACCTAATACTTCTTAACTCCCTGGCATATCTAGATTTCGTCACTGTATTTGTGACATTCTCAATGCTGTTCACGTTCCTACCTACATAACTTAATAATGATTTGCTATCAACAGTGCCATAACCTTCTCAACATATGAATATAGAAGAGTTATGAATTTAATCAAGATATTGTTGTAGTATATAGAGAACACCACTAGTCCTGCTTGCTTCAAGATGGTCTTTCAAAATAATTCATGGTCCAAATGATAAAGTGTTAATTACTTTAATTCTCTCACAGTCAGCTCCTCGGAATTCCACTTGCGTCTTGGTCAAATTCAGTTGTTGGATAATCACATGAAGAAGTGAATGCAGAACATTGAAGTTCACTGCCCCAACCTAAATTTAAAAAAAATGACAAAAAATTAAAATTTCATTAATATGGTAGGCCTATAAAATGGAAATAATATACGAGGTGTGATCAATAAGTTTCTGGAATGGCTTCAAAACAATTATGCCATTGAGGAGTTTTTAATTTTCACCCAGGCTGTACACTCAGAATTTCCTTGTGGTGAATTTGAGGGGTCGCACGACCTTCTCTGACCTTGCAGTATACTGGTAGAAGCTCTGAAGTGAAGACATGTTTTGTGCGTGCGGCGATTTCTCTGTGTAGCAACAATGCGGGATTACGAGGAACAAAGAACATGCATCAAATTTTGCTTTAAACTTGGTAAAACTGTAACAGAAACATATCAAATGTTAAGAACAGCTTATGGGGAGGAAGCAATGGGCAAATCTCAAGCATTTGAGTGGTTTTCGAAATTTAAAAGGGGCGTGACATCGGTTAAGGATGAAAATTGTCTGGGACGACCAACTTCCAGCAAAACCAATAAAAATATCGATCGAGCGAGTGACATGGTATTAAATGATAGGCGCATTACAATACCAGAACTGTCTGATGCACTAGCACTCTCGTTTGGAAGTGTTCAAAGCATTTTGAAAGACGATTTGAACATGTGAAGAATTGCTGCGAAGTTCCTTTCAAATGGCCAAAAGGAAAGTCGTGTGATTGCCTGCACAGATCTTAAAGAACAGCTTAAAAATGACCCACGGTTCATGGAAAAGGTTATTACTGGTGATGAAACATGGATAAATGGCTACGATCCAGAAACTAAACAATAGTCTTCGCAATGGAAGAGTCCTGCATCTCCACGCCCCAAGAAAGCCAGACAAGTTCGATCGAATGTGAAGTCAATGATGATTGTTTTTTTTTGACATTAATGGAATTGTGCATAAGGAATTTGTACCACGGGGTCAAACAGTGAATCAAGTGTACTACAAACAAGTGTTGCAAAGATTGAGGGAGAGTATGCGACGCAAACGGCCAGAGAAATGGAGGACTGGTGACTGGTTCCTGCATCACGACAATGCGCCTGCGCACAAAGCAATTTCTGTCCGCCAGTTTTTGGACAAAAATAGGATGAGTACTGTTCCCCATCCAGCCTATTCTCCAGATCTGGCTCCAGCAGATTCGGCTCCGAGGACATCGTTTTGAGGACATTGATGTCATCCAGCGCGAATCGCAGAAGGCATTGGACACATTTAAAGAAGACGACTTCCAGAAGTGCTTCCAGCATTGGCAGAAGTGCTGGGACAAGTGTATCAACTCCCAAGGTTATTACTTCGAGGGTGACAGTGCTGAATAGAAACTTTGAAGTGTTGTGTTGTGTTTATGGCCTCATTCCGGAAACTTATTGATCACACCTCATAAGTGTGCTTTATTAAATTAATATTGAGAAGCTAAAGCTATTACTATGATAGAAATAAGTAAATTAAATTAGCTCAGTGGACAGAGCATTAGCATGAAAAGCTAAAGCTTCGGGGTTCGATTCCTGGTTCAGGCAAAAATGTTTCTCTTTACCATTGATTTACAATAATTTAATTGTGTTCATTAATTTACTTATTTCTATCATAGTAATAGCTTTAGCTTCTCAATATTAATTTAATAAATAATGCTATAGCTGTGTGGAGTCCCTTCTTGTCTTCTTAATGTAGAAAGCTGTTCATTGCGTATTTGTGAATGATGATTCATTGCAATTGACTGTGGGACCAGTAGAGTAAGATAAAGGAAGGATTTTCGCTTGGATGGGAATGAAGCCTAAATTAGCTCAGTGGACAGAGCATTAGCACAGAAAGCTGAAGTTTTGGGGTTCGATTCCCAGTTCAGGCAAAAATTTTTCTCTTTACCATTGATTTACAATAAGTGTGCTTTTTTTATTTAATGTATGGTTTCTTGTGTAAAATACAGGATATTTCAGTAAAATTGTGCAAATATTAAACAAGAAATAGATTATATTATAATTAATATTTGAAGAATGGAACTTCTTACTGAGTCATTTAAAAAAATATCATTTAGGATTATGAATATGTACAGCCTTTGAAAAAATTGACGGCGCAACTCTCAATGATGGAAAGTTTAAATTTTGAAGAGCAATTCACACTAGTAAGTTTTTATTTATGCTGTCTCCTTTGAGTTTGAATCAGGGGACATAAGTCTTTCTTCATGCAGTATTCTTATCATTCACTTTAGTGGAGCAGTCAATAAGATGCTCTCTTGCGACAACGTGGGTCAGGTTTGATTCTATTCAGAAACTTTTTTAAATAATGTCGTTAATTTTCATAATACCTACATATTACTAGGCTTTGTTAGATAAATAAATTTGTTTATAAAGGGAAATAAATTAGTTAAAGGAAGCAGGTCATATATAGAAAATGAATAACAATAACAACAATAACGACAATAATAACGACGACGAGATGATGATGATTATTATTATTATTATTATTATTATGATTATGACGATGATGATTGAAAAACCGGATATTTATCCCCATATAAAATGATAAAGGTTTTTTATTTAATATTTAAATATGACTATATTTATTTCTATTAAGAATGGAAAATAAGATTGAGTTAGAAAATTCAATTTTTTTTATAAGTATATATAAAAAATTCAAACTGGTCAATATAAACTGTTAATACAGTTAGATGTATTTCAAACTGATTTAATATGTAAAATACTTTGAATATTTGAATTGACAATTTTTTATAAACAAATAAATGGGATTGGACGAATTGGATGGGAGTAAGTCAGTAGTACTCCTTCCTTTTGAGTTGGTCCAATCAGAACTTCCAGGTTATAACAGAAATGAAATTAAAATCTCATTAATTCATTTACAAAACACAAGGGATAACGAGTTTATGATGATCTTGAAGAAGATTTCCGAGCTGTAGGCCGTGGTCTCGAAACTTGAAGTTCTCCGACGTTTCACCAGAGACTGCATCTGGGGCATCCTCAAGGGTTGTCTCGAGACTAGCAACTTGACCACTGTCTGTCCTATTTATACCGTTCACCGCGATGTGTGCATAGGGTATATCTGACTTCTGATTGGTCAGTGATAGGGACTTCCATTGCTCCAATGAGGTTGCTGTTTGATGATCTAGTAGACTGTTCTTGTAGAGGTTTGCATTCTGCGTTTTTTATAACCGGTTTCCATATTTTGTTGACTTATAATGATTCTTCTTTTCTATTAAAACTGTTTTTATGTTTGAATATTTCGATTGCTTCTCGTTGTAGATGGGTAAAATAATGTGTGCAGTTAGATAATATGTCTGTATTCTGATATTGTACTTCATCATAGAAACTCTGGCCGTGAAAGCCTAAGTCAATATATAACAAATTTGTTTATTTCCACAACTAGTACAAAATGCATCTGATTAATTTAAACTAAGTCAAGTTAATATCTAATTTCAATATACAAGTAAGTTTATAAATTAATGAGTCATTTTAACATCTTACCTCATATTTCCTGTTTTATCAAACACGGTAACTATAGTTTTCAAATGATCTTGTCATTCATTTTCAACCGCCATGAATGACAAGATCATTTGAAAACTATAGTTACCGTGTTTGATAAAACAGGAAATATGAGGTAAGATGTTAAAATGACTCATTAATTTATAAATTAAGAACCTCATAATGTGTTTCCCAATTTTAACTTTGAATACAAGTAAGTCCTGGAGTATTGCATTGATTCACACAGACTATTTCTATCATGGATGGTTGTGGTCTAGTGGAGGGAACATCTGTTTCCCATGCATGAGGTCGAGTGTTCGATCCCACTGTCATGCTATATTTTTTCTCTTTCTCTCTCTTATCCTTATTTCAATTAATTTTGTTTGTTTTCTTTTATTTGTTTTGCTTTATTTTATTTACAGCATTTACCACACAACTTATTTACATGAAATTATTTCTTACACAAAATAGAATGGATTTCAGTTTCTCAAATAGTTGTGCACTTGTGAACCAAGTAGCTGACCTCTGATCATGCGCAATGGCTTCGTTCTGGGAGTTAAAAATGATCTGTGTGCCATCAATTCTTTCAAAGGCTATGCTTCTTCTTCTTCTTCCTTCCAAATATTAGGCCAAGGCCTGTTACGATCCTATAGAAAATTTTCCCTCCAGCGTTTCATAGGACGGCCCAGTGATCTTCGTCCTCTTGGTATATAATTATAAACAGCTTTGGGGATCCGATTTGAACTCATTCTTTCAAGATGGTGTTTCCAATTTAGTTGGTACTGTTTAATATATTCCAAAATTGGCGTAGTCTTCAATTCTTTTAAGATATCGGTGTTCCTTTTCCGATCCCATCTGGTGTAACCTGCTGTTCTGCGCATGAATCTCATTTCACAAGCCGTTATTCTGCTTTCATGTTGTTTTTTTAGTGTCCATGCTTCACTACCATAGGTCAACACTGGTCTAGCCAAAGTGTTATATAAACATAATCTGGTGTTTTTTTGTACAAGGGATGGTTTCATAACTTGATTAATAATTCCTAATCTTTTATTATAACTAGTAACTTTTTCAGGGATATCCTTTTCATCCCAGATAGAGAGATAATATCCAAGATATTTAAATTGATTAGATCTCTCTCAAAGTCTATGCATTAACATGAAAACTGTCATGGATATGACACAGGTGAAATATTGATTATTCTTTGAATTATCACTCACTATGTTAGCATGTCCACTGCTGTGGTCTCGAGGTAGCATGCTGCTTGTCACACAGCGGGCCTGGGTTCGATTCTCGGTCGGGACAGGCTCCTGGGTGAGGTTTCTTCGGGGTTTTTCCTCACCTGTAAGACAAATGTCAGGAAGCTTAGGGCCCAACGGGCCCCGAAAATCATTCGGCCATCATCATCCTTCACAGGTGTGGAAAGCTATCACACCTATAAATCCCTAGTAAAGCTGCAAAGCATAGCATAAAAATGCTATGATTGTAGTGAAAGACCTACCCTCGGGCAGAATTACTATGGATGAATGTTAGCATTTTATTTTAAAATGATCTTTATCATTTCAGATCACTAAGATCACAATTCAAATCTAATCATGAAAGGTCGATAAATATTGAATAAGAGGTTCCAGGCTTGAGATTCTTTTAGTTGCTATAAATCTATGGCATGGACCCATGGTTGAAAAGAAAGCCATGCTCAGAATTTTTACCCCCATATAAATCCATCAATCCTGACTGGGTTTGAACTTGTGAACCTCGGGACAAGAGGTAAGCATTGTAATCATTAGTCCACCAAAATCAACTCGCTTCCTGAGTGGGAATTTCTGTGGAATAAACCTGGTCTGTAAAGCCACTGAATCTCAAATATAGAGAGATAACATGGTAGCTTCTAGACCAATTAAAAGATTTTAAAGGATACCAAAGCTTATAAATGTCCATACAAATACTAACATAAACTATGAGGTAAGATGTAAAAAAAAAATGACTCATTAATTCATGAAGAGAAAAATGTAGAAAGTTTGATGTATATTTATACTACCTCTGGTGATCCTAGTGCCAGATCCACCATGTGGGGCAATGAGATTATAATGCTAGGTTCTTTCACCTTGGCCATCTTGTTTTAAAATTTATTTACATTAGTAGCAACATACTGAAGCCAAATATTTTATACATTTTACAAAAGCTATAAAGCTTTCACAGAAATATGTTACCATAGTTTTAAAAAGAATTAATATTATTGATATTGTTTACATTAAGGTAGAATATACCTCATAGTGAGAATTCCTAAAATAAGTAATTGTTTACATTGTTGACATAAGAAAACATTAAGTATTAAGTGCTCCATATTTATAGGTTTTTGAGAGATAATTATATAAATATTGTGATACATTTTGATATATCAGTTTTTATGAAAGATTTATGGATAGTTTTACATAGTAATATTATATTTTCATAGTGAATTATGGCTTCAAATAACTAAAACTATATAATTATGAAAATTGTTTACCTTAGCAACCATATGAAATGTGTACATTTTATAGAAGATTTTATAATACCATATAAATATTTTATTACTTATTTGATTAAAGTATTACTGATGGATTTATACATCAATTTTGAAGAAAGGTACAATTTTATATACATATATTTTATATTCTTAAAATAAAGGCTGGCAATGGCCACAGTGGAGCTGTTAATGCCAGATTGGCATGCTCTATAAAATGTTGTGTAAAGCCAACTATCATAAGACCAGGCAGCTCTACCAGCAAATCCTACTCCCACGTCCTCATCGTGACCTCTGGACAATGTAACTCATAATTACAGCAGATGGGAGAGGGTGAGAGCGAGATTCCGGCACTCATAAACCGGACCCACTGGCTATGGGAGCACTCCCAAACAGAAAAGCAGGCAAGTTCAGAGGCCTCAAGGTGGCAACCCCACCACTGAACTTTCTCAGCGATGGGTTGGTAACCCATTCTGAGGAGATCTATACATACTCAGAATCTAAAGGAAAGAAATGACCGGACTGATATCACAAAGACGACAAATGCAAAGAAAAGGAATAACGAAATGAAAATTGGTGTATGGAATGCCAGATATCTGTCTAATAAAGAAACTGAATTAATTAAAGAGTTAGAAGAAGCCAAAATTGACATAGCAGTGATTCCAGAAACTAAGAAAAAAATTACGCAGAAGTAAAGAATTTAGAAATTATATTCTACTTTATAGCGGTGTAGATAACCTCAAACGAGCAGCAGCAGGAATAGCAATCTTCATAAAAACACAATGGAAAAATAAAATTGATTCATATTGCTACATTAATGAAAGAATTCTAACATTACGGGTAAAAGTATGCCAAGGTTTCATGACTATAATTGGAGTATATGCCCCGGAAGAAGGGTAATCTGAAGAATCAGAGAAATTTTATCAGGAGTTACAGGTTCAATATAATAACATAAACAAATCAGATTACATTATAATAGCAGGCGATTTAAATGCCAGAATTGGCAACACTCCACTACAAGGAATTGTTGGAAACAACGGCGAACAAATCATTAATAAAAATTGAGAACAACTTATTGATTTTCCACCATTTAATAATCTTAAAATCACTAATTCCTTTTTCTGACATAAAGACTTTCACAAATATACATGGTCAGCAAGAGGGACTAAATCAATAATTGATTACGTGATCACTAATAATAAAACCTTGCCATATGTTAAAGACACTTGAGTCTTTCGAGGTTACGATATTAACTCTGACCACTATCTATTGGCGTCCACAATCAATATCCCACTAAGATGGCATAAAACTCAAAGAAAGAGAAATTCTTCTGAGAAATACTTTAAAATACATCTATTACATGAGCTCAGTATTAGAAACTTATATCAAATTCGAATGAATACATACCTCCCACAGTATGCGGTAAGCACCAACATTAATCAGGAATGGGAAACATTGAAAGAAATATTACTAAAGACAGCAACAGAGGCTCTTGGTACAAAAACAAAGAGACAAAATAGAAGAGGTTTAGTTATTTGGAATGATGATATTGCAGATAAAATTAAATGTAAGAAGGAAGCTTATATGAAATACTTAAATGATAGGTCAGACAAAAACTTGATGAATTATAAAAGACTATCAGCAATTGCCAAACGAGAAGTTCGCAAGATCCAACGCCAAACATGGGAAACATTTATTAGCAATAATATAGAATATGATGTTAATGGACAACAAGTCAAAGCGTATAAAATATTAAAAGAATTAAATAAATCTGTTAAAGATAACTTAAACATAAATCCCATCCCAATGACTAAATGATTAAATTACTATGAGCAGTTTTGGACTGCCACAACTAATATAACACAACATACTTCCAGTGATTATGATGTAGATCCTATCATCTTGGATGAGTTGAACTTCGCGTTATACAAATGCAAACTACGGAAGACACCAGGATCAGATCATATCAACACAGAATTATTAAAATATGCTTCGATCCGATTCTTAAACAAATTTTTAGATCTTATTAATATATGTTGGAAGACTGGCTGTGTACCAGATGAATGGAATAACTTGTTAGTTGTATCTATTCATAAAAAAGGAAACAAAAATGATATTAATAATTATAGAGGAATTTGTCTGCTAAATGCTGCCTATAAAATTTATGCAAAAATAATTACCAACAGATTAAACACAATTTCTAATGCAATTATCCTAGAAGAACGAAATGGTTTTCAGACCCAACAGATCCTGTATAGATAGTGTCTTTACGTTAGCACAAATCATAGAAAAACATAGAGAATTTAATATACCAACTTTTATGATATTCATTGATTATCATAAAGCCTTCGACACAGTAAACAGAATAAAATTATGGGATATCTTACATAATGCAGGAATACCCAAGCATTTAATTCAAGCGATTCAAAGCATGTATCATAACACACGAATTCGAATAAAAATAAATAATGAAATCAGCAAATCAGATAGACTAATATCCCAAGGTGTCCACTTTCCCCTCTTCTATTTAATTTATATATGAATGAAATCATAAAAATATGGCAAAACCAATCACAATCACACTTTATGATTGATGGTCGACCCCTCAACACATTAATGTATGCAGATGATCAAGTAATATTGGCTTCTTCTGAAGATCACCTACAAAGAGCAATACATAGATTGTCAAATATAACCCAAGATTATAATTTACAAATTTCGGTGAGTAAGACAAAAACTATGGCGTTTCAAGGGAAAATACCGATACGAACTAAAATTGTTATTAACAACAATATAATAGAACAAGTTAATAACTTTACTTATCTTGGCTGCAATCTTTCCTATGACACATGTAAAGACATAGACATAAAATTGGTCAAATTTCAAAAACTTATAGGAACAATAAAAAGCATTCTTTTCCGAAAAGTACGTCCAGATACAATTCTAAAATTTTATAAAACAATGGCTCTTCTAACTCTACTTTATGGTTCTGAAACCTGGACTCTTACTACAGGTAAATTAAATAGGATAGTAGCTGCAGAAATGAAGTTATTAAGACCTTTAGCAGGTTATACGCTTTATGATCACATACGTAATGAAGATATCTGCAAAGCTCTCAACCCACCAGCAATAACTGAAATCATTCAAAAATATCAAAATAATTGGCATGAACACCTTCTGAGAATGCCAAACAATAGACTACCTCTGCAGCTATTGAATTACAGACCCACAGGGCGAAGAGACCCAGGAAGACCTAAGAAGAGATAAAGTGATCCCACAACAGGCCCAGAGGCCCTTGGGGTAGTAGGAGTACCACTTTTTCTAGACAATCGGCACTTTATGTCAGCCCTGCGTGACGGCCGCATTTACCCCCAGAACAAGCGTCTGGTACTCATTTCAGTTAGAGGCTGAGTCGACCCCAGGGCCATAGTGCCGCCAGAGGGTTTGGGTCAGTTTAAAAATCCTGACCCCAACGGGACTTGAACCCTCGACCCTCCGGCTTGTAGCTCAGTGCCTTAACCACTACGCTACGGCGTGCCCCCTTAAGAAGAGATGGAGGGATTAATTTCTTTCCTGAAGCGGAACAGGCCAATGGCCTAATCAATGCCTGCCATTGATGATTAATATTAACAATGCAAGGTATAAACTCTAAAATATACTATATATTATGGCATAAACCTCATCAGGTTTTTTGGATCTACTAGATTGTTTTGAGTAAAAATTAACTTCTTTCTACAGGTTATCAGACTTTTGGAAGGTAAGTACAGTAGTAGGACTATTACCTTAAAGCATCTTGCATGAAGAGATATTTCCTCCATTTTTAATTGAATAGTTTTATACCATACCCTGTACTATGCTATTATTGTAAGAATTTTACCTCTAACAAACACTACCACTTCAGGATAAGGAATAAATTTCATGTACAGTTTTTGCAAACTAGAGTCTTTCATTTATGTATAATTTTATCACTCTCCTCATATTTTTCATCCTATTAGTCTAGCTTCAGCACATTCTTAGGTACCGTCTTCAGTACTTCCACAACCATTGTTTTGTTGTCCTGAAGAGCCATCTTTTGCACCCTCTGTTGGTAGACTGAAAAACCTCAGAATCAAAACATGTTCCATGGGAATTTCAAAATTCATTAATTTCTCCTTTTCGTTTTTTTTAATGTAGATTTTCCCAAAACAGTCAGTTCTTTGGGTTTTTCTATTTGTTTTAACAACACTGAGCAACAAAAAAACTTTTTTTTGTCTCAGGAAGAAAAATATGTGATTCTGATAGTATTTTTTCTCCTGAATTCAAATATGATATCGGTTTTTCTCCATTACACAAGGTTTCTGAGAGTCAGGCATTTATAATTTCAAACACTTTAATATTTTCTACATTCATAACTACACAACATTCGAACATTCAGACTCACCTAGAAAGTAAGAAATGACGATTTTCTGCTATATTTCGCCTGTGGAGCATCCCTCTTGATGGTCCTACTATAATCGGCTAGCATATAACGATTCCATGTGCCTTGATATCTCTTTTCCATAGCTGAAATCTCCTGATGAAAGTGTTCCCCATGCTCATCGCTCACTGCGCCAAGATTTTCCGGGAAGAAATCTAGGTTTATTAAAAAAATAATTATTTAAATCCATTAATTGAAATTCAAATAAAAAAAACTGTGAGTGATGGAGAAATTCCAAATACATATTTGAAAACACAATAAAAAACTGCATTAAGTAAGTACAACTATTGGTACTCATGAGACAGAAATAATGTTGACCAGTGTAATTTTGCCCTTCCTTTTGATAAGATGTTTTTCTGACCATGTCACTGCAAACTTATCAATTTCCCCTTTCTTGACATTCCTGAGATGTTCTTCACTCTAATTTTCAAATTTCTCTTTGTTTTCCCTATGTAGACTTTCTCACATTCTCCACATTTAATCTGATATCTCGTTTTGTTTTCTTCTTCTATTTTCTCATTTTTGTTAGATCTAATTAATCTAATGATGATGAAGTCGTTTTTCAGTGCCAATCTTATGTTGAAATTAAAAAAAAAAAAATTGGTGCTTCAATGGATGATATGTGAATTTCTTGAATTTTATGTTTTCTATTGTTTATTTTTTATTATTTCACTCACCTCATACTTCATAATTCATAGCAGACCTAGGGTTTCTTCACATTATTTGTGACATTCTCAATGCTGTGTCACGTTCACAACTGACGTCCAATGGCCTTCTATCCTGCAGACTGACCTCCGCGCCATCTGGTGGCCGACTGAAGAATTTCCAAATCAGTCCTCTCTCCTTATAACCGGGTATTTCAAAATTCATAGTTGTATTTTCATTCTTGCATATGTAAATTTTTTCCCAAATTGTGAGTTCCTTCGGTTTTTCCGATTGTTTAAGTAATTTTGTTTTGGTTTCTATTCTATGTTTTTCTGACCAGGCATGTGCAGCTATTGCAGATTTTTCAGTTTCTCCATTTTTAACATTTCTGAGGTGTTCTTTTAATCTTGTATTTAGATTCCATTTTGTTTTTCCTATGTATATCTTTTCACAATCTTTACAATTAATTTAATAAATTCCCGATTTTTTGCAGTCTTCAATCTTTTCATTTTTGTTGGTTTTATTAAATTACCTAAGCTGTAATCATTTTTCGGTGCTAATTTAATGTTGAAAATTTTTTGAAACTTGTCAAATACTAAAGGATGGTATGTGAACTTCTTGAATTTTTTGCCTATATTTTTATCCGTCTGAAGAGTACTTTCATTAATGAATTTATGTTTTCTTCTTTTTCTTTTAGAAGTGTACTTTGATTAATAAATTTTTGTCTTTTGAACTTGGTTTAATTTCTTGTGTATCATTATTTCTTCAAATCCATTATTTATAGCCACATTGATCATGTGTTCTTTTTTCTTTTTCATAATTTTCTGTTCACTAATCTATGTGTCAAGCTATTGAAAACTGCTTCTTTGTGAGCTATGTGATTAAAACCTGAAGCTATTATATAGTATTCTATATGTGTCTTCTTTCTGTATATTCCAAATTCTATCTTATTTTCTTCATTCCTTTGTAAATTTAGATCTAAAAATGGTATTTCTAAGTTTAAATTAGATCTAAATTTATGATTGATTGAACAAAAAAAGCACATATTCATAAGTTGAAATTTTGGTGCAGATAAGTGGACAATGTTATTGCTATAGTTAAACAAAAAACACAAAGAAGATGCCTTAAACTCCTGAATATACATAAGAAAACAATCAAATTAACATTAGAAACAGAAAAGAACACAATTACCATTTTTAGATCTGAAAATCCCTCCATGGTATCTTTACCTTGTCGTGGTGGAGTGGCTTGTGTGCTTAAATGATCCTGAGAGCTATGCCGGCGGTAGCATTGCTGCCGATAGGGTTACCCATGCCGGACTGGTCGAAGGTGATAAGCCAGACGAAATAAGTACCTTGGTCGAAAGAGTGACGATCTTTCAACATAAAAATACAACCGTCAAGAAATGCGGACATGGGTTCTACTGGGGTAAAATTTTCCAGAGGTCAAATAGTCCCCCATTCGGTTCTCCGGGCGGGGACTACTTCAGGGAACCCATGCCAAAGGCTCAAACACAGGGACATGTTCCTAGGAACATGGAATGTTAGGACTTTATACAATAGTGGGGCACTAGAGATATTAACGCGGGAATTGGATAAATCGCCCTTGGATATAGTCGCTTTGCAGGAAGTTAGGTGGCCAGGAGAAGGTAGTCAGGAATCAGGAAGCTTTTCATTATACTATGGGGGTGCAGAAAGACCTGCATTTGGAACGTGTTTTTTAGTCAGAAGGAGGATCCTATCCGCTATCCGAGATATTAAGTTTGTTAGTGATAGGATATCATACATAATTCTAAAGGGTAAACGACATGATTTTATAATTGTAAATGTACATGCCCCCACAGAAGATAAAGATGACAAGATCAAGGATGAGTTCTATGAAGAATTAGAATGCTTATTTGATAGCCTTTCACGATATCATATGAAAATTGTCTTAGGAGATTTTAATGCAAAAGTGGGGCGGGAAGATATATTCAAACCAACAATAGGCAAATGCAGTCTTCATAAAGATAGTAACGACAATGGGGTTAGATTAGTCACATTTGCCATATCAAAGAATCTCGTTGTTAAGAGCACAACATTTCAGCATAAGGATATTCATAAATACACCTGGACGTCCCCAGATGGAGAAACTCGGAACCAGATAGATCATGTATTAGTGGATAAACGCTGGCACAGTAGCATCATTGATGTTAGATCAGTTAGAGGGACAGACTGCAATTCAGATCATCATCTGGTCAGGGTGAAAATCAGCACAACGGCTATCGCTTATGAGAGGAACAAACGCTAAAGATGATTCTGTAAAATATGAATTAAAAAACTTGAAAAATGATGAAATGCGGCAAGAATACCAAATCAAAATTGCTAATAGATTTGAAGTACTGGAATCTTCAGATGACAATGTGGCAATGAAGAAGAAACTGATATAAATAAAGAATGGGAGGCTATAAGAGATACTATTAAATTGTCAGCATCAGAAAGCATTGGTTGTTTAAAAAAGAGGCAAAACAAGAAATGGTTTGATGAGGAATGTGCCGACATTGTAAAGAAAAGAAAGCTAGCAAAAATTAAATGGTTACACGAGCCAAATGAGGTAAATTTAGAGCAATTGGGTAGTGTTAGACGGGAAACCACCAAGTTACTAAAGAGTAAAAAGAGGGAATATTTGAGAGAGAAGATTAATGATCTTGAAATGAATGCAAAAAATAGGAACATTAGAGAATTATATCAGGGAATTAGTATAGAGAAGAAAGGGTTTCAGGCTAGAACAAACATAATTCGGAATGAAAATGGGGATATGATTGCAGATTCCAAGAGTATATTAAATAGATGGAAAAGTTATTTTAATCAGCTATTAAATGTACATACAGAACAGGACATTGAGGAGAATAACTTACAGACAGCAGAAATGCTAGTCGCAGAGCCAAGTGCATTAGAGGTTGAAATGGCAATTGAAAAATTGAAGATGTATAAAGCATCAGGTTCAGATGAGATCCCAGCAGAACTGATAAAATCAGGGGGAGAAAAATTGATGGACAAGATACGCTGGTTGCTTATATGATTTGGGAAAAAGAAGCTCTTCCAGATGAATGGAAGGAATCAATTATCGTACCAATTTATAAGAAAGGAGATAAAACTGATTGCAACAACTATAGGGGCATCTCATACTTTCAACTTCGTACAAAATTCTAACAAATATATTAGTAAGCAGACTTACTCCCTATATTGATGACATTCTAGGAGATCATCAATGTGCATTTAGAAGAAACAGGTCTACAACAGATCAGATTTTTAGTATAAGACAGATTTTAGAAAAGAAATGGGAATATAATGGTACTGTACATCAACTATATGTAGACTTCAAAAAAGCATATGATTCAATTAAGAGGGAGAAGTTATATAGTATCCTGCTGGAGTTTGGAATTCCTAAAAAGTTAGTTAGACTTATACGAATGTGTCTAAGTGGCTCAACGAGTAGGGTGCGTGTAGGCAAACAGTTTTCAGACACTTTTGAAATCCAGAATGGGTTAAAGCAAGGAGATGCACTATCTCCTCTACTATTTAATTTTGTACTAGAGCATGCCATTAAATCTTTAGAGAATGAGGAAGGCTTACAACTCAATGGTATTAATAAACTGTTAGTTTATGCTGATGATGTAGTACTACTGGCCGATAGCGAGGAGATACTAAAGGCCAACACGCACACACTATTGAGTAACACTAAGAAATTAGGACTGGAAGTAAATATCAGTAAAACTAAATATATGGTCACACGTAGAAATACATTATATAATGGAAATGGACAGCTAATGACAAATGAGGGAAATTTTGAGGAATTGGCTGAATTCAAATACCTAGGAACAATAATCACAAATAGGAATGAGATGCACAAAGAAATTAAACATAGGCTCAATTCTGGAAATGCATGCTATTATGCATTGCAGAGACTTTTGATGTCCCAACTGCTTTCAAAAAACGTTAAGCTGAAAATATATAAAACTATTGTTCTACCAGTTATATTATATGGGTGCGAAACATGGACTCTTACTTTAAGGGAGGAAAGGAGATTACGAGTATTTGAGAATAAAGTTCTTAGGAAAATTTTTGGACCAAAGAGAGATGAACAGACAGGTGAATGGAGAAGACTACATAACAATGAACTACATGGTCTTTATAGGAAGCCAGATATAATAAGAACAGTTTAAGTCCCGTAGACTGCGATGGGCAGGACATGTTGCGCGCATGGGGAATGAAAGACGTGCATGGAAACTTCTTGTAGGAAAGCCAGAAGGAAAACGCCCAGTTGGTAGAACAAAAATGAGGTGGGAGAACAACATTAACTATGATTTGAGGGAAGTAGATTATACAGGGAATGATTGGAAAGCATTAGCTCAGGATAGGGATGTATGGAGAGCTTATGTCTGTGCGGCCATGAACCTACGGGTTCGATAGTGCCAGTGAGTAAGTAAGTAAGTAAGATCTGAAAATACATAGAAATGAGAAAAAAAGAAAATGGAATTTGGCATTCATAGAAAAGATTGACACACAGATAACTACATTAAATCAACTGGATTCAACCATATTTCACCCAAAATGGCAGTCTTCAATAACCTATCACATAGATTGGTGAATATACCACTGAACAGAGAAAATTATGAGTTAGAGAAGAAAACACACAATTGAAATGGCAAAAGAAAATGGTTTTGAGGAGAAAATGAAACGCAAAAAAAAATTGGTAAGTACAAAAAAAAAATTAAGGAATGAAAGTACTCTTCAAATAGATAAACCAAAGGAAGTGAAATACAAGAAATTCACATATCATCTATGGGCACACAATAAAATTCCGAAAGATTTTTGAAAAATTTAATATCAGATTAGCAGCAAATAATGATTATAACTAATTGTAGGCTTTCACGGCCGGCGTCTTGATCCATATTTGGTTCGTCTTCCGGGCTTATAGACCACGGCCTATAAGCCCGGAAGACGAACCAAATATGGATCAATGATTATAACCTAAATAAACTAATAAAAACCAACAAAAATGAAAAGACTGATGATAGTAAAAAGTCAGGAACATACAAATAAAATGTGCAGATTATGATAAGATATACATAGCGAAAACAAAGAGAAATTTAACCATTAGAACCAAAGAAATGTAAAAAAAAAAGAAGTAGAAAAATCTACAGTAGCTGCTTACGTTTAGTCAGAAAAACACAAAATAGATTTAAGCACAAAATTATTAAAACAATTAGAAAACACAAACTCACCATATAGGAAAAAATCTACATACAGAAGAAGGAGAGAATTATGAATTTTGAAATTCACAGGGAGAGGAATCTGATTAGCAAATTCTTTGGACCACAGAAAGAGAGAACAGGAGTCAAGATCCAGGGCTGACAAATTGGGAAAAATCAGTCTGTACTAGCTGAGGATGGGGCAAAAATGCTTTGAAACATATGTCCAACAGAAGCAACTATATGAGGTAAGAATACACAGACCAAACTTAATTATTAAGTAAAACCTCATAATGTTATTTCCTATTGTATTTTCAAATAAATGTAAGAAGTTGAACTAACAACCAAATTTTTACCATTGGTGAAATCTATCAGTCTTTCCCCCTGTTTACATTTGTAAAACCATGTAAACTTTATGTGTGCCTATTACACACTTATAAAGCTCTACTTTCCAAATCTGGACATTAAAATCACCAACAATCAACTTGATATCATTCAAAGGTAATTTATTATATATATTTTCCATTTCTTGATAAAATATATATATTTTTTAAGGTAGAATATGTGTATATATATTTTGTTAAACATATGTAGGTAGGAAATAACACTATGAGGTTTATTTTAATTAAATTTGAGTTTTTTTTGACTCACCTCACATTTCTTGATTTTTTTTGCAGACCCGGGTTTTGTCACTGAATTTGTGACATTCTTGATGTATCACAACAGCTTTTTGTTGATCTTTATAGGAATTAACATTATGAGGTACATATTAAAAGAAAAAAAATTATCACTTCACCTCATATGTCTTCTATCCTTGGAGTATGAGATAAAGTGATAATGTTTTCTTCTTTAAATTTAATGTATTTTGTGTTTTCATCTTTGTCTTCAGTGGGTCCATGTGCATTGATTATCCACACATTGTAAAGTTTTTCTAATACATAGTGCACATATTGTTTCATTTATTGATTGAAAGTCTATTATATTATTCTTGAAGTTCTTTCTTACTATGAAACCAGTTCCAAATTCATTTATTCTATCATTTATGCCACCAAGAAATTAGTATAACCTTTATAATCATAAATTCCCTTCCCAACCTTCCACTTTCTTGAACATCCAAATGATAGTTTGTATTTCCCCATTTTTAACAGCAGAGCCTATAAAGCTCCATTCTTTGCATTGACAATTCAAATCTATGGTGAAAAGAATTAGCCACTATAAATGTATTACTTAGCTCAAAATATCTTTATAGTAATTTTATTTGTAGCTTTTTCACCTGGGATTATCATTTAGATGAAAAAAAAAAAGAAAAAGACACCAATTCTTGTTTTGGCCTCAACAGTTGTCAAGCCACAGCGTTATTATTTTAATATCTCTTTTAGATAACTGAAACTGGTAGAAGCTCTTCCTTGATCTATCCAAAAGTATTTCATGCCAAATAATTCCAAAAGGTTTAGACTTCTTTTGTTTTTTGCCTACCACAATCAAGCTTTAATTGTAAATGACTATTCTATGTACGAATTTAGATGACCTAAACATTTCAAATCTAGGCAGCATTATTGCTTATTCCACATCTGCACAATGTATTCCGAAATATTTATGTTCCTTTATTATACATTGCCCTAGTTTTTTTTGTCCTTTATGATTTCTTCCATATGTTAGTATTCACAGGAATCCTATATTTTCCTTTGTCTGTCATCATGGATATTAAACTCCTCACAAATTTCACATTTTTCTTAACCAAGCTTTACTACAGAAATTAATCTGGGTTTAATTGTCATCAGAACTGCATCAACCGGATTAACTATAGATACTCTTTGACCATTTTTACATGTCATCACCTCTTGGCCACAATATATTTTCCAGATAGTAGGTTATATGTGTATTGACATATGTTGAAATTGCTCTAGGTATTCCAAAGTTAGGCTGAAATATATATCAGTCTTTTTTTTTTCTTTTATCATTTCAACTCCCCTAACTCTCTGTCTCTTACCCCTTATAACCACTTTTCCATGTTGTAATTAATATGTACCAAGTTTATTTGAAATTCCTGTAGGTGTTAGAGACTTATTCTGGCACATACACACATTAACTTATATATATATATGTGTGTGTGTGTGTGTGACCAGCCTCATGGGCTAGTGATCAGCTTTATTGATCACTGTTCATGAGGTCCCGGGTTCGATTCCCGGTCAGACCATAGGAATTTATTCTTAAAGGAAATTATTCTTGTGGTTGCCATGGTCTGGAATTTAGGTTAAGAACTATCCTGGCACCTCATTATCATTTATCACCCATCATAACATCAGAGTAATGTAACTCCGCCTCCAGATGCCCCAACCTAAGAAATGGATTACAATTTCTTTAATGCCAGGGGAGAAAACCAGAAATGTCATAAAATACAACCTGGTAGAATTAGACCAAAAAAAAAAAATATATATATATATTATAATTTATTATTCATAAGGAGTAATATAATTCCCCTCAGGGGTCCTCATCTAGGGGATATGTGGATGGCGACCACAAGGTTCTCAAGCTGAGCAAAACATTTCTTCCACTTACTTGTGTTTTGCAATCTTTTAACTTTACTATCTAACCTCTCTTGGTTAACTCTTGTTTTTTCAACTCCGATGCTATTAGGGCATCTGAGGGCTAGGGAGTCTTTCCTTTCTTCCATTTCTTCTTTCCTTTCTTCCATTTCTTCTTTCCTTTATTTTCTTTTCTTCTCCAGAAAAGCCTGACGAGAGGCTATAAGATGGCAGCCCCATCACTGGTCTTGCCTTTCTTTGGCCGCAACCAATCGAAGGGACTATTATTATGCTTTCAAGTCATATACGAGAATTTCCCGGAAGATCACTGGGCCGTCCTATGAAACGCTGGAGGGAAAATTTTCTATAGGATCATAACAGGCCTTGGCCTAATACTTGGAAGGAAGAAGAAGAGTAATATAATTAATTTAATTAATTAATGTACGCATTTACTCACCTGATTAGGAATTTAACACACACAATTTGACATTATTGCTATTGGACTTTTCAATACATATCCGAAATAAAATCTAGCATGTTATACACAACTGAGTACAGATGTGACAATAGTTTTTGATTTCAGTAAGTATGAGATTTAAGCTCTTTTGCATAATGGGCAGGAAAAAAAAAGCATGCTTATTAAGCAAAATAAACGTAACTTGAAAACAGTGTAATTTTTGTTAAGAAAAGTGCTATGTTTCCATACATCATATTAGATAGATCATCGGTTGATAAATGTCTTTGACATCGTCCGATTCCTAATAGCCAATTTTGTCGGTCCATCCAATCTCCTGGTTGTAGATGTTTCTCCTTCATGTATAAACATATTTCCTGACTCCAGGAGGTTTTAGGTCTTAATGATAAGCAAAATTGTCCATATCTCAAGGAGAATTATACCACTATTTTAATAAAATCAATAGAATCATGAATATTCTTACCTCATATAACTATGATGTCCACCGCTGTGGTCTTGAGGTAGCATGCTGCCTTGTCATGCAGCGGGCCCAGGTCCGATCCCCAGTTGGGGCAGTTTTTCTGAGTGAGGTTTTTATCGGGGTTTTTCCTCACCTGTAAGACAAATGTCAGAAAAACTAAGGCCCAAACGGTCCCCGAAATCATATGGCCATCATCATCATCCTTATCATCATCATCATCATCATCCTTCACTGGTGTGGAAAGCAACAGGAAGCTACCACACCTACAATTCCCTAGTAAAGCTGCAAGCATAGCATGAAAATGCTATGATTGCAGTGAAGGACCTGCCTTAAGGCAGAATTACTTTCGATGGATATATCTATGTCCTTCAACACAGAACCGCAGTTTCGAGGACCATTGCTACTAATTTTGCTTACGATTTCAATACAATTTTGAGATTTGTCTAATTTATACAGTTTTTCGTGACTTTGAATATAATATGCACTGTTTAGCTTACAAGTGAACTGCCAACCATGACACGCCGAAACCTACAATAAAATTTCTCTCAAGATATATTGTGATGTACCGAGGCCGTGTCTAAAAAATTTGCCATTTTTAACTGCAAGGCACATAAATTGAAGGCAGAATCCAGCAATATCAACCCACTGTACACAGTAGATAGTCTCCCTGCATGAGTAAGAGCAGAGTGAAGTGAAACAGGATGCAGTGCAGACGGCAGGTAGTGAGGGTTATCCAATCTACCAATTCAGGTGTTGTATGACTTTTCCCTATAGTTTAAATGAGAGATTTGGCACTGGATTTTAGTGTATTGCAGTTAAATATGGACATGGACTCATAATGCTTCTCTGAAAGAAATTTCAAGATAGCTTTCTGCATGCAATGGTGAACAGTTTCCTTGTTAGAAATTGGTAGAGACACCATTAAACATTATTATAGTAAAAACAACCGAAAATTTAAAAAAGTTGAGATATGGCCTTTTGGCTAATAATTTTTTTTTTTTTGCTAAATCCCCAGATTGTCTTTCAACATTCCTGGTGTTCTCTCCTGGCATGGCATACTTGTAACCCACTTCTGAGGTTGGGGCGCCTGGAACGCAGGGTTACGTTGCCCCGATGATATGATGGGTGATGATGATGATAGTGGTGTGCCTGGAGAGTCCCTAAATTTTACATTATCTTCTTTAACTTTTAGAAGAGTGCTTTGATTAATAAATTTTTGTCTTTTGAACTTGTTTATTTTTTTAAGTATCATTTTTATAGCAAAACCATTTTTCGTGGCTACACATAATCAATGTAGCCACGAAAAATGGTTTTGCTATAAAAATGATACTTAAAAAAATAAACAAGTTCAAAAGACAAAAATTTATTAATCAAAGCACTCTTCTAAAAGTTAAAGAAGATAATGTAAAATTTAGAAAATTCACATATCATCCATTAAAACACCACAAGTTTCAAAAAATTTTTAAAGATTTCAACATAAGGTTAGCACCCAAAAATGACTACAGCATCAGTAGACTGATTAGACCTAATAAGAATGAGAAAATTAAAGAAGAAAACAAATCAGGGATTTATCAAATTAAATGTGAAGAATGTGAGAAATTCTACATAGGAAAAACTAAAAGAAATTTGAAAACTAGAGTTAAAGAACATCTCAGGAATGTCAAGAAAGGGGAAGTAGAAAAATCTGCAGTGGCTGCCCATGCATGGTCTGAAAAACATCTTATCGAGAAAGAAGCAAAATTATTAAAACAAATAGAAAAACCAAAAGAACTTACTGTTTGGGAAAAGATCTACATTCAAAAGAGCGAAAAGAAGAAATTAATGAACTTTGAAATTCCCGGTGAGAATAACCTGGTTTCGAGGTTTTTCAGTCAGCCAATGGAAGGAGAGAAGGACAACTCTTCAAGACGACAGAACAACGGTCGTGATGATACTGAGGATGGAACAGAAACTATGTTCCAAAACTAGTTTATAATCAAATAAGAAGAACAATATGAGGTGAGTGATAAACATATTCTACCTTAATGAATATACCTCATAGTGAGAATTCCTAAAATAAGTAATGTTTTAACATCTCACCTAACAAAGTTGTGTGTCTTCACAATACCGGTTTCAAAAGTATATTATTACTTCCATCTTCAGTCAAATTCCAACTGTTGAAATTTCGTTGTTAACATCATCTTCTGAACTGCCATCTGGTGTAGATTTTATGAACTTGGAGATTAAATTATTCTCGTCAGGGATATCAAAATTCATTGGTTTATATTTATTCTTCTGAATGTATATCTTTTCCCAAATTGTCAATTCTAAAGGTTTTTCCAAATGTTTCAAAAGTTTAGTGTCTTTTCCGATTTTATTATTTTCTAGCAAACTATGAGCTGCAATTGCCAATTTTTCAATTTCACCATATAAAGCAATGAATTTCGATATCCCCGACAAGAATAATTTAATCTCCAAGTTCATAAAATCTACACCAGATGGCAGTTCAGAAGATAATGTTAACGACGAAATTTCAACAGTTGGAATTTGACTGAAGATGGAAGTAATACTAAACTTTTGAAACCGGTATTGTGAAGACACGCAACTTTTGTGAGGTGCGATGTTAAAAAACATTTTCCTTCCAACTCATTTTATTAATAGAAATACCTCATAGTGTTTCCTCCCACTGTAAATTAAATTTAAAATGTAATTTTATGATTGAAATAGTAGCAGAATTTAGAAACATACTATAATACAGATGGACTTACTGAACTATTGATGACCATAATATGTATATTATTTGTGGTTCGCTCCAAATAAACAAAATACAGTATAACTGTTGTAGAATTTCAGACTGGGATGGTCATCTGAATAATGCAGCTTGACAGCGTTATCATGGGAAACAGAGAGGCATCCACTATTTTAATCACCAAGTTGAGAATATTTTCTTTTAGCATGTTCATATTGCAAACCTTTTTCACTCTGCATACGTCCTCCCTCCTTCTATGTCAGCCCTAGTCAAATTTAAGATCATGCAGTATCACTGTAATAAAAAAAAATGTGTAAATAAATAAATAAACAATAAATTTGATAAATCAATTAAATAAAGGCAATAATAATGACAGCAGCATCAGTGGTAATATTATTCTCCCAGAGAAAGAAAGTCACAAGAAGGAAAGCAGGCAAGCACGAGACAGCTGAATGCCATGCGAGTCAAGGTTGTATTGTACACTTCCACACCTGATGCACCATCTTAGGGGCAGATAAACAAAATGAAATGAAATGAATGGATGAGATGAGTTTGGAGAAATGGTGGAGTGAAATTGTGGCAGGGGAAAATTGGAGAAACCCTGAGAAAAACCTGCCCAAGCTCCATTTCATCCACAACAAAACCCACATGGAGTGAGTGAGACTCGATCTTGAGACACCAGCGGTGAGAGGCAAGCATCTAACCACTTGTGCCATGGAGCCGCCTATAAAACTTTCTTTTTGTCTAATACCACCAGGTTGTCTTTTATGACATTTCTGGCTTTCTCCCCTGGCATTGGCAGAATTGAAATCCATTTCTTAGGTTGGGGCAGCTGGAAGGCGGAGTTAGTAATTCTGCCTGAAGGCAGGTCCTTACTGCAATCATAGCATTTTCATGCTATGCTTGCAGCTTTACTAGGGAATTGTAGGTGTGGTAGCTTCCCGTTGCTTTCCACACCGGTGAAGGAGGATGATGATGATGGCCATATGATTTTGGGGACCGTTTGGGCCTTAAAGTTTTTCTGACATTTGTCTTACAGGTGAGGAAAAACCCCAATAAAAACCTCACCCAGAAATACTGTCCCGACCGGGGATCGAACCCAGGCCCGTAGCGTGACAAGGCAGCATGCTACCTCGAAACCACAGCGGTGGACCCTGATGATATGATGGGTGATAAATGATAATGAAGCGCCAGGAGAGTTCTTAACCTAAACTTAACCTAAATTCCAGACCATGGGCAACCATAGGAATAATTCCTTTTAAGAAAAAATTCCTATGGTCTGATCAGGAATCAAACCCAGGACCTCATGCACAGTAGTCAGTAATGCTGACCACTAGCCCATGAGGCTGTTCGCCTATAAAACTAAAATAACATTTAATACTAATTGCTAATATTATCAAATTAATACAATTAATATGTCTAATAGGCTTGTTTTATAGATCATGATAGCAGGAATCTCTATCAACAGATCTAATTTGCTATGGGTAGTAAAATAAAACAACATTCATCATGTTATCACTACCCAAAGGTATTATTCGAGGAATCCACTTGCACATAAAATCAACACCTCCATGCCACACTATACCATCATCCCCACGCAGATATTTTCTTCCTCTGGGTAACGTAGTATTAGTAGTAGTAGTAGTAGCAGCAGAAGAAGCAGTAGTAGTAGTAGTATTTTAATAGAAACAAAAACGATAATAATAATAATAATAATAATAATAATAATAATAATAATAATATGAAATGATAGAAAAAATATTAAGTTGAGTAACACTAAGAAATTGGGACTGGAAGTAAATATCAATAAAACTAAATATATGGTCACACATAAAAATACATTATATAATGGAAATAGACAGCTAATGACAAATGAGGGAAATTTTGAGGAAGTGGCTGAATTCAAATACCTAGGAACAATAATCACAAACAGGAATGTGATGCACAAGGAAATTAAACATAGGCTCAATTCTGGAAATGCATGTTATTATGTATTACAGAGACTCTTGACTTCCCAACTCCTTTCAAAAAACATTAAACTGAAAATATACAAAACTATTATTCTACCAGTTATATTATATGGATGCGAAACATGGACTCTTACTTTAAGGCAGGAAAGGAGATTACGAGTATTTGAGAATAAAGTTCTTAGGACAATTTTTGGACCAAAGAGAGCTGAACAGACAGGTGAATGGAGAAGACTACATAACAATCAACTACATGGTCTTTATAGGAAGCCAGATATAACAAGAATAGTTAAGTCTCATAGACTGTGATGGGCAGGACATGTTGCGCATATGGGGAATGAAAGACGTGCATGGAGGCTTCTTGTAGGAAAGCCAGACGGAAAACGCCCATTTGGTAGACGAAGAATGAGGTGGGAAAATAACATTAACTATGATTTGAGGGAAGTGGATTGTGCGGGAAATGATTGGAGAGCATTAGCTCAGGATAGGGATGTATGGAGAGCTTATGTTTGTGCGGCCATGAACCTACAAGTTCGATAGTGCCAGTGAGTAAGTGAGTAAGTAAGTAAGTAAGTAAGTAAGTAAGTAGAAGTAAGTAAGTAGTAGTAGTAGTAGTAGTAGTAGTAGTAGTAGTAGCAGCAGAAGAAGCAATAGTAATATTTTAATAGAAACAAAAATTATGATAATAATAATAATAATAATAATAATAATAATAATAATTAGTTGAAATGATAGAAACATATTGAAGATGAATATAATTTAACTGAAACAAAAACAATAATACAAATTTATTAAATAAATGTAGGAAATAACACTATGAGGTTTATTTGAATTACATTTGAGTTGCGTGTTTTGACTCACATCATATTTCTTGATTTTTATGCAGACCGGTTCATCGCTAACTGTGCGACATTCTCACAGTTAGCAACGAAACTAGTCTGCATAAAAATCAAGAAATATGAGGTGAGTCAAAACACACAACTCAAATATAAATAATACAAATATCTAAAACAAATATATAAATCCATTACACCACATTTTCTGAAGAACTAAGGTTGATTGAAATGGTTGCTGTAAATGAGTATAATATTTAACAAGTCCCTGAACTTATTTTCAATAACTGAATTTTATTTGTCCTATTATCAATTGTCCTCTTGACAATTGTATCCTTGTAGTCTTAGGTTTTCCAACATTTCTTCTTCCATTATATTTTCATTGCCTATTTGGTTTTATTTTACCAATCTTAATGTAACTATTTTAATATGAGTTGTATTTTACTGCATTTAATGATCCTCTTTAACAACTCATGTCATTTGCATTGAAATTCAAAGCTGAGTACAGAAGGGCCAACAAATATTTCTCAAAGGGTTCATATTTCAGACACAGGACCTTTGGATTTACTTCCATTTCCAACAGAAGTAAAACCCAGGACTTTTATGAATTGAAAAAATTCATCAACCCTGTCTAGATTTTAACTTAAAACTTGAAAGATCATGGATATTTTATGGCAATACCTAATGACCTACATAAAGATAATTATGTTCCTTGTTACATTTTAAGAATTACTATATTCATTTCTTTCTTGAATGGATCCATGTATTTTCGTGACAGTCTTTCTTCTAAAATTACTGAGATTTGACATCTTATTTGCATATAGATAGTATAGTTTTATATATAGGGCTATTCAGAAAGAAGGAATAGATTTCACACATTTATTAAACTACAAAAAATAGAAACACAATTTTAACGTTACTGGAAAGTGAAAAGTTTGAAGTTCCTATCACGGCTGCATTGGTGCTGTTGCTTGTCATGTTGATTGTTTGTATTAAGATGGCGACACAACAGGATGTTGGATTTGAAGAGGAGGAGCAGAAGATCAACTTCGTTACCAGTGTTCTCCCAGGTCACCAGACCTAATCCTGTGTGATTTTTATCTGTGCGGTTACGTAAAAGACAGTGTTTTTATCCCCCCTATGCCTGACACTCTTGAAAATCTGCAATATCAAATTGTTTAAGCTGTGAATTTGATAACTAGAGACTAGCCGATTCATGTCAGGCAAAATTGAGCCACCGTTTTGATATATGTCGTGTAACACATGGTCTTCATATTGAATGCATAAAATAGTGAAATTTGAACCTTTCTCTTTCCAAGAACATTGAAATTGTGTTTTTATTTTTTGTAGTTTGGAAGAAATAAATGTTTGAAATCAGTTCCTTGTTTCTGAATAGCCCTGTATAAGAAGAAAGGATATCAAAGGAAAATCTTCTATTGAATTAGAATTTTGTTTTTATGTAATATGAGGTATATCATTCATGTTTTTATTATAACATTTTATTAACAAAAATAATCATTTTGTTGTAAAATCTACTTACAATACAATTTAATACAATTCTATAACATCTTACTACAGAATATTTAACATTAATTCACAATCAAATAACTCAATTTATATAATACTTTTTTTACAAAAAGGCAAAGTTATTATTATATTTACAATATTTACATCACTTATTTTCATACCTGTAGCAAAATAACTAAAAATATCCAAATGACTTCATTGTGGAAAAATATTTCATGCAAGGAATCTCAACCAGATACACATGCAAGCAATAACAGCTGCAGAAAAAAATTACTCCTGTTATAATAACCATGTACATTCAATGCTTGAATAAATAAAATGACTATTTAACTCGTGTCCCAAATGGGAGTCAATGACCAATCACGTTTTAATGATTTCTGTTTTACAACCAATCAGAGTCATGTTTCACGAAATATTTATCAGTGTTATATTTACCATATTAAAGAAAGCTCCTCCTTTTTAATATCCTGAACAGTTCTGACCATTATTTTGCAGTGACTGAGCCTATAAGAAATACGGCTACCAGATTGTATATATCGTCGCTTATGAAACAATACTGCATAACTGACACTTTTGGTGAAATTGACATTTTTATACTGTTAGCATCACGGAAGAAGTGTGCTCAGTTCTAACATAGATTGGGATGCAATTTTGTAACATGACCTTGCTAAACTTATAGATACAATGGTTTCAATGCATAGGTACTAAGGGGAAAAGTAAACAGTTTTTTGTTTCTCATGTAAAATGTTCATTTTGTTAGTTACTTGGTATTGTTTCTTAAGCGACGATATAATGCATAGATGTCAACACATAGCGCTTGCAGGAGTTAATATAAAAACATTTGTAGCAATTTATTATACCACAAAAAAAACACTGTTTGCACTTTCTTAAATGTATTTTTTCCCAGGTAATAATCCAGAAAAATATAATTGTCATATTTACATCATATGACATCAGAAATTAATTAATATACAGTTTGATGTGTTTAATTTTTTCTCCACTAGAGAGCATTCTTACAATATTGCGTTCCTTTGGCAATAAATAGTATGATCTGGTTGCAGTGATAAACAAAAGAAGCAGATGAAGCGTACCAATCGTTTCTCATTTGTTTTCAAACATCGCCGTTTACATTAAATATATAAATATTTTAAAATAACTATAGTTAAATAATGATTTGTGAGTAAACAGCTTAATTTTATTCGTTAAATAGTCCTAACAAATGCCACTCTTGATTTCCAAATTCTCTAGATAAATTCACGACTCACTTCGTGATACTTTGGAAATCACTCGTGGCATTACTTATGATAAAATAATTACCATATATTTATTTCTATGTTGCTACAAAGAGGAAAACTAGTAGATCATAGTCAAACTCTGATGAGCGCAACTTTTATTTGTGAGGCACTAAAATAAAAAATGTAGAAAAATTCCTCCCATGATAGAGAACTTTAGAATAAATCAATTTTAGAAGAACAATAAATTACAACAGGAAGTATCATTATGAGGTTCTTCTCAATAAATAAGGTGAATCTGGTCATTAAGAAATTAAAAAGAAATACAGGAAATTCACATATCCATCTATGGGCACACAAAAAATTCCAAAAGATTTTTGACTAATTTAATATAAAATTAGGACCAAAAAATGATTTCAGCCTAAATAAACTTATCAAAACTAACAAAAATGAAAGGATTGATGAAAGAAAAAATCAGGAATATACTAGATTGTTACTTATTTTGGAAATCTCACTATGAGGTATATTCATTAAGGTTTCGAGGTTTTTCAGTCAGCCAATGGAAGGAGCGAAGGACAACTCTTCATGACGACAGAACAACGGTCATGACGACAGAACAACGGTCATGACGATACTGAGGATGGAACAGAAACTATGTTCCGAAACTAGTTTATAGTCAAATAAAAAGAACAATATGAGGTGAGTGATAAAAAATTCTACCTTAATAAATACAAGATTGTGCTGATTGTGGTAAGATTTATATAGATAAAAACAAAGAGCAACTTACCATTAGAACAAAAAAAAAACACATTAGAAATGTAAAAAATGGAGAATTAGTAAAATCTGCAGTAGCTGCTCACGTCTGGTCAGGAAAACATAAAATTGATGTAAACACAAGATTATTAAAACAGAAAACACTAAAGAGCTCGCCATTTGGGAGAAGATCTACATCCAGAAAATTAAAAACAGGATTATGAATTTTAAAATTCCTGGGGGAAAATATTTGATTCATAAGTTCTTATGTCAATCAGAAGTTGGAGTGGAGTTCACATCCAGAGCAGACAACAAAAAAATCAACAGTAGGGACAAGCTGATGATGGTATGGACAACATATCGAAACATGTCAAATGAAACATCAAGTATTTATGAGGTAAGATAACCAGATTCACTTTATTCATTAAGTTAATGCTTCTTTTAAAAGAAATTGAGACTATCATGAATATCTCATTTAACACTTGTTCATACTAATTGTTGTGTAAAAATACAATAAATCTAATGAAATTATATACAGTAAAGTTAAAAACAAAATGACCTGGTGTGAAATTTTAAGTTCCAGAATCAGAACATAGTACATGTTCATTAAAACCCTACTTCTTTAGGTAACATAATAAAACCATGTAAATGTGATATTTTAAGATTATAAGATGTATAGTTAAATTAAAGGGATGATTCATTTTAGAAATAGGGTCTTTCATATATTACACAATTTTTAAAAATGCAATAATTAATTATATTTGATTAAAATTCATCGGAGAACATATTGTTTAAACAACTCACCTCATAGGATTCATGCTTCCATGATATCGCGATTTCAAACATAGTCATGTTCATCTTCAGCCATAACTCCGACTGACGAAATTCTTCGGCCGTCAACTATTCTATTGTCGCCATCTTCAGTGCTGCCATCTATGGTTGAATTTATGAACTTCAAAATCAATGTAATTTTGTTAGGGATATCAAAATTCATTGATCTATTTTTGTTTTTCTGAATGTATATTTTTTCCCAAACTGCCAATTCCAAAGGTTTCTCTACTTGTTTTAAAAGTTTAGCTTCTCTTCCAATTTTATGATGTTCTAATAAACTATGTGCAGCAATTGCAGATTTTTCAATTTCACAATTTTTAATATTTCTGAAATGTTCTTTTGTCCGAATTTCCAAATTCCTTTTTGTTTTTCCTATATAAACTTTATTGCAATCTTCACAATTTATTTGATAAATTCCAGATTTCTTACTGTCTGGAACATTTACTTTTTTATTGGTACTTAGAAGATTACCCAGACTAAATTTATTTATTATATTTGAGTTGTGTATTTTGACTCACCTCATATTTCTTGATTTTTATGCAGACCAGTTTTGTCGCTAACTGTGCGACATTCTCGATGCTCAATGCTATGAGGTGAGTCAAAATATACAACTCAAATATAATTAAAACCAACCTCATATTTTCTGTCCAGCCTAAGAAAGATACTTCAGGAAAAATAAATAGGCGGGTAATCCATGAAGCACATGACTGCTGCAGTTACTGGCCGATTCGTTCATGACCAAAGCACAGTTCAGCAGAAGCGAAAAAATAGATCATGTATTCGATTAATATAATTATGTATTTAAAGATATATATGTTAACTATAGTTGATCAGAATGCAGTATATACTTACATATTTCTTCGAAGGTCGGAGACTAACTAAAAATTTGCATTTGTTTGAAACTGAAGGATTCTTGAGAAGAAGTTGAATGTCAGTTAGAAATATGGTGGCTGTCGGGTAGTTTATGTTAACTTAACTCGGTTATTTTAATTTAAATTAATTTTGTTTAATATTAATAATTATAATTTAATTAGTTTTTGGCATACCATTGTAAATGTTAATACAACCTGCAACATTGAAAATTAAAACGATTGTTGTGCATTAATTTATCGGTTTATAACAAACAGCTGACAGAGTTCTCCTGAACTCTCACACGTGTTACGCAGAGTAATACATTCGGAAGTTAAATGTCAAAGTGTGCTTCTTACGTTGGACAGAGAATAGTGTCATTTCCTACATATATTTAATTAATGCAATAATTAAGTCAAAAATGCATCAAAATAAAACTTTTTTTTTATCTACATACGTCCCATTTCAGTGTGGAAAACTGTATCAGGCATATGTCTACTTTGACTGTCTCCGCAGGCAGTTACTCGGTCTATGAAGTTTGTGACAACCCTTTCACAGACATCTCTGTTGATGACGTTGAATTTCTTCCTTAAGTTGGAGAACTGTTTGTGGTTTGTTCATGTAGATTTTGGACTTCACAATAACTCATAAAAAGAAGTCACATGGAGTAATGTCAAAAGATTTGGGAGGCCATTCCAAGTCGCCACGAATTGAGATCACAGACTGAAGGAACTTCATAGGCCGAGTAACTGCCTGCCGAGGCAGTGGAGGTGGACATATGCCTGATATAATTTCCCACACTTAAATGGGAGTGCATGTAAATGAAAATAAAAAATAATAATTTTTTATTTTGATGCATTTTTGACTTAATTATTACATTTTTAAAAATTGTGTAATATAAGAAAGATCCTATATATCACAGTCTCTGAGGAGTACAATAATAATAAAATTGATTAATTCACTACCAATGAAAACAAAAAAAGAGACAGCCAATTACTTTTGAACATTATTACACATGATTTTTATTAACACAAATGATTGGATGACCTTGGCCAGTACATTGAACAAACAAAATAAATACAATATCATGAAATAAAAAAAGGAATACTTCTATTTTATGAGAGGCCAACTTCTTAAAATTCTGAAACTGGAAAACTTTTCAGAAAAATACATGTGATTTTATATGACATGGTAAGGTAGAATTGCTTTGGAAATATAACTCCACACTTGAATGGTTTTTGAGAATTGCGAATAGTCAGTCAGCAGTCATGCTTGCATGCTTAAATAATCTTATCTATGATTCACACAATTTAAGTGTGTAATTCAATGATGATATCCCAAAATTATTTTTCATATTTTCGTCTGTATGTCTAACTATTGTAATATCACATGACTATTGTTGGTAATAAATACTAAATAATAGGAGTAAGATATGCACGACTCACCTCATATATGTAGCTTTCTTGAAGACCAGGGTTTCAATGCTTTAAGCATCATTATCAATTCTTTGCAACTTTCGAAATGGTGATTGGTGATCCTGTAGGTTGATTTCTGCTCCCTCTGTTGGCTGACCGATGAACTTCCAAATAAAATTTTTTCCCCCAGGGATTTCAAAGTTCATTATTTTCTTTCTATTTTTGTGGATGTAAATTTTCTCCCAAATTGTGAATTCCTCAGATTTATCTACCTGTTTCAGTAATTTGGCTTTTGTTTTGATTCTGTGTTTTTTTGACCATGCATATGCAACTAATGACAATTTTCTACTTCCCCATTCTTTACATTTCTAAGGTGTTCTTTCAATCTTGTATTCAAGTTCCTTTTTTGTTTTTCCTAAGTATATTTTTTTACAGACTTTGCAATTAATTTGATAAATTCCTGATTTGTTGCCTTCATCAATGTTTTCATTTTTGTTGGTTTTAATTAATCTATTCAGGCTATAATATTTTTTCAGTGCTAATTTAATGTTCAATTTTCTGAAAATGTTTTGAAACTTATTATATGCAGAAATTTCTTGAATATTACTAATTTCTTTAACTGTCTGAAGGATACTTAATCTACAAATATGAGGTGAGTTAAATATGGGAAATAATATTACGAGGTTCTTAATTCGTAAATTAATGAGTGATTTTTTACATCTTACCTCATATTTTATCTTTCTTTTGAAAACTAGTTCCCATGTTTAAAGAAACATAAAATATGAGATAAGATGTAAAAAATGACTAATTAATTTACAAAACATCAAGTATTTATGAGGTAAGATAACCAGATTCACTTTTTTTATTAAGTTAATGCTTCTTTTAAAAGGAATTGAGACTATCATGAATATCTCATTTAACTACTTATTTTAGGAATTCTCACTATGAGGTATATTCATTAAGGTAGAATATGTTTATCACTCACCTCATATTGTTCTTCTTATTTGATTATAAACTAGTTTCGGAACATAGTTTCTGTTCCATCCTCAGTATCATCACGACCGTTGTTCTGTCGTCTTGAAGAGTTGTCCTTCTCTCCTTCCATTGGCTGACTGAAAAACCTCGAAACCAGGTCATTCTCACCGGGAATTTCAAAGTTCATTAATTTCTTCTTTTCGCTCTTTTGAATGTAGATCTTTTCCCAAACAGTAAGTTCTTCTGGTTTTTCTATTTGTTTTAATAATTTTGCTTCTTTCTCGATAAGATGTTTTTCACACCATGCATGGGCAGCCACTGCAGATTTTTCTACTTCCCCTTTCTTGACATTCCTGAGATGTTCTTTAACTCTAGTTTTCAAATTTCTTTTAGTTTTTCCTATGTAGAATTTCTCACATTCTTCACATTTAATTTGATAAATCCCTGATTTGTTTTCTTCTTTAATTTTCTCATTCTTATTAGGTCTAATCAGTCTACTGATGCTGTAGTCATTTTTGGGTGCTAACCTTATGTTGAAATCTTTAACAATTTTTGAAACTTGTGGTGTTTTAATGGATGATATGTGAATTTTCTAAATTTTACATTATCTTCTTTTACTTTTAGAAGAGTGCTTTGATTAATAAATTTTTGTCTTTTGAACTTGCTTATTTTTTTGAGTATCATTTTTATAGCAAAACCATTTTTCGTGGCTACATTGATTATGTGTTCTTTTTCTGTTTCATAATTTTCTTTGTTCATTGGTATGTTCACTAATCTATGTGTCAAACTATTGAAAACTGCTTCTTTGTGAGCTATGTGATTGAAACCTAAAGCTTTTATGTAGTTATCTATATGTGTCTTCTTTCTGTAAATTCCAAATTCTATCTTATTTTCTTCATTCCTTTTTAAGTTGAGATCTAAAAATGGTATTTCTCCATTGATTTCCTTTTCCATAGTGAACTTTATAGTTTGACTTTGAATGTTCAATAATTTTAATGCATCATCTATCTGTTAATCATAAACAGATAGATGATGCATTAAAATTATTGAACATTCAAAGTCAAACTATAAAGTTCACTATGGAAAAGGAAATCAATGGAGAAATACCATTTTTAGATCTCAACTTAAAAAGGAATGAAGAAAATAAGATAGAATTTGGAATTTACAGAAAGAAGACACATATAGATAACTACATAAAAGCTTTAGGTTTCAATCACATAGCTCACAAAGAAGCAGTTTTCAATAGTTTGACACATAGATTAGTGAACATACCAATGAACAAAGAAAATTATGAAACAGAAAAAGAACACATAATCAATGTAGCCACGAAAAATGGTTTTGCTATAAAAATGATACTCAAAAAAATAAGCAAGTTCAAAAGACAAAAATTTATTAATCAAAGCACTCTTCTAAAAGTAAAAGAAGATAATGTAAAATTTAGAAAATTCACATATCATCCATTAAAACACCACAAGTTTCAAAAATTGTTAAAGATTTCAACATAAGGTTAGCACCCAAAAATGACTACAGCATCAGTAGACTGATTAGACCTAATAAGAATGAGAAAATTAAAGAAGAAACAAATCAGGGATTTATCAAATTAAATGTGAAGAATGTGAGAAATTCTACATAGGAAAAACTAAAAGAAATTTGAAAACTAGAGTTAAAGAACATCTCAGGAATGTCAAGAAAGGGGAAGTAGAAAATCAGCAGTGGCTGCCCATGCATGGTCTGAAAAACATCTTATCGAGAAAGAAGCAAAATTATTAAAACAAATAGAAAAACCAAAAGAACTTACTGTTTGGGAAAAGATCTACATTCAAAAGAGCGAAAAGAAGAAATTAATGAACTTTGAAATTCCCGGTGAGAATGACCTGGTTTCGAGGTTTTTCAGTCAGCCAATGGAAGGAGAGAAGGACAACTCTTCAAGACGACAGAACAACGGTCGTGATGATACTGAGGATGGAACAGAAACTATGTTCCGAAACTAGTTTATAATCAAATAAGAAGAACAATATGAGGTGAGTGATAAACATATTCTACCTTAATCTCATTTAACACTTGTTTGTACTAATTGTTGTGTAAAAATACAATAAATTTAATGAAATTATATATAGTAAAGTTAAAAACAAAATGACTTGGTGTGAAATTTTAAGTTCCAGAATCAGAACATAGCACATGTTCATCAAAACCCTACTTCTTTAGGTAACATATAATAATAAATTAATGAGTCATTATGACTCATTAATTTATTAATTAAGAACCTCATAATGTGTTTCCCAATTTTAACTTTGAACATATAATAAAACCATGTAAATGTGATATTTTAAGAATATAAGATGTATAGTTAAATTAAAAGGATGATTCATTTTAGTTCATCGGTCAGCCAACAGAGGGAGCAGAAATCAACCTACAGAATCACCAACCGCTGTTTGGAAAGTTGTAAAGAATTGATAATGATGCTTAAAAGCCTGGTCTTCAAGAAAGCTACAAATATGAGGTGAGTCGTGCATATCTAACCATTATTTAAAATAATCCTCACTGTGTCACTTCCTTTAAATATTAAATAAATATTAACTTTCAATTGGAGTAGGGCCAAGAAGTATAAATGGCAAGGCATCTGATTACATTTACAAAGTAAATGGCCCTGGTATATCTGGCCAATGGAAGAGAGAAGATATTTTCTTCTTTTTTTCATATCCAAATTAGTCTTTGGGGCCCATTTAACTTCCAAAAGAATATTGGAAAATTTTCTCCTCACCATGCAGTTGGCTAAAAATTATCCATTCCCCCATAGTCCTTCATGCCTGTTGTGTTATGACTGGAAGAAGAGGAAACATTCCACATTTATTTGTTAATTTTGTAGAAGCTTTAGGTTGACAAAGGACTAAAGTAAAGTCTGGCACAATGCCAAGTCAAGGGATGAGTTGAGATGAAGCTCCTATTACTTAGGGTCTGTGATATGAGCAGGCCTGTCACACCATCACAGGGGAAGATGAAATGAAACAAAATGGATGACATGAATATGAAGAAGTGGTGGAATGAAGTTTTGGGAAGGGAAAATGGAAGAAACCCCAAGAAAAACCTGCCCGTTCCAATTCATCTACTTCAAACCCACAAGTATTGGCCAAGATGCAAACTCAGAACCCAAAGGCGGAGGGTATCGACTAATCCATTTGCACCTTGGAACCTCCATTACGAAATTAATAACAGATATTTGTGTTATCTATAATCAGAGGCTGCTATCATATCTTTAGGAATTATGTATTCAATTCTACATTATTTTTAATTTCAATGTATAATGTTTCTTTATTACAAAATAATGCAAATTTGGCTAAACTTTACAACATGTGACATGACTTTTTAATTCCTTCGTAAACTGCTGTCAAATTTTATTCTTAGGGTTTATTGCGACTACGACAGGGCATAATCGCAATGTAAATAAATATATTATAAAAAACTATAAAACCATATGCGATATATACTTATGTATTATACCGGAAGACAGGAAAAAAATAATCACTTTTAAAATGCTGATTGGGTCATACTCAAGTCATACAAGGGCTGTTAGGAAGTAAAAAACGAGTAAAAATTTATGATATCCGGGACTTATTGTTGAAATCTGTTACAACAACACCAGGATGTAGGTTAAATATCAACATGTTTTGATGGGAAAAACAGAGATTTCCATTTTGACATAGATGAAAGTTTTGAAGTACATCAGGTGAAAGTTGTAAGTGGGTTGGAAGTAAAACCGATGAGAAAACCCCACATGTATGGAAAAAGGAAAAGTTAACTTTCCACCCGAGTTTTCCCCATGATTAGAAACTTAAAAACGATCATATAAATATTCGCGATTTTTTTAACGAAATCAGAATGGAAACGGGGACCGAAGTGTTCGCTTCGGTCTCCATGGGACAAGTGGAGACGCTTCATGGGTAAGCATGGAACTTCTAAATTTTTCATCCTAAAAAGGATCATGTTTCTTTCAAAATGGTCGATTCTTTATTTAGTAACTTTAGATTAAAATGAACATGCTTTGGCAAATAATTAGACCTAAGGGTCAAATTAAATTACTTAAAAATTAACATTAATAAACTACAGTTGACTTAATTGATTCTCTCATAATTTCATACACATAGTTAAGTTTCAAATCAAAGTGTGGTGCGATTCAACATGACCACTTTTAGCTTCCTTGATTTAAATGTTTTAAAATGGTTTTGTTTTAATATTTTTATGTATTGTGATAATTAAAATAAATATATTTTGTTTTATGGTTTTATGTGTTTCTGTGTACAAATGTGATGTTTTCCCGTCAAAACCAAGGCCAACCACTCGGGCCAAAGGTAATTTAAAATATAGAAACCTTTTTTTACGCTATGTTATGGCTGAGATAATCTCGGTTGTAACAGGGTTTCATTTTTCAAATTATTTCCCACCATTTGCAATGATTTTTTACATGTTTTCTAACGATTATTAGAATATATTTTTTCAAGATATTGAAGTACATGAAGACGTGGCAGTCATATGGATTTTAACAAATATTCTGTGTTCTAATGCAGAGTCTATACTTATAACTTACACTAAATAAAATCAGCATGCATTCTTTCACAGGTTAGAGTACTTAAATTGCATTAGGTTAGCTTTTAGGTTGGTTGGCAACACGAGTTCAAATATCGTGTATATGTTGGCTGTATCCTGTGATTCCATAGTGTACACCACTTTGTGTCTGTTGGTGCATGTGCATGGTGTACGGTTGGAACTTAGAACAATTTTTTCTGTCACATGTAGTAAAGTATTTCTGTAAATTCTTTTGTAAATCAATGGTAAAGAGAAAAATGTTTGCCTGAACCGGGAATCGAACCCCGTACCTTTAGCTTTCCACTGAGAATTAGCACGGAAAGCTAAAGGTTCGGGGTTCGATTCCTGGTTCAGGCAAAAATTTTTCTCTTTACCATTGAATTACAATAAGTTCATCATCATCATCATAGTACATTCACGAATTTAGGCCATTTGTTGACCTGTTTCGGCCTCAAGAGAAACACCATCCAGAAGTCTTTTGAGTGGACGTCCTGGTTTTCTTCTTCCTGCAGGTTGATATCTTAACATTAGTTTGGGTATTCTGTGATCTTCCATTCGATGAACATGTTGTATCCATCTTGACTTATAATTTTTTTTAATTGTGTTTATTAATTTACTTATTTCTATCATAGTAATAGCTTTAGCTTCTCAATATTAATTTAATAAATTCTTTTGTATCGAATATTCTTTGTTCTTGAGGTAACATGCATGGTCAGAAAAACACAGAAACGAAACAAAGGCCAAATTACTGAAACAGTTAGATAAATTTAAGGAACTCACAATTTGGGAGAAAATTTACATCCACAAGACTAAGAGAAAACAATGAATTTTGAAATTCCCGGGGAAAAAGAAAAAAAAAAGTTGAATTGGAAGTTCATTGGTCAGCCAACAGAGAGAGCAGAAATCAATCTACAAGATTGCCAACTGCAAATTCAACAGTTAGGAAGCATTGATGATAACACATAGAGTATAGAAACTGCAGTCTGCAAGAAAATCACAAATATGAGGTGAGTGAAAATATCCTAACTCATAATAATTAAAATAAACCTCACAGTTACTAATTTTAGGAATTTATACTATGAGGTATATTCATTTAGGTAAAATTTTATTGCTCACCTCATATTTTTCTCCTTTTTTTTTTGGAACTTTACACTTCAGTTCCATCTTCATTATTTTTGTGACTGATGTTCTGTTGTCTTGAAGAGTCGCCTTTCACTCCCTCTTTTGATAGATAAAAAACCTCAAAATCAGGTCAAAAAGGAGAAATTAATGAACTTTGAAATTCCCGGGGAAAACAACATGATTTTGAGGTTTTTCTGTCTACCAACAGGGGAAGCAAAAGGCAGCTCTTCAAGACAACACAACAACAGTCATGAAAATATTGAAGATGGAACTGAAATGTAAAGTTCCAAAACTGATATTTTATTTTAGGAAGTGATATTTTGAGGTTATTTTAACTAAATTATTTTTAGTCTGTTCATCTTACCTTAATATTAATGTTGATTTGTTCTTGAACATGTTTCGATTATATCATAATCATCATCAGTCTGGGCAAGATACTGACGATGATTACGATATAATCAAAACATGTTCAAGAACAAATCAACATTAATATTGAGGTAAGATGAAGAGACTAAAAATAATTTAATTAAAATAACCTCAAAATATCACTTCCTAAAATAAAATATTAATTACAACTACTTAAGTTACCAGGAAGAAAACAAAACCAGAAATTCCGAAACTAGTTCAAAAAAAGAAGAAAAATATGAGATGAGTGATAAAATTTTATCTAAACCTCATAGTGTTACTTCCTTTAAATATTAAATAGTAACATTCCTATCAGAGATAAATGAGAATGGACATCTGTCCAGAAACTTTTGGCCATATAGCATATGTAACGGGCTTCCAATATAAAACCGGACCGGCCTCACGGAGTTTCACCCAGCACGCAGTGCTCTCTTTTCCTCCCGCAATTCACCCTGCCTGCCACCCGTCCTTGAACTGTTTCTTACCTTATAGAAAATGCTGGAAATGTTGTCCTCCCACACACGTGCTATGGGATCACCTTGGTTTAGACAATGAACACGTGTACACTTGTAAGGTTTGAGTTTTAACAATTTTGTTGCTGTATGTGCAGAAGATACTGAAATCCCAACTTGTTGTGCTAATTTCAGTAATGATTTTTGTGGTGAACGTTCCAAATTTTCGCCAATTTCGTCTAATTTTTCTTCGGTGAGAACCGTACGCCTTCGCGTGTGTTTCTTATTTTGTACTGAACCAGTGGTCTCAAATTTAGTCACAAGATTGTGGATTGTCAATCTGGAAGGAGGTAATTGTCCAGGGAAGTTCCGAATAAATTCCTCGCGAACGCGACGAGCTGATTCGTATTTATAATAACATTTACACACATAAATGCGCTGCTCTAATGTCAGCTGACGTCTCATCTTGTCAAACGATAGTAAACTGACTAGTTCAAGGACGAGCAGCTGGCAGAGTAAAATGCGGACGAGGAGAGAGCGCTGCCTGATGGGTGAAACCCCGTGAGGCCGGTCCGGGTTTATATGGGAAGCTCGGTATATGCTGGTTAAGGTAAAACTGAAGTAATCAAACTCTTGCATAATACATCAATAGCAACATAAATTTACTGGCATCCAAAAGATCCTGTGACTACAACAAAACATTAAAAAATACTTGCGGCAGATGTTATTCTTCAAAAGATTTTGTTCAGAAAAAACTAAGCAGATTTCATGTAGACATACAGACTTAAAAAGAAAAATTATAAGATTTTTGAAATGTCCATATCATATAAGATGTTAACTCAAGTATTCGCCACACTTGTGACCTAGGGCATATTTCATTAATATCTGTATTGTAATAATAAAATATCTTAATTGACAATTATACAATCTGGTGAATTTGCACTAATGCTACATAAAAATTTATATTCAATTTGAAATCAATTTTAAAACACCTTACAAATATATGTAACCACTTTTATTGGTAATTTATTTCAACTAACATCTCATAATCACAATGATAGACTTACAAAAAAAATTCTGAATCAAGAAAAAGTGGTGAAAAATTAAGTTCTTTTTATTAAACTTCATATTAATTTGCTTGCAGCATTTTATGATTATACTATCAGTGAATGTTTTCCACACTTCATTGTCAATATACCTGTCACTTGTTTTCTAAATGTAACTTCAATTACCTTAAAAAATACAGACTACGTAGTTTTTAATATATATATATATATATATATACAGGGCAAGTCAAAATGTTGTGCAGGTTTTCAGAAATTTATTATGTGAAATGTAATGAAACATATAATATTGTGAGACATATTGTATGAAAGGTAAACTCTCAAAGTTTTTTTTTAATATTCACAGATGTTCTATGTGAGCGCCTTTTGTTACACGACAGATGTCAAGCCGATATTCAATCTCCTGCCAAACTTTCTGTAGCAGTCCGCGGTCGATATCAGCAATGGCTGCTGTGATGCGGGCACGCAGTCATGCAGTGTTGTTGGAAGTGGTGGTACGTAAACATGATCCTTTACAAGACCCCACATGGAAGAAATCACACGGGGTTAGATCGGGTGAACGAGGTGGCCAATGAATGAGTTGTTGATCACCCTGAGATGCACGGCCTATCCAGGCGTTGTCGGGTAAAGCCGTATTTCAAATGGTCTCGAACACTGCCATGGTAATGTGGAGGGTGCACCATCCAACTGCAGAATGAAATCTGGACTATCCGCTTCAAGCTGCGGAAGGACGGCATTGTTGTAGCATATCAAGGAAAACATGTCCGTTCACAGTTACGTTCATGAAAGAAAAAGGGCCCATAAACCTTTGCATGGGAAATGGCGCACAAAAGACATTCACTTTCGGAGAATCGCGTTGATGTTCCAGAGTTGCATGGGGGTTACCGTTCCCCAAATCCTTACATTGTGTCTATTCACTTTTCCTGAAAGGTGGAAAGTCGCTTCATCACTGTAAACTACCCTCTCATGGAACTCATTCTCTTCCATTAATGCGAGAAAATCAACACAGAAGGACGCTCGCCAACGCATAATCGGCGGGTTTTAAGGCTTGAAACCAGTTTCAAGTGGTAGGGTTTCATCTGTAAACGTTTCCGGAGGAATCCGCCATACAGTTTTTTGTGGTAGTTGAAGTTCTGTCGCTCCCCGGTAGGTGGATTTCTGTGGACTCCGCACGAAGCATGTGCGAACGCGTTCGACTGTCTCTTCACTCGTCGACGGACGGCCAGTCGATTTTCGTTTACAGATACAGCCTGAATCCTAAATTGTGTGTACCACTTACGAATGGATCTCCCATCGGCGGGTCTTTATCGTATCTGGTACGGAAATGTCGTTGAACACTAGTCACAGAGTTGTTTACATGGTAATCAAGCACACAGAAAGACTTCTGATCCCCAGTCAACGCCAATTTCCTTTACTGCTCTGCTGTTGACATCTTGCGGGTGAACGCGGAACTTTAGAAGTGGACACACTAAAACTTTGAGAGTTTTACCTTTCATACAATATGTCTCACGATATTATATGTTCATTACATCTCACATAATAAATTTCTGAAAACCTGCACAACATTTTGACTTGCCCTGTATATATATATATGAAAATTAAGAGATTGTTTTTATGCTGTGATATATAAAGAATTAGGTCAAAAATTCATTCTTTAATATTATACCAAAAAATCAGAAAAATATGCTCTTTAAAATGGTGAAAATATTTTAATATTTTCCTATTTTTATTAATATTTATATTAATTAATAAAAATCATCATCAGCAGCAGCACTACTGCTCGATTTCGATTTGAAGCTTGACTTACCCTCAGAATCCTCTTCCAGCCATTTCGGTGTCTGGCATCGTCACCATCCCTCAATTCTCAACTTCCTCGGATCCAACGTGGTCTCGGGTTGCTCCTGCTTCTTCTTGCCAAGTTACCAACAATTGATCTGTCCAGTTTTATCTGATCCTTTGGGTTTTCTAGCAAATGTTTTTTTAACAAGTAGGGTAACCAACTCTACACCCAACCATCCAGCAATCCTGAAGGACAATGATTTTTTCCGTTGGGGAGTTTGTACCCTAGCTGATAGGTCTCATGTACAGTGTCAAGATCTCGTTCTTTGCCCTCACATGACTTAGTGTTAATGTTAATTATTAACATAGTACCAGAATAATGTACTCTTTAGAACAGTATAAATGAATTTTAGTCAACTGCGGTGAACTAGTGGATATGCTCCTTGTCTCTAGTCCTGAGGGTCATGGATTCAAATCTGGCCGGGGTCGATGGATTTTTTTAGGATGGAAAAATTCAAGGAGCAAGTCCTCCGGAAGGGACTTTAAGCCGTGGGTCCTGAGTCTGAAGATTTTCAGGCTCGTAAAAGATCCTTAAGCCTGAATGAAAAGGTCTCTAAGCAAAATTTACCAAATTTTCCCATCCTAGTACTACCTTGGTTTCCTTGATGTCAGTATGAGGTGGAATGCTGACCACGGATCACTCAAATGACATCTATACGAAAACAAGTGTAACTAAATTAGTATGGTTCAAATTCTTCCCTGTAGGGGGAGAGCGCCTAAATCTCTGTTAAGGGAAACATGGGCTTACAAGAAGAAGAAGAAGATAAATGAATTTTAACTTGACAGTTAATTGGAGTCTGATCATCCTCCATTCTGAACAGCATCCCAACCATTCCAATCTTTGTGCCTTGATCCCAGCTATAATACCAGGGGAGTTATACTGATGTTCCAACTCAAAATTATATCTTATTTTCCATTTAGAATTTTCAAGTTTTGGTCCATAAATCTTTTTCAATAGCTTTTTTCCCCATGCATTATACACAATTCCATCCTTTTGGTCAACACCTGGGTCTCATTTCCATATAACAATTGTTGACGCAATTACATGTCATCTCATTCATTTATTTTTTATGTAATTTGTAAAAATATGTGAAACATATTGTACACTATATTTCTGTCTTGCACGCAAGTTAGGTGCCTAAAAGTTGGGCCTCATGTCAATAATATTCAGGGATACCTACATTGGTTTGGCTTGGTTTCCCCCCTTTTTTACCTGGTTTTGCAGCATTGTCAGATTCATCACTTCTCGTCTAGCCATGTGCCGGTTAAGACTACCTACCCGCAAGGAGCCAGAGAACAAACTTCGACAACAAAGCCTTGTGTAATTATACACACATTCAATTTCTCATGCATATGGGTAATGGTAAACATGGTAAAATCAAATGTTTCTTACCTCTCCTCATACATATCTTTTCCTATGTAGACTTGAGTCGTCACATATATTTAACTTTTACAGGAATTAATCACTATGAGGTTTAATTTATGGTAATATCAAATGTTTCTTACCTCTCCTCATAAAAATCTAATGTATGAGGAGAGGTAAGAAACATTTGATTTTACCATAAATTAAACCTCATAGTGATTAATTCCTGTAAAAGTTAAATAATGGTAAACATATATTTAATTAATGTTGGGAAGTAAACATTATGAGGTATAATCATTAAAATTCATCGGAGAACATATTGTTTAAACAACTCACCTCATAGGATTCATGCTTCCATGATATCGCGATTTCAAACATAATCATGTTCATCGTCAGCCATAACTCCGAGTCGGAGTTATGGCTGACGATGAACATGATTATGTTTGAAATCGCGATATCATGGAAGCATGAATCCTATGAGGTGAGTTGTTTAAACAATATGTTCTCCGATGAATTTTAATGGTAAACATGCTTACCAGCCTCGGTCGTCCGGAGACAACACTCCATAATCAAAAACCTATAGTGCAGGATCATTTGAAATATGTGTAACACCACATTTTCACATCATATAAAATGACTTAGGGTCATATGCAAATTCATTAGTCTCTACTCAAATTACTTCCAATCACTGGTGAGCTGAGATCGAATTAACGGCCTCCTTACCGGTCATGCATGAATGTTGACGTTTTCGTAATATTGGCAACGATTTACCCAGAATTCTCAGCGATAAAACCACTTCCGTTATTTTCGTCTGCTATAGAGGAATGCATTTATGCTTGCATCCCGCAAATAATACCGTATACAAACACGTCTGCGACGCGCAATATTATGCCGATTCTCCTGTTCTTCCAGTTGAATTCTTTGGTAGACTCTATCAAATTCCTCTTCTCCGCGTATACCGAAAACATGATCGAAGTCTTCAAGGTCCGACATCTTGGATAAGTTTCAAACTACATCGGTTACCATCGGTTCCCTTCGGGATTTTCACATAAGTTTATATCTTGAGCTACGATCTTAAGGTGCCTTGTCAGGTAGCTTACAATTATTACCGCGTGAATAGATTTCTGAGTAAGAAAAATGAGTTTAGATAAAACTTAATCAGCAGAGAACGCCTTTTACTGTCTAATGCGTTCAAACATTCGACCCTAAGTGTCATAATCAATCAACTCACCAGAACCCCAATTCGACTTATAGGGTCCACATTACCTGTCATTTGGTTCAAACCCGATTGTATTATTATTGTTATCAGTTTTTGTGTTCAGTGAACTGTGGCACTAACACACACACATATTACACTTGCACATCACATCTGAATTCATCAAGTTCAACAAAGGTTATGAGTGCAAGACAGAAGCAACAAGCGTTAAGGTATTAAAATATACATATATTCTTCATTAGAAGTGGTCCTCCTGTTATTTCATTATTCCTTTCTTCCAAATTATTCCTACATCCTTTTCGGCCTAATTTACTACGCCTAGTGTCGTGTGTGACCACCTGAGCTACCAGAGTTGAGAGTCATCATACATCACGCGATAACAATATAGGCCTGACTGTTATACACACTCTAACCTTAGCGTTCTTACTTACATATCTTTAGTTAGGAATTTATTAAGAGCTCTGGAACATATGTTGGCACTTGCTACTTCAACTAATATCATCATTGGACTCACTTGTTGAACTAATATACGATCCTCATCATCATAATCATCTATGTAAATATTAGGTCATGTGGCCTGTTATAGTCTCAAAGAGGAATTTTCCATCCAGCACTTTTTTGGACGTCCCAGTGATCTTTTGCCTTGGGGCAGTAACAAAGCATGGCTTCTGGAATTCTATGAGATGGCATTCGTTGAAGATGGGCTTTCCAGTTGTTTTGGTAGTTGTGTATATGGTGAAGAATGGGTTCTACATCCAACTCATCCATAATTTTCTCATTTCTTTTATGGTCCCACTTTGTAAAGCATACTGTATGGTGCATAAATTGCATCTCATTTGCTGTTATACGGCTTTCATCTCTTCTTTGCATTGTCCATGCTTCACTACCATATCTTAATACTGATCTTGTGAGAATCTTATAAAGCCATAATCTTGTTTTCTTTTGTACTAAACATGGTTTCATTATTGTGGAATGCAGGCTTTCACGGCCAGTAATCATAATGTTAAAAGATTCTGGGCTATGTGGCCGTGGTCTATAACTGGTATTTCTTCCAGACATTACTCCATCGACTGCGGAGGGCATCATCAGTGGCGAGTGTCACAGTCGAGTCTATGACAAAGTAACATCACCTAGAAGCACTCGCCACAGAAGATGCCCTTCGCAGTCGAGGGAGAAACGTCTGGAAGAAATACCAGTTTTAAACCATGGCCACATAGCCCGGAATCTTTTAACATTATGGTTTCATTATACTGTTAATTACATCCATTGTTTTTGTGAAATTTGTGATTTTCTTTGGTGGTTCAATTTTATCATAATCACCATTTCATAACAAATTCAAATTAAATAAATAATTTCTACTGAAAACACATGACAACATTAGAAGTACACAATCCACTGGATACAAAGATAAAATCTTAGTGATTAAAATTTAAATAAAAATATTTTTCTCAAAAGAAGTAAAAATGGACAAAAGAGTGAAATAGTTTTTCTCTTATTTTAAGGATAAATTTCGTAAAATTAATAGCACCCTGTATGTAAAATTGTCATTGTTTTATGAAATATGCCCAGACTGGTCTAGCTTATTGTCATACAGTGCGGGACAACATTTTGGCATCTCATAACAATTTGGCACAAAGCAAGATGGAGTAACTCCACCACAAGACGGCTCAATTTAATGTGTACTCGACAAGACTTTCCTGCTATCTGTCTTTTGTCTTGTCTTTCTGAGACTCCAGATAGATTGGAGTTATGTTTGAAGGCTTGTATTTTCTGTAAAAAAATACACAGAAATAATGTGCATTAAAGACAATAGATCTTTTCTCAACATTAAAAAGAAGTTAATTTTTTTTTTTCAGTTATAAGAGATCATTCCTCTTTCAAAAGTTTTTCTTTAAGCAATATAATAATTTATAAAGCAAGAGACATGCAAGGAAATAAAAAAAGAAAAGATAAAATACACAGAGATATGATGTGTAATGAAGCCAGAAAAAATATAGGTATGATAATTGAAACAGAAGGCTAAATTCATGTGGACATATTTATTTATTTATTTGTTAATGACAGGAATTGGTAATAATGCCATTTTTCCTCTGGCCTCCCACTACAAGCTGACAAAATCTTGTCTTATTTGGGCTTCTCGACACATTGACAGTAGAACTGATGTTGTTGGTTCATTTCCTGGTGGACAGCTGATGAATGGATATGTTCCCAATCGGAGGAAGTGATGCGGAGACAGTCGTGTCCCATCATCAGCTTGAACTTGGTGACAGCTTTCTTAATCTCTTCAGTTTAACTTCATTTGCAAGTTGTTCTGCTTTTTCCCCATTATTATTATTATTGTTATTATTATACTTTCAAATTAATTGTGAAAACAAATTCACATGTAACTGTAAATTATTACTGTATACTGTGACATTCAACATAAATTTAATCAATTCCAGTTAATCCATTCTTCTACTGTCTTATTAAAAACATTAAATAAATTAAGCCATCAGCATGGAGTGACATGCACCGCCCACATAAAGTAAACACTACTTATATTTAAATTAATATTGGGAAGTAAACATTATGAGGTTATATTATTATTAGTCTATTCATCTTACCTCAACATTAATGTTGATTTGTTCTTGGACATGTTTCAAAACAATTCTGTTTTATCGTCAGCTTGTCCAGACTGGTTTGATTTATGTTGCATTATGTTACCCATCCAGGATGGAGCTAACATCAACATCCAGGGTGTGCAACATAATGCAACATAAATCAAACCAGTCTGGACAAGCTGACGATAAAACAGAATTGTTTTGTAACATGTCCAAGAACAAATCAACATTAATATTGAGGTAAGATGAATAGACTAAAAATAATATAATTAAAATAACCTCAAAATATCACTTCCTAAAATTAAATATTATGAGGTTATATCTTAATAGTTAGTAGATAAAAATTTAATTTCAGAGTTTATAATCCCAACCAAAGATGGCAGCACAAGAGGTGATGTCCTTAGAGAAATCAACAACCAGAGAATTTCATCAGTGGAAGCCATGACTGAAGAGGGACAAAATATTGTCTGAAACCGCCGGTATCAAAGAAATTTGAAATTAAATGAGGTGAGTCATTAAAAATATGTTCTCCACTCACTATTAATAAACACTACTTCTCTGCGTAGTGACATGCACCGCCCGCATGATTTCTTTACTGAAACTAGTTCTTATTTTTCGGAAAGGATTCACTAAATAAATTATTAAATAATATAATTTTACAGAGGAAAGAATACCCTTTTATCTGATATATAAAATTAATAATGCAACTTATTTTCAAATTGTATAAAATGCTATGAAATATTACTATATTGTGATCACTGATAGAAGAATTGTAATTTTTTCTGCTATTCTCTTTAAACTCGCTGGCACAAAGGCTATCTGGTATTTAAACGTATTCAGGTTTAAAATGTTATATTTGAAGAGAAAAATTTTCGCCTAGACAGAGACTCGAACCCGGGACCCTTGGCTTTCCGGGCCAAGTGCTCTACCAACTGAGCTACCGAGGCGAATTACGATCTAGATGCAAATTTTTTTCTTATATACGTCTAGATCGTAACTCACCTCGGTAGCTCAATTGGTAGAGCACTTGGCCCGGAAAGCCAAGTGTCCCGGGTTCGAGTCTCGGTCTAGGCGAAAATGTTTCTCTTCAAATATAATTTATCTTTCAGTGAGAAATGTTAAATCAATAATAAAAACATCATTAAAATGTTATGTTTAAAAATTCCCAATAAAAAGTCTTCTTAATAAAGGAGTCGCCATTTGCAAAAATCGTAGCAACAGTTCATAGCATTTGGGGTTGGGGAATTAACTATGTATAAGAGAAAAATACATGTTTAGATTGGAGGCCTAGGTAGCTCACTTGGATAGAGCATTGACATAGAGAGTCAAAGGTCCTGGGTTCAAACCCCAGTCTTGGCGTATATTTTTCTTTTCAAATATAATTTGTCCATCATTAAGATGTTTAAAAATGAATAATATGAACATTAAAATGTTAATGTTAATCCTGCTAAATTATACAAAAATTATTAAAAAGTTTGAGATCAAAAGTTACTATTTTATGGTAAAATAGAAATTTAAAAAAATAATATTAGAGAGTGAAATAAAATAAAGTGTAAAATGAATCAGAAAAAAAAAATCACATTTATAGGAGAAAAAGATACATATACAATGTACTGTAACAAAACATCAGCCTTTTATTATCCCTCCAACTGTCAATAAAAATTATTGATTTCAACCAATTCACTTATATCATTACCATATTTATTATCATTTTAATAGCTTCAATGTATACTTACGCATATTCTGAGTTTGGTACACCTATAATTAGTAATTGGCTGCCCTTCATATGCATTCTCCACATACTTTTATGATATCCTCTGGCATCGAGATCCCAAATCTTGAAACACTGAAAAATCCAGGATGATATGACATTAGATCAGAAATTAAACTGTGGAGTATCAAATATGTTTCAATTATGCACCCTTATCCTGCACATTGTCTTTGATTCAGATTACATTTTCCAAGTTAGTTCAAATGGCTATTCCATGCCAGGAGATCTAGCATCACGTTAGCCAAAATAATAACACAAAATTCAGCTATAAGATTGCAGGTTTTTTTATATATTTAGTCAATCATTACTATAGTGTAGCCGCCCAGTCTATGGCTCTGAAGTTTTGACGACAGTGTTGCCGATATGGATATTCAGTGGGAGGGACCGCTTTATGTACTACGTGGAATATCAAATCATAGCCCTTTCTGTTTATCTAGAACGTAAATATTAGAAATAAATGCTAATTTTATTATGCGAAATTGAAACAAAAATATGAGATTTCTCATTTATCGCTACGAAACAAACTATTCTCAAAAATATTCACAATTCTAATAAATTCACGAAAAAACAATTCCATACATCACTTCAAAACTATGTTAAATGCATAAAGAATATAATTTTTATTTAAAAAAAACCCTTCTCATGTATTGTTAAGAAAAATCTTACCTTTATCGTTGTTAATCAAGAGGAAAGACACCATAGTCTTCGTATATATTATTTTCTGCCTCATCACTGGTGTCACTGCTGTCTGCATTTAACGTAATTGTCAATTGTTCAACTTGCCTTTCAAGAATCCCATCAGCCTCCCTTGCCTGCTGCATGATACACCGATGGCGTATTAAAGTCAGATGGACACTTTTCTTTTGTAACACTTTTAACAGTTGTTTTACCCACCTTCAAAACATCACAGACTCTCTCTACAACCTTTGTAACAGGAATCAATGGATCACTGTTGTCTCATTCCATCTCAAAATATTCATACAGCCAATAAATAAATTCTTGGCTTTGACTCGTATAAGAGCCGATTTTCTTTTTTTTGTTCAGATGAGCCACTCGCCATATTAAAACAATAATGGACTGAAGCTATATTGTTAACAGTTAATCACAAGAGTGAAACAGCAACAAACATGCTCTGTACTGCAACTGAAGCCACGTGGTTACAGCCGACAACATAGCGGCAATCTCAAAACATACTAGTGGCATCAAGAGCAGTGATTGGCTGTAGCAGATGCTCACTCACACTCAACTATTTCCTTATTGGAAGTAGAGGGCGAGTTTCTCCCCTTGCCCCTCATACAACCTAAACTTCAGAGCGAGAGATAAGAGTGGCCTTATATCACATAATATTATGTACTCAATTTATTTTGTTATGTGAGAAAATGAGGAGGTTAGTGTTACACCAGATTAGTTTACATAGGAGTACAATGGCTATTCTGTTTGAACAGTGACTAATGTATGTTTTCTACTATTAATATGGTGATTGTAGGTTAAAATTACCTTAACTTCTCATTCAATTTCAAGTAATTTCTCACTTTTTTTTTTTGGAAAAAACCAACATATGATTTTCCTCAGGTAATTTTTCACATGATTACATTTTTACATGATTTGAAGGAAGTATATTATACAGGGAATAATTGGAAAACATTAGCTCAGAATAGGGATGTTTGGACAGCTTACATTACTGAGACCAGATGGAGGAAGAAGAAGAGGAAGACCGAAGCTGAGATGGATGGATGGATTGATGGAATAGAGGTGGACCTCCGAAAGCTCGGGGTCTGGGGATGGAGAAGGAGGGCGTTGGACAGGGAGGAGCGTCCTAATAGCAGCCAGGGCTCATAAAGGGCTGTAGAGCTGGAAGAAGAAGAAGAAGAAGAGGAAGAGGAAGAAGAAGAAGGGATGTTTGGAGAGCTTATGTCCACATGGCCATGAACCTATGGGTTCGATAGTGCCAGTGAGTTAGTTAATTTTTCACATACTTCAATAATAATTTGTGCTTTTTTTGGATTCTATTTATGTAGGTGGACTCCTGGCATAGAATCCCCGTTAAAATTAGTATTTTTATACTGTACAAATTACCTTAGCAACTTGAAGCCAAGTAATATAATCTTTAGGTTCTTCCATTTTGATGAAAAGGATAACAACATCATTCTGCAATTAAAAGAATAACAATGCTTAAAATATTCTTACATAATTTGTGTGATATGTTTTCTGAAAGTGTATAAGATTTATATTTGTTATGAGTAAAGGATTTTGAGGTGCAGCACCTTTCCAAAAAGGTAGCTGTTTTCATACCAATAGTTCAATATGTGTATTTGGGGGGATGAAATGAAGCAAAATGAACACAATTTGTTGCACGTTTTCGTGAGATTACTACATTTTGCCCCTTTTCCCCTCTTTTTTTATGCTTCAGCACCTTTTCCTCTGCATTTTTAAAAGACAGGACAGAAAAATGCATATTTTTTTCTTCTTGAACAGCTTTTTAAAATCTCAATCGGAAGCCAAATTTAAATTTCAACAGTGTTGCTGCAACAGTTTAAAATGAGTTCAGTTAGTACTGGCAATAATTTAACAGTTTTCTATCTACCAACTTGTTGTTGGCTGTATTTTACCAGTCTAAACCACAACATATTTTTATTAGTATTACAACTGGGTTTTCACAACAATTATATTATTTTTAGTCTGGACATCTTACCTCAATATTAATGTTGATTTGTTCTTGGACATGTTTCAAAACAATTCTGTTTTATCGTCAGCTTTCCCAGACTGGTTTTATTTATGTTGCATTATGTTGCACAACCTGGATGTCGATGTCAGCTCCATCCTGTGGTTGGCCAAAGAACCTCCAAACAAGGTCACGCTCCATCGGAATATTAAAATTCATAACTCTGTTTCTGTTCTTCTGAATATAAATTTTTTCCCAAATAGTCAGCTCTTTTGTATTTTCTAACTGTTTTAATAATTTAGTGTCTGAATTTATATTATGTTTTTCAGACCAAACATGAGCAGCAACTGCAGATTTTTCAATTTCTCCATTTTTAATATTTCTTATGTGTTCTTTGGTTCTAATTTTTAGGTTTCTTTTTGTTTTTCCTATATATATCTTTTCACAACCCATGCATTCAATTTTATATATTCCTGACTTTTTATTTTTATCAGTTTTTTTTCATTTTTGTTGGTTTTTATTAGTTTATTTAAACTGTAGTTATTTTTTGGTGCTAATTTAATATTAAACTTCTCAAATATATTTTGAAATTTATTATGTACCCAAGGGTGATATGTGAATTTCCTATATTTTTTCATAGGTGGTTCTTCTTTTTCAAGATTACTTCTGTTTATCATTTTTTGTTTTTTATACTATTCTATCCTTTTATGTGCCATTTTTTCATCAAACCCATCAACATCCAGGTTGTGCAACATAAATAAAACCAGTCTGGGAAAGCTGACGATAAAACAGAATTGTTTTGAAACATGTCCAAGAACAAATCAACATTAATATTGAGAAGATGTCCAGACTAAAAATAATATAATTAAAATAACCTCAAAATATAACTTCCTAAATTAAATATTAATTTCACAACAATAATATGGCAAATGTTAAGAAGGATAAGTTGTATGCACTTTCAGAATTCAAAATGCAATTTATCGAAACTGATTGCATCATTCTTTGATGTTCCATCTGTGAAGTAAATATTGCAATAAATTAAGAACTATTAATTATCTCTTATGGACTCTATAAAGAAGAAACATTTGGTGCAAAAAGATATGCATATTATATAAACTGAGTTCATGTAACTGGTTTAAACTTTAATTAAATTGTTTTAGCAGCACTTTTTTTGCACCTTTTTGTATGTATTTTCAGAACCTTTTTTTCCCCTTTTAGAATCAAAATGTGCACCTTAAAATCCTTTCTCTAGTTATGAGTTATATTTGTGATGTACCCGAGTCTTTAATATTTTTTTTTACTTGGTTATGCTTACATCTACATACAGTCATTAAGCTTGTTGATTCAGTACATAATGTCATTGAAGTACACTATAGCGTACAGATTGCATGATGGGATGATGTCATATCAGTTATTCTCTCATTCCAGGAGCAGGAAGTTCTAATACGAAGCAGTACTACAGCATTGAACTATTATAGGAAATATCGCTACGAGCACTGGTTCATCAGTCAACCAACAAAATGGAGTAAGGAGCAGTGCTCCTGGACAACAGAACGTGGGTCATAAAATTATTGATGATGAAACCACTTAGGTTTTGAAACTGGTCTAATAAATAATAATAATAATAGATTTATTTAGATTTATTTAGCCTGGTGGAGTTAAGGCCATGTGATCTCTTCCACTCACCAGGACAAACATATGTTACATATAAATATAAAAAATTACAATAATAGTCATACTAAACAATTAATTATCTGTCAAATTGAATAATAATGAAAATAATGTCTAATAATACAATACAATTAAAATTAAATTAATGTTAGAATGAAAACAGAATGGAGTAACAGCTTGAATCTACTTGCACATAAAAAGAAAAGAAAGAAAAAGAATACAAAGAGGGTAATAAACTATAATGAATTATTTAATTAAATAAGAATAAAACTTACAGTTTCATTTTATTTTCGTATTTATTAAGATATAACTGTGAACATGGGTACCGGAAAATGTATATTCATTGTAAAAGCCGGAATAATAAAAAATAAAAAATTAAGATATAATTTAGTTAGAGCTGTTTCGGTACACTGTACCTTCTTCAGACATGTTAACAAATTAATGAATTGTGATTATATAATGAATTAATCTATTGCTTATTACACAAGGCATTAGGTAAATATATTAACAAATCTTAAAACTATTTTTATTAAATAATGAAAAAACAAATTATTAATTTTAAAAAAGTAATATTAGTGAGTTGTTTCTGTTAATAATTTTATTTTCAATTTGTTTATGAAAGATGGTAAAGTTTGGCAATCTCTGACATAGGGTGGAAGGGAATTCCATGTTCTAGCAAGAGAAACTGTAAAAGATTTCGAATAATAGGTAGTGCGATGAGGATAAAGGACAATGTGCTGATGGGATCGGGTAACTAATTTATATGTATCAGAGAGTCTAGTGAAGCTGTGTGATAAATAATAAGGTAATGATTAACATTTTATAGAGAAGGCATATGGAATGGATGGTTCTACGATCTTGAAGATGAAGCATGACAATTGTCCCAGGTATGGAACGTGATCAAATCTGCGTATACCACAAATAAAACGTATGCAAGAATTATGAATATGTTGAAGTCTTTGGGTAAGAACAGTATTTAGGTCAGTAAAGAGATAAAAAGAGTATCACAATAATCAAAATGGGGCATTGCAAGTGTTTCTACTATCATTTTCCTTAGAGCAAATGGTAAACAATTTCTTATATGATTTAATGAGTGTATTATTGAGAAGATAGTTTTGCAAACGTTATTTACTTGTTTATTCCAAATTAAATTTTTATCCATAAATATTCCTAGATTTTTTACTGTCTCATTATAAGGGATTTGAACCCCATTAAGTGACACATGTAGAAGATGGGATATGAGATAAGGTGATCAGAATTTATTTTAAATATTAGAAGTACTAGTAACTGTTTTATATGGCAGATGAATGTGAAGATGCAACGTGAGAATGTCATAGTTTGAGCAATGGGCAAATGTGAAGTTCTGCCAAATATTAGACAAATCAGCTAAAGTCTATCCGCTCTTGAAATGATCCTCATCAAAACAAAACCATGTGACCTGCTCACTTTTCATTGGTTACGGTCACCGACGTAAGATGTAGAAGCGATAAGTACACGAAAAAGTAGTTCCCTTCATTAAATTAAAAATATGTCCTCTGAATATACTTGTAATTCTTCGTGAATAAAAATAATAATATTCAAAACAGAAAATATTCTAAATTATACCTAATTAATAATTACAACTTAAAATAGTTTATTACAAATGGTTGACGTATTTGAGTCATGCTTTAGTCAGTTCTGAAGCAACAAAATGGCTGATGCGGTTGAGTGTTCTGTTGCTGTGTCACCATCTAAATTTTTAAAACACAAGGCTGGCAAACCTTTAACTAGTGGTAAAAAAAACAGTTATTTTAAATGTATTTCACAAGTTCAGTGATAAATCTCACCATCTTTCTTGTAATCTACCCCATTCAACGATTACATTTCTTATATACTTCACACGTGCTTCCTGTCAATGTAACAGTAATTGTAACACGAATGGTGGAAGATACAATTGGTGTTTGTTTATGTTAGGATCACTCTAAGAGTGGATAAAGTATAGTGAAATCTTTGAGATGATCAAGTAAGTATACAGCAATGAAGTCGTGCTTCTCAATGCTATGTTTAATGGCGCAAATATTTTATACAAGGGAGAGTCAGCTTGGAGGATTACACTGGTCAACATGATTTTTGTCTCATGAGTACCAATAGTTATACTTAATGCAGTTTTTTATCATGTTTTCAAATATGTATTCGGAATTTCTCCATCACACACAGTTTTTTTATTTCAATTTCAATTAATGGATTTAAATGATTATTTTTTAATAAATGTTTTTTCGTCCATTTGTCAATTGTAAAATAAAACCAAATGAGCTAACTCAAATGGTTTCAGCTATGCAAAAGAGATATCAAGGCAAATGGAATCCTAATATGCTGGCCGATTATTGTTGGACCAACAAGAGGGAAGCTCCACAGGCGAAATATAGCAGAAAATCGTCATTTCTTACTTTCTAGGTGAATCCGAATGCTCAAATATTGTTTAGTTATGAATGTAGAATATATTAAAGTTTTTTAAATTAAAAATTCCTGTCTCTCAGAAACCTTGCGTGATGGAGAAAAACCGATATCATATTTGAATTCAGGAGAAAAAATACTATCAGAAACACATATATTTCTTTCTGAGACAAAAAAAAAAGTTTCTTTTTTGTTATGTACAAACTGGTCAGGCAACAAAAATTTCAATTGAACTGAAGATCCAAGACATTACAATGATGATTCGTACATTTTAACAGTCCCAATCAATAGATGACCTTACAGCATCTATAAGGATTAGCCATGGTACATGTATCAAAATTCTTTCCAATGATCTGAATATATCACATGTTAGCCAACAAAGGGTTCATGCATCTTAACACAATACCAACATGATGATCATATGAACATTTATGGTGATATAATCAATAGTGCTAATGAAGATGGGACATTTCTCAGCTGGACCACAATGGGTGACAAAACATGGTGTTTTCTTCATGATCCTCACACAGAAACATCACTTGGAAAACATCAATATCACTACAAACGAAAAGGTGTAACAGGCTAGGTCAAAAGACAAGAAAACTTTATCGTTTGGTTGGAAATATACACAAAATATACACCACAAATTTCAAAAAAACTTAACAAATTTAACATAAGATTGGCACCAAAGAATGAATACAGCCTAAATAAGATAATTAAAACCAACAAAAATGAAAAAAATTTAAGAAGAAATCAAAACAGGAATTTATCAAATCAAATGCAGGGATTGTGACAAAACTTATGTACGAAAAACAAAAAGAAATTTGAAAACAAGGGTGAAAGAACATCTTAGAAATGTCAAAAATAGTGAAGTGGAAAAGTCAGCAGTAGCTACTCATGCTTGGTCTGAAAAACATCTAATTGGTGCAAAAGCTAGTTCAATTAAACATAAAAAAAAAAAGAACTCACGGTTTGGAAAAAAAATTCACATAAAAAAAACAGGAAAGAAAAACTTCCTGGGGATTTTGATTTGATTCAGAGGTTCATCGGTCCACCAACAGAGGGAGGAAGAAGCAGTTCTCCTGATCGACATAACATCAGTCGATGAGAAATTACTGAAGATGAAGCTGCCTAAGCTTTGTAACCAGGATAATTAGAAGACTGGATATGAGGTGATTAAAATCTTATATACATAAAGAATTCATCCCACAGGAATCAACTGCAGGCAGAAGGAGATCTTTTGTCATTTAAGTGATTCAATTCATTGTAACTGTCTGATTTTTGGCACAGCAAATACTGGCTGTCAGCACATAATAATACCCCTGCACATCAATCTGTGCTTGTCCAAAGGGAATTAGCAAAGGAATAGATTGCCATTTTGCTACATGCTCTATATTCATCTAATTTCACACCATGTGATTTCTCTCTTTTCCTCTGCTTTAAACTCAAGGTACTTGGTCATAGATTTCAGTCACCCAAGGAGATCACGCTGCAACGTGAGAAGTCCCTAAGAAATAATGAAAACATTTTGTCTGTTCATTCTTATCTCTTAGAGTTGTTTTTGTTGAACATATTTTTCAGAGCTTCATAGCCCCATCGTCAGCAATTTTTTTTTTGATTGAATGTTTCTTTTGAAAAGTTTTTTGCGTGGCTCCTTGTTTTGTCACTTTTTGAATTGGTATCTTTGTTTTTTGGATTATCTTTCCTAGATTTCTGAGTTAAATTTTTTCTTTTTTTCTTTTGTTTTCTATTTTCTTCCCCATTCTTAAGTTTTGTAGGTTAAGTTTCTATCTAAATTTTCCCTAAGAAGCTCTGAAATATATGTTCGACAAAAACAACTCTGAGAGGTAAGAATGAACAGACAAAATGTTTTAATTATTAAACAAACCTCTTAATGTTACTTCTTATTGTATTTTAAAATAAATCCCTAAGAAATGTTCTTACCAATGCCTTACATGCATATTTCCAGCAGCTGTACCAACATTGTCAAATATGCATAGTGCCCAATAGTGATTACCTTGAGGGTGGACATGGATCTGTGTAAGTGTCTGTCAAGATATTGTAATATAGGTGAAAAAGTCCATGAATTAATAAATTACATTAAGAAGTAACATTATCAGGTTCTTCTTAATAAATAGATGAATCTGGAGTCATCTTAATTCATAACTTGTTGTGTTCTATTTAAACTAGTTTTGGTATATCATGTATATTATCGTCAGCTTTTCCAGACTATTTACTAAAGTCCGTAAACTTAATGACTACATTAGTAGAATACACAATTCAGAGTCTTATTTTCCTTCTGAAGAAAGTCATACTCAGGATTTTTAAACTTTGAAAAAAATTAATTAATCTTGGTTTTATTTAAAATCTTGGATTCAGTGGAAAGTACAGTTCAACCGGACAAAGGAATAACTTGAATTTTATCTTACTCCTAAAGCTGTAGAATTTTTATTTCATTAAAGTAAATTTTTACACTATGAGAATTTTATTAATTAGATTATTATTTAGATCCAACAAAATGAGAAAATAGAAAAAGAGAACAAATCAGGGATTAAATTAGATTTAATGCAGACAATGTGAGAAAGTCTACATAGGAAAAACTCAGAGAAATTTGAAAATCAGAGTGAAAGAACATCTCAGGAATGTCAAGAAAGGAGAAAGAAAAATTTGCAATGGCTGTCCATTGGTCGGAAAAACATCTTATTGAAAGGAAGGCTAAATTATTAAAAATAGAAAAACCCAAAGAACTCACCATTTGGGAAAAAAACTACATAAAAAAAATAAGGAGAAATTAATGAACTTTGAAATTCCTGGGGAAAATGACTTGATTGCAAGGTTTTTCAGTCTACCAATAAAGGGAGTGAGAGGCAGCTCTTCAGGATGACTGAACAACGGTCATAAAATTACCGAAGATGGAACTGAAGTAGAAAGTTCTGAAACTAGTTTTAAAAGAAGAAGAATATGAGATGAGTGATAGAAGTTTACCTAAAAAAAATTATATTTGAATTTTTGTTGTTTTATACATACTTTTTTGTCTGGAATGAAGTTTTCTTCACATGGCGATTTGCTATGATCCAAGATTGTCCCTTTCTTTATTAAGTTCACTATCAGTTCCTCGTAATTTGCCTTTTTTATACTGAAAGAGAAAGAATACATGCAATAGTAATTCAATACCAGTGTTTAATTTTTATTATTCATTTCATACATCTCAATGATGGATAAATTATATTTGAAGAGAAAAATATACGCTCAGACTAGGGTGTGAACCCAAGACCTTTCGCACTTGGAGTTTCTCAGGTAGCTCAGTTGGTAGAGCATTCGCCTAGTGTGTGAAAGCTTCTGGGTTCAAACCCCAGTCTGAGTGAATATTTTTCTCTTCAAATATAATAAACCAGTGGTTAATGTTGTAAAACTGAATGTACATTAATTTATCAAAATACAGGATAAAAATTAAATTGGTTAACTTGATTATTCCACAAGAAAACTAAGTAATAATATTGATTATAGTGAAGTTTTCTTTATACAATGTCCTAGTTAGTTATTCTGCAGCAAAAGGATTCACTATGCCTTATCAAAAGTTCAATTTGTTTTTGTGAGGGTATCTATAAACATGGACTATTAGTTCTTTGAGCTAACTGGCATGATAATGTGTTAAAGTGAGGCTAGGGAAATGGAAAAGAGGCTTGTCATTTCTTCTTCTTCCTTCCAAGTATTAGGCCAAGGCCTGTTACGATCCTATAGAAAATTTTCCCTCCAGCGTTTCATAGGACGGCCTAGTGATCTTCATCCTCTTGGTATAAAATTATAAACAGCTTTGGGGATCCGATTTGAACTCATTCTTTCTAGATGGTGTTTCCAATTTAGTTGGTACTCCTTCAAAGTTAAAATTGGGAAACACATTATGAGGTTCTTAATTAATAAATTAATGAGTCATTTTAACATCTTACCTCATATTTCATGTTTTATCAAACATGGTAACTATAGTTTTCAAATGATCTTGTCATTCATTTTCAACCGCCATTATGACTACCGGATATTCGTTGGAATCTCCCTCTATAACGCTGCCATCTGGTGTTGATTTGACGAACTTCGAGATATCGTTGCCATCTGGTATTGATTTGATGAACTTCGAGATGAGGTCACGTTCATCCGGAATGTCGAAATTCATAGATTTAAATTTGTTCTTCTGTATAAATATTTTCTCCCAAACTGTCAAATCCAAAGGTTTTTCCAAATGTTTTAGAAGTTTAGCTTCTTTTTCAATTCTATGACCTTCCAACAAACTATGTGCTGCAATAGCTGATTTTTCAATTTCACCATTTTTAATATTTCTAAAGTGTTCCTTTGTGCGAGTGTCCAAATTTCTTTTTATCAAATTGATTGTCGAGATTGCAATAAAGTATACATAGGAAAAACAAAAAGAAATTTCGACACTCGCACAAAGGAACACTTTAGAAATATTAAAAATGGTGAAATTGAAAAATCAGCTATTGCAGCACATAGTTTGTTGGAAGGTCATAGAATTGAAAAAGAAGCTAAACTTCTAAAACATTTGGAAAAACCTTTGGATTTGACAGTTTGGGAGAAAATATTTATACAGAAGAACAAATTTAAATCTATGAATTTCGACATTCCGGATGAACGTGACCTCATCTCGAAGTTCATCAAATCAATACCAGATGGCAACGATATCTCGAAGTTCGTCAAATCAACACCAGATGGCAACGTTATAGAGGGAGATTCCAACGAATATCCGGTAGTCATAATGGCGGTTGAAAATGAATGACAAGTTCATTTGAAAACTATAGTTACCGTGTTTGATAAAACATGAAATATGAGGTAAGATGTTAAAATTACTCATTAATTTATTAGTTGGTACTGTTTAATATATTCCAAAATAGGCATAGTCTTCAATTCTTTTAAGATATCGGTGTTCCTTTTCCGATCCCATCTGGTGTAACCTGCTGTTCTGCGCATTAATCTCATTTCACAAGCCGTTATTCTGCTTTCATGTTATCTTTTTAGTGTCCATGCTTCACTACCATATGTCAACACTGGTCTAGCCAAAGTGTTATATAAACGTAATCTGGTGTTTTTTTGTACAAGGGATGGTTTCAAAACTTGATTAATAATTCCCAAACTTTTATTATAATTAGTAATTTTTTCAGGGATATCCTTTTCATCCCAGATAGAGAGATAATATCCAAGATATTTAAATTGATTAGATCTCTCTAAAATTTTATTCTGGAGACAGATTTTACTTTGTATGGGGTCCTTCCCATGAAATGCCATAATTTTAGTTTTGTTAATTGATATTTCCATATTAAATTTGGCACCTATTTTTTGTAAATTATAAATTGATCGTTGCAAATCATTTTCGGAAAGTGCCAGAAGAGCTAAATTGTCTGCAATAAGAATAGCATTGAGTTTGAGGTTCCTATTGATGGGTATATATCCTCGTTGTGTTTTCCTCCATTCGTTTATTAATTTATTCATACATATAATGAAAAGTACCAGTGAAAGTCCACATCCCTGTCTTACTTCAGTGTTGATCTTTTCCCAAGAAGACGATTTGCCATCTTGTTTAACAGAGATTTCATTATCTTTATAGATGTTGAAGCTATTAGTAACATATTGTTGTGGAACGTTATCATCTGCTAAAATTTGTAGTAATATATTTCTGTCTACTTTGTCAAAAGCCTTTATGAAGTCAACAAAGGCGATATGAGTTTCTATATTGAATTCCTTGTGCTTTTCTAATAGTAGTTTTAGAGTGAAGAATCCATCTGTACAAGATCTACCCTTTCTGAATCCATTCTGCTCTACTCCAATTATATTTTCATAAATTTTTTCCAATTTATTCTTAACTATATTAGCATAAATTTTATATCCAGAGTTCAACAAGCTAATTCCACGATAGTTATCTTTGATTTGGCGACTTCCTTTTTTGAAGATTGGGGCTTGTCATTTCTACAACCAATAGTATCCTAACAGGAGAAATTGACACTAAAATACTTTTCCTGCTATTTATTGAAACACCTTTGAGAAACAAGAAACCTTCATCCTCAGTATTTTGTTAGTGGAAGGTGCAGTTTGAGGACACCAAAGTTTGAGGATGACATGGTCAAGAGATTTAGTCAGGCATATTCAATCATGAAGATGACATACAGAAATCCTTGTATGAATGAAATAAAATATTTACAATATTCGATTGAAAGATATCAGTAAGGAAAACAAAGATTATGGCTTTTAGAGGAAAAGATCTAAAACTATTTTAAAAAACTGAAGTATAGAACAGATGTCTAGTTTCAACTATTTAGCTTCAATATGGAAACCTCATCTCGAAGTTCATAAAATCAACACCAGATGGCAATGTTATTGATGAAGATTCCAACAAAAAACCAGTAGTCATAATGTCGGTTGAAAATGAGAGAGATGGTTCTCTTGAAAACTAGTTTCCATGTTTAAAGAAACATGAAATATGAGATAAGATATAAAAATGACTCATTAATTTATGGAATGAGATATTGATTCCAAAATAAATAAATTCCAGATGATATGTGGAACAATACAAAGAATAAGAATTAAATGAATCGTGATTTCTTCTTACCTCATACTTCTATGTTTTTTTAAACACACACTGCAGTATCGGCCATTGTCACCATCGTCAGCTGTTTTTGCGACTCAGTCGCAGTGGGAGTCGTAAAAACAGCTGACGATGGTGACAATGGGTCGCCGATACTGCAGTGTGTGTTTAAAAAAACATAGAAGTATGAGGTAAGAAGAAATCACGATTCATTTAATTCTTATTAATTGAACCTCATAATGTTAAAAATTCCCAAATTTAATATATAAATACAAAGAATGTTCAAGAATAAAATTAAAAAGGAAACAAAAATAGGAATGTATAAAGTTATGGCAATTCCCACAATATTGTATGGATGTGAAACTTGGGCTCCAACAAAAAAAAGAAAGATAGAATACAGATGACGGAGATGAAATTCCTCGGACGAGTTTAAGGATGTAAAAAACTTGATAGAATTAAATGAAGATTATAAGAGAAGAATTAAAAGTGCAGCCTTTATTGGATAAAGTCACAAATTATAGACAAAAGTGGATTGATCACATGACTGGAATGAATAAGGAGAGATATCCACTGCTAGCAAGAAATTATCAAGCAAGAGGAAAACCTAAAAAAGTTGGGCTGATGCATTATGAAGTCGGAACAGGCAATTGCCTAATCCTTGGAGTGACAGTGATGACATCCAACCAGCACCATGTACTATGAGTAATTAATAAATTAATGAGTCGTTTTAACATCTTACCTCATATTTCATGTTTTATCAAACACGGTAACTATAGTTTTCAAATGATCTTGTCATTCATTTTCAACCGCCATTATGACTCTTGAAAATGAATGACAAGATCATTTGAAAACTATAGTTACCGTGTTTGATAAAACATGAAATATGAGGTAAGATGTTAAAATGACTCATTAATTTATTAATTAAGAACCTCATAATGTGTTTCCCAATTTTAACTTTGAACTATGAGTAATGCTATATGCATAAGATACCTGTCCATTTAGAGGGTACTACAGGAATACAACCTATTATCATGAATTAATTAACCTATTATGTGTATCACCTTCAGAAGATTCACACACTACACTCTAATTCAACCCAGGAAGTTACTACAGACCTTATGGGCTACGCCAGTGTCCGCCTACGTACAGAGGGTAGATGTTGCCAAACTGATAATAACAGTTAAGTTATGTAGGTAGGAAATATCACTATGAGGTTTCTTTAATTTATGTTGAGTTGTTTTTGACTCACCTCATACTTCTTAACTCCCTTGTAGACCCGGGTTTCTTCACTGCATTTGTAACAGTCTCAATGTTCACAAGAGTTATACAGCATTGAGAATGTCACAAATGCAGTGAACAAACCCGAGTCTGCAAGGGAGTTAAGAAGTATGAGGCGAGTCAAAAACAATAACATAAAAAATGATAATAACTGTATTTGTTTGTTTAGGGAGGGGAATAGGGGCAAGGTTAGCAGTACTTTTTCCAAATCTATGTACTATACATTTAAAAAACATAGTTTTTCTTTTACAGCATGCAAACTAGTTTTATAGTAAATATGAGAATCGACACTTTCACACAGGATAGTACAGATCCACATGAGCTCAGTGACATGTGGTAACTGTTTTTTTCTTTAAGAGGAAGGGAGTGGCTTGGATGGCTACAATTTACAACTATGTACCTGCTGTGTTGCAATCTTCAGTTTTATATAAGGATTTCTCTTGAGAAAATACTGTTAAAATGGCAACCCAGTTCCCTATTCCAAACACACAGTAACTTCCTGGGTTGAATCTGACTGTAGGACATCAAATTTTGATTTTGCAACTTATATGAAATCTGTACAATGGTTTCTTCTTCCAGTGCTAGAGATGTTGCCTTCTTTTTACACATATATTATTCAGATGAAGCCTATTTTATGTGTGACGGTTATTTTAACATGGAACTATGGAAACCCACATGCCATTGCTGTTCAAAATCACCAACAAAAAATTAAAAAAGAAAACATCTGGACCAAAACTGGTGAGACTTGCAATTCTGGTATTAGGTTAGTTGCAGCAGGTTACCCATAGTTCTTGTGGCAATGTATCACTTGCGGTGTACAGGAAGCTCTTGTTTGAGCATGATAGTGCTCACACATTTCACTACTGATGTGCAATGCTGTACCTTTTTTTCATGGCCAGCATGTTCATTAAAATTAACAAACTTTAAATTTGTTTTCTTTGGTGACAATCAAAAGTATGATTTAAGGAAAATTGAATTGTCTCAGAGCTCAGCTGATGTGTTTTATCACATCAAACAGAATCCTGTCATCCTTTATAGAGTTGGGTGAACATTGCTACAAAGGAATCATGCATATAATGAGACACATGCCAGGCTGTTTGAACACATATTGTAAATTATTAAATTAATATAATAAATTTGAGAATTTTTATATTATGAGGTTTTCTTAATAAGAATCAAATGAATCATGAATTCTTCTTATCTCATACATCTATGTTTTTTTAATGCAGAACTGCAATATCGGGAAACATATCATTCCCATCTTCAGCTGTTTTTACGGCTGTCAATTTTTCATTATGCCAGTAATTTTCTAAACTGCCATCTGGTGTACTTTTGAAGAATTTTGTAATCAAATTTGGTTCATCTAGAAAACTCAAAGTTCATAAGTTAAAAAACTCTAGTATGGTTTTTTTGAATGTATATCTTATAGAATTGAAAAAGAAGCAAAACTATTGAAACATCTTTGGAATTAACAGTTTGGGAAAAGATATACATTCAAAAAAAACCATACTAGAACCATGAACTTCTGAGACAAACCAAATTTGATTACAAAGTTCTTCAAAAGTACCAGATAGCAGTCTAGAAAGTTACCGGCATAATGAAAAATTGACAGTCGTAAAAACAGCTGAAGAAGGGAATGATATGTTTCCCAATACTGCAGTTCTGTGTTAAAAAACATAGACATATGAGATAAGAAGAATCCACGATTCTTATTGTAAATTGTGCTAATATACCTTTTTAATAAAATGCAATTTGTGTACAATTGTTTTTATTCAATGTCAGAATCTTATGGACAAGCACCTTCATTATTTAACAACATGTTTGGGAGTATTTACTTTTTAACAAAAAAATATTCTCTTCCTAAATGTTTTTCACTGAGGTTCTGTAACACTATAAATATATATCATATTTGCTCGCATAATTTGCACACTTTTTAGTATACTTGGGCCACTGAAAAATTAGGGAGGGGGCATAAAATATGCAGATTTTTAAAATTAGGGGTCCCGTTCCAAGTTATCCCAATTATGGAATTCAGGGAAGGAAAATCCCTACTAAACTGAAAAGAAAAATGTATCTAAAATGTGTGCGTAAAATACACGAAGCAAAAATGAAGTTAAAAATAATCCCTTAAAAATTAGGTTGTGCAAAATACACGGGGGCACAAATTACGCAAACAAATGCGGTGTATATATATATATATATATATATATTTACATTTAAGAAAATACATCTATACTAACTACCTATACTGTAAAAGTTAGCATGTCTGATCAGCATCTCTAATGTCCCGTGTTCAATTTTTGGATAAACCACAAACATTTTATCTGTGTATCTACAATGGCATAACAACCCAATGTTGGGCCTTACCTCTCCTTTGTTAGGTGTTATCAGACCAAGTTAATTTAGTTATGCTTCTTTCCCTACAGATGTCATGAATGGTATGCGGTCAACATACCGACCCAGTGAGACATCTAGTAAGCAAGTAAGGTATTACTAGGATGATAAGGATAGTAAATTTTATATTTAAATTAATATTGGGAAGTAAACATTATGAGGTTATATCATTAATAGTGAGTGGAGAACATATTTTTATCGACTCACCTCATACATTTTCAAATTTCTTTGATACCGATGGTTTCAGACAATATCATGTCCCTCTTCAGTCATGACTTCCACTGATGAAATTCCGTGATTGTTGATTTCTTTAGTGACTTCACCTCTTGTGCTGCCATCTTTCGTTGGGATTATAAACTTTGTAATTAAATTTTTATCCACCGGAATATCGAAATTCATAGGGAAATGATATTCATTCAGAAGAATAAATATCGATCTATGAATTTCGATATTCCGGTGGATAAAAATTTAATTACAAAGTTTATGATCCCAGGGCACGCCGTAGCGTAGTGGTTAAGGCACTGAGCTACAAGCCGGAGGGTCGAGGGTTCAAGTCCCATTGGGGTCAGTATTCTTAAACTGACCCAAACCCTCTGGCGGCACTATGGCCCTGGGGTCGACTCAGCCTCTAACAGAAATGAGTACCAGACGCTTGTTCTGGGGGTAAAGGCGGCCGTCACGCAGGGCTGACAACCCGGCTGACATAAAGTGCCGATTGTCTAGAAAAAGTGGGAGCCTTAACCTCCTACTACCCCATGGGCCTCCGGGTCTGTTGTGGGATCACTTTAGTTTATGATCCCAACGAAAGATGGCAGCACAAGAGGTGATGTCACTAAAGAAATCAACAATCACGGAATTTCATCAGTGGAAGCCATGACTGAAGAGGGACATGATATTGTCTGAAACCGTCGGTATCAAAGAAATTTGAAAATGTATGAGGTGAGTCGATAAAAATATGTTCTCCACTCACTATTAATAGTAAATTTTGCTTAGAGGTCTCTTTATTCAGGCTTAAGGTTCTTTTACAAGCCTGAACATTTTCAGACTCAGGACCTATGGCTTAGAGTCCCTTCTGGAGGACTTGATCCTTGCATTTTTCTATCCTAAAAATCCATCGATTCAGCTGGGTTTGAACACACAACCATCAGGACCAGAGGCAAGGAATATAACCACAATTCTACTGCGGACAACTTTATTGTACGATATAATATACAAAATTGGTACCAGGTAAATCAGTCTTCCTCAACTAAATTATTAAACTTCATCAAGTAGTTCCAATATGTAAGTCTCTTAAAAACAATGTTTCATTAAATTATTTTTAGTCTCTTCATCATACCTCAATATTAATGTTAATTTGTTCTTGAACATGTTTCGATTATATCATAATCATCATCAGCATCTTGCCCAGACTGGTTAGATTTATGTTGCACATCCTGGATGTCGATGTCAGCTCCATCCTGTGGTTGGCCAAAGAACCTCCAAACAAGATCACACTCCATCGGTATTTCAAAATTCATAACTCTGTTTTTGTTTTTCTGAATACAGATTTTTTCCAAATAGCCAGCTCTTTTGTATTTTCTAACTGTTTTAATAATTTAGTGTCCGAATTTACATTATGTTTTCGGACCAAACATGAGCAGCAACTGCACATTTTTCTATTTCCCCATTTTTAATATTTCTTATGTGTTCTTTGGTTCTAATTCTTAGGTTTATTTTTATTTTTCCTATATATATACCTTTTCACAATCCATACATTCAATTTGATATATTCCCGATTTTTTATTTTTATCACTTTTTTCATTTTTGTTGGTTTTTATTAGTTTATTTAAACTGTAGTTATTTTTTGGTGCTAACTTAATATTCAACTTTTCAAATATCTTTTGAAATTTATTGTGTGCAACATAAATCTAACCAGTCTAGGCAAGATGCTGATGATGATCATGATATAATCAAAACATGTTCAAGAAAAAATCAAATTTAATATTGAGGTAAGATGAAGAGACTAAAAATACTTAACTTTCATAGGAATTAATCACTATGAGGTTTAATTTATGGTGAAATTAAATGTTTCTTAATTTCATCATAGACTAAAAATAATTTAATTAAAATAACCTCAAAATATCACTCCTAAATTAAAGTATTAATTACAATGTTTCATCTTCTGCATTTTAACTGGCACTGAATTTTAACTTTATCTGTCTATAAATTGAAATAGGGTCAACTCATCTTTATGAAGACAATTAAATAGCTTTTATCAACAGTTAATAGGAAGTTGGAATCTAGTTGAGAATGGAGAGAATGGTCTCCATAACTTTTCAGGTGAGAAAATTGAAATGTGATGAGATGAATATTTACGGTTCATCTCTTGAATTAAATAGCTGTTTAAATTGTGAAAAAGTAAATACATTAAAAAAACTAAAATTAAATTTGTTACACTATGTGAATCCCCATACTGCTAACTAGTAATCATGTCATTAGGGTCTGATATATTCATTTATTTATTTCATGGGTATGAAATCTTGACTCACATGTCAGAAGAAAGACATACTATCATATAAATTAGCATGGAATCTAAAATAGAATATCTATACTTAACTAACTGAGAATTTTCTGGGAAATTACCTGTCTATGTCCTTTAGTTGAACATTAGGTAGTGTGTTGAAGGAATGTTTCTTGAAATAGACATCTTGGAAATATGAGTTCATATTGAGACCTGATGCACCAAAGTGGTATGTTCTGGATACATCAGGAATGACACACTCTCTTCCCTTACGCACTTCCGGCAATCTCATCCACATATCCCAGTCCCACAACTGAAAAAAACATCCCATATTTAAAATTTCAAAGAGACTAAATTAAAGAAAGATATTAATAAAAATTATAAATTAGGTTTTGAATTTATTTTATACGCGGTACATCTATACTATAGACTTAGGTATTTTATTCTCTTCTGAGGAAAGACAATTTTAATACCCTGAAAAAAAATCCATTAACCCTGAATGGATTTGAACCCTTCCAAAGAAGAACAAGATATTCATTATATCATAGAAATTGACAGAATAATTTCAAAATCGTAAACTTTTTTCTGTTCTTTAAATCTTCACGGAACAAGTTATGATTATTTCAATAACCTAATTTAAATTTGAAGAGAAAAATTTTCACCTCGGTAGCTCAGTTGGTAGAGCACTTGGCCCGGAAAGCCAAGGGTCCCGGGTTCGAGTCTCGGTCTAGGCGAAAATTTTTCTCTTCAAATATAATTTATCCTTCAATGAGAAGTGTTAAATTAATAATAAAATCGTCAACCTAATTTAATCTTAGATATTAAATTCATCACTTCTCACAAAAAATAAAATTTTATTTGAAGAGAAAAATATACATCTGAATCAAGATTTAAACCCGATGTCTCTGGTTCTGCATACCAGTGCTCTGACCACTGAGTTACCAGCTCCCAATTCAAACAAATATTAATTCTCTCCTTTTATATGAATTCTCGTGCGCCAAGGCTATATGAATTATTTCTCCTACATGCTGTCTGCAGTTTCTTTAACAAGAAGACTTTATCGGAAATTAATACCATATTTATAGCCAGTGAAGCTTATTTTCAATCTTAGATACTAAATTTATCATTTCTCACCAAAAGACAAATTTTATTTGAAGAGTAAAATATACTATGCCTGAATTGGGAATTGAATCCGATGTCTCTGGTCCTGTACACCATTGCTGTGACCACTGAGCTACCATTAATCGGTGTCAATTCTCAATAAAGACCTCTTGTCAAAGAAGCTGCAGATAGCATGTAGAAGGAAAAGTTCATAGCCTCGGCACAAAGGAATTCATATAAAAGGAGAGAATTAATGTTTATTTGAGTCAGGAGCCTGGTAGCTCAGTGGTCAGAGCACAGGTGTACAGAGCAAGAGACATTAGGTTAAAATCTCAATTCACGCATATATTTTTCTCTTCAAATAAAACCTAATTTAAGTTTATTTTATTTTGTATTAGTGTTTATGATAGCGAAACCCTATCGCAATGTGTTTACTAAGTTGCAACAATCCCACTGAATCTTGTGCGCCCAGTTACAAAACTTATGGAGTATCTTGGGATTAATGAGAGAGGAATTTGTATTTGGTCCAAGAAGTGTGTCTACATAACTTAATGGTAGATCATAGTGCATGAAGCTAAAGATCTTGGATTAAGTCCCACTCAGGTAAAAATTACAACGTACATAAGAGAAAAATTTGCGTCTAGATCGTAACTCGCCTCGGTAGCTCAGTTGGTAGAGCACTTGGCCCGGAAAGCCAAGGGTCCCGGGTTCGAGTCCCGGTCTAGGCGAAAATTTTTCTCTTCAAATATAAAAAATTTTTACCTTTAGTTATGTCAACTATAGCCAGCAGACAAGTAATCTGGGAGTATTTGTTTGCATGTCAATTTCCAAAAATTGGTTTGTTACCTTTTCAGGTGTTGGCCATTTTGATTCAAGTTCATCCTTGTAGAGTGATTTCTTAAGTATCCAGCCAAGTCCTGGCATTGTTTCCACCCTGTATAGCAGAGTTGGATCATTACTTGTATGTTCATAACCTTGATCGTTCCATGCAGATATGCAATACAAGGTGTCATCTTCATCTAACAGCCGTCTGGTCTGACTGAAAAAACTGAAAATCAGCCATTAACATAATTAGTGTCATTGCTAAAAATGAGTTTTAACAATTCAATAAGAAAGTGATTTAAATAGAAAATTTAAAAAATATATATATATGAGATGAGGTGATATATTTTAAATATTTATTAAATAGAGAATACTGACAGAAAATAGTGTCTTGTGTTCAAATAAAATCCTCAATACAAGTAAAATTAAGATTGTACAATTCTATTTAAATTAATATTGGGAAGTAAAAATTATGAGGTTATATCATTAATAGAGAGTGGAGAACATATTTTTAACGACTCACCTCATATAATTTCAAATTTCTTTGATACCCACAGTTTCAAACAATATCTTGTCCCTCTTCAGTCATGGACAAGATATTGTCTGAAACTGCCGGTATCAAAGAAATTTGAAATTATATGAGGTGAGTCATTAAAAATATGTCCCTCTTCAGTCATGGACAAGATATTGTCTGAAACCACCGGTATCAAAGAAATTTAAAATTATATGAGATGAGTCGTTCAAAATATGTTCTCCACTCACTATTAACTGTACAATTCTATTTAATCACTTTTTGTTTTGTTTAAGGTCCTTTGTACATGCTATGTGCTACCCTGGAAATTTTAGAAAAATTAATTACATAGATATACCACAAAAAAAATGTTATCATAAAATTGCATTTTATTTAACCAACCAGATATGTTTCTTGAGAACGTCATTACTCAACATAAATGGTTGTTTATTAGTAACTTTAATCAACGTACTACAAAGCTATTCATAGATCTTGTCATTCTACATTTAAGAGCATTAAAATCATGGTTTATTATAGTTTCATGCCAATGATAATCATTATGAAATGTAAAATAACAAACATATACTTCCTAAAATAAAATAATATAGAAACACCTTGCTGATAATATTCTTTTAGCAATTAATAATTTATTTCCTTGTATTTTCATTAAAGTGTGTTAAAAGTTTGATAAATATTTTTAGCTAAAATTTATATACACACACATATATCTATACAGATAGATTTGTACTTTAATTTAATTTAATTTCTTCCTTGTATTTTTTTTCGTTTCTATTTGGGAAGAGCTGTCCATTGTGTCATTAGTTTTGTTTTGTTATTTTATTTATAATGGTCATGAAAGTACTGAGGATGGAACTGATTAGGTCCCAAAACTGGTCTAATAAGAAGGTGAGGTGATACAATTTTTCTTAAATAAATAATACCTCATAGTATTATAAAATTACAATAGGAAGTAACATTATGAGGTTCTTCTTAACAAATAAAGTAAGTCTTTAGCAATAAATAAGGTGAGTCTAGATGAGCTGAAGATAAAACAGAATTAAGGGTCGAATTTATAAATGCATTAGACCGTAAAAGGCGTTCTCTGCTGAGAAAGTTTTATCCTAATACATTTTGCTTACTCAGAAATCTATTCATGCGATAATAATTGTAAGCTACCTGACGAGGTAACTTAAGATCATAGCTCAAGATAGAAACTTATCTTGAAAATCCCGAAGGGAACCTATGGTAACCGATGTAGTTTGAAACCTTTGCAGCTTTATCCAAGATGTCGGACCTTGAAGACTTCGATCACGTTTTCGGTATACGCGGAGAAGAGGAATTTGATAGAGTCTACCAAAGAATTCAACTGGAAGAACAGGAGAATCGGTGTAATATTGCATGACGCAGACGTCGTTGTATACGGTATTATTTGCGGGATGCAAGCATAAATGCATTCCTCTATAGCAGACAAAAATAATGGAAGTGGTTTTATCGCTGAGAATTCTGGGTAATTCGTTGCCAATATTACGAAAACGTCAACTTTAATGCATGACCGGTAAGTCGGCCGTTAATTCAATCTCAGCAATTGCTCACGGTGAGTCAGCTCACCAGTGATTGGAAGTAATTTGAGTAGAGACTAATGTATTTGCATGCGGCCCTAAGTTATGTAGGTAGGAAAAAACACTATGAGGTTTATTTTAATTTTGTTGAGTTGTTTCTTGACTCACCTCATACTACTTAACTCCCTCGCAGATCCGGATTTCACTGTATTTGTGACATTCTCAATGCTGTATCATGTTCACAGTGAGAATGTCACAAATACAGTGAAGAAATCCGGATCTGCGAGGGAGTTAAGAAGTATGAGGTGAGTCAAGAAACAACTCAACAAACATAAAACAGAATTGTTTTGAAACATGTCCTAGAAGAACTCAACTTTTATGAGGTAAGATGATAAAAACTCACCTTACTTTTTAATACCTCATAGTGTTTAGTCCTAAAAAGTAAAATGGAAATCACTATTCAACTGAGTGCATCAAAATTAGTTAAAATCACAATATACATTTCTGAATAAAAAAAAAACTTATATTTTGCAGAAGGGTGTTACCATTAACTTTATTAAAATTACTACTCTTATTATTGTCAGTTTGACCATATTTTCATTTATCCAATATTAAAGTTTAGTTGTGATTGTTCCTGATTGAGTCAATGAGAAGGCCACATGGCCCTAACACCAAACTAAATAAATGCATAGTAATAATTGCAATTATCAATGTTTTTATTATTAATTTCATACATCCCAATGATGGATAAATCATATTTGAAGAGAAAAATTATATACTCAGACCGGAACTCGAACCTGGGACCCTTGGTTCTCTAGACCAAGTGCTCTACCAACTGAGCTACCGGAGTGAGTACCGATCTAAATGCAAATCTTTCTCTATATACATTGTAATTCCTGCCCACCAAATGCTATGAAGCCTTTGCCTCTACTTTTGCAGATGGTGGTTTCTTTATTAAGAAGACATATATTTGGGAATTATACATTACATTACATTATAAATGCCAGTATGGCTTCTTTCGATGTTTTTATTATTAATTTCATACATCTCAATAATGAATAAATCATATTTGAAGAGAAAAAATTATACACTCAGACCGGGACTCGAACCTGGGACCCTTGGTTCACTAGACCAAGTGCTCTACCAACTGAGCTACCGGAGCAAGTACCGATCTAAATGCAAATCTTTCTCTATATAATTTTTCTCTTCAAATATGATTTATCCATCAATGAGATGTATGAAATTAAAATAAAAACATAGAAAGAAGCCATATTGGCATTTATAATGTAATGTATAATTTCCAAATATGTCTTCTTAATAAAGAAGCTGCCATTTGCAAAAATAGAAGCAAAGGCTTCACAGCATTTGGTGGGCGGGAATTACAACATATATAGAGAAAGATTTGCATTTAGGTCGATACTCACTCCGGTAGCTCAGTTGGTAGAACACTTGGTCTAGAGAACCAAGGATCCTGGGTTCTAGTCCTGGTCTGGGTGTATAATCTTCAAATATGAATTGTAATTATCTTTAACATATAACAATATTAAGGTAGAATATTTTTTATCACTCACCTCATATTGTTGTTCTTATTTGCTTATAAACTAGTTTCGGAACATAGTTTCTGTTCCATCCTCAGTATCGTCACGACCGTTGTTCTGTTGTCTTGAAGAGCTGTCCTTCTCTCCTTCCATTGGCTGACTGAAAAACCTCGAAACCAGGTCATTCTCACCGGGAAATTCAAAGTTCATTAATTTCTTCTTTTCGCTCTTTTGAATGTAGATCTTTTCCCAAACAGTAAGTTCTTTTGGTTTTTCTATTTGTTTTAATAATTTAGCTTCTTTCTCGATAAGATGTTTTTCACACCATGCATGGGCAGCCACTGCAGATTTTTCTACTTCCCCTTTTTTGACATTCCTGAGATGTTCTTTCACTCTAGTTTTCAAATTTCTCTTAGTTTTCCTATGTAGAATTTCTCACATTCTTCACAATTAATTTGATAAATCCCTGATTTGTTTTCTTCTTTAATTTCCTCAATCTTATTAGGTCTAATCAGTCTACTGATGCTGTAGTCATTTTTGGGTGCTAACCTTATGTTGAAATCTTTAAAAATTTTTTGAAACTTGTGGTGTTTTAATGGATGATATGTGAATTTCCTAAATTTTACATTATCTTCTTTAACTTTTAGAAGAGTGCTTTGATTAATAAATTTTTGTCTTTTGAACTTGTTTATTTCTTTGAGTATCATTTTTATTGCAAAACCATTTTTCGTGGCTACGTTGATTATGTGTTCTTTTTCTTTTTCGTAATTTTCTTTGTTCATTGGTATGTTCACTAAATCTATGTGTCAAACTATTGAAAAGACCAAACTATGGAAATTTTAGAGATTTGGATGAACAATAATAAAATTGAAAAAGTAAAGATAGTCGAATATAAAACTTTAACTAAATTATGTATCGATAATATGTTTTTCACCTACAATGGAAGATTTTATAAACAAAATTCAGGACTTTCGATGGGAAACCCTTTATCTCCATTCTTAGCTAATCTATTCATGGGGAATTTTGAACACAAGATAATTAATGGACATCATTTAATTTTCAAGTTCTGGTGTAGATATGTGGATGACATAATTGCAATAGTTAATCATAAACAGATAGATGATGCATTAAAATTATTGAACATTCAAAGTCAAACTATAAAGTTCACTATGGAAAAGGAAATCAATGGAGAAATACCATTTTTAGATCTCAACTTAAAAAGGAATGAAGAAAATAAGATAGAATTTGGAATTTACAGAAAGAAGACACATATAGATAACTACATAAAAGCTTTAGGTTTCAATCACATAGCTCACAAAGAAGCAGTTTTCAATAGTTTAACACATAGATTAGTGAACATACCAATGAACAAAGAAAATTACGAAAAAGAAAAAGAACACATAATCAACGTAGCCACGAAAAATGGTTTTGCAAAAAATGATACTCAAAAAAATAAACAAGTTCAAAAGACAAAAATTTATTAATCAAAGCACTCTTCTAAAAGTTAAAGAAGATAATGTAAAATTTAGGAAATTCACATATCATCCAATAAAACACCACAAGTTTCAAGAGGACGAAGATCACTGGGCCGTCCTATGAAACGCTGGAGGGAAAATTTTCTATAGGATCGTAACAGGCCTTGGCCTAATACTTGGAAGGAAGAAGAAGAAGAAGTTTCAAAATTTTTTTAAAGATTTCAACATAAGGTTAGCACCCAAAAATGACTACAGCATCAGTAGACTGATTAGACCTAATAAGATTGAGAAAATTAAAGAAGAAAACAAATCAGGGATTTATCAAATTAAATGTGAAGAATGTGAGAAATTCTACATAGGAAAAACTAAGAGAAATTTGAAAACTAGAGTGAAAGAACATCTCAGGAATGTCAAAAAAGGGGAAGTAGAAAAATCTGCAGTGGCTGCCCATGCATGGTGTGAAAAACATCTTATTGAGAAAGAAGCTAAATTATTAAAACAAATAGAAAAACCAAAAGAACTTACTGTTTGGGAAAAGATCTACATTCAAAAGAGCGAAAAGAAGAAATTAATGAACTTTGAATTTCCCGGTGAGAATGACCTGGTTTCGAGGTTTTTCAGTCAGCCAATGGAAGGAGAGAAGGACAGCTCTTCAAGACGACAGAACAACGGTCGTGACGATACTGAGGATGGAACAGAAACTATGTTCCGAAACTAGTTTATAATCAAATAAGAAGAACAATATGAGATGAGTGATAAAAAATATTCTACCTTAATGAATATACCTCATAGTGAGAATTCCTAAAATAAGTAGTTAATATAACAATATTTTAAATTTAAATGTAAAATAAATTATTCATCACCTCACCTTATATTCGGCCTTCTATTTAGACCGGTACCTGAGTGAAGGAACATCTTAAGAATATCAAAAATGGGTAAGTGGAAAAATATGCAATAACCATTCATGTTTGATCAGAAAAACATGAAATTGAAAAAAAGGCTAAATTAATAAAACAAACAGAAAATCCTAAACTGATTACAGTTTGGGAAAACATCCACATTCAGAAAAACAAGAAAGAGAAATTAATGAATTTTGAAATTCCTGGGAATTTGATTTGATTTGGATGTTCATCAGTGTACCAACAGATGGAGGAAGAAGCAGTACCTCATTATGATAGAACTGAAGATGGAACAAATATGTTCCGAAACTGGTCTAAATAGAAGACTGAAAATGAAGTGAAGTGATAAATAATTTATTTTAAATTCAAAATATATCTCATAGTCTAACTTCCTGTAATGTTCAAATATGATAATATGTTGAAGCATAAGTAAATACTGTGTATTAAAATAACTTTTTTTTAATGAAGGCTTATAGTGTTCACTGAAACTTACTCACTGGCACTATCGAACCCGTAGGTTCATGACCACACAGATATAAGCTCTCCATACATCCCTATCCTGAGCTAATGCACTCCCTGTATAATCTACTTTCCTCAAATCATACTTAATGTTATTCTCCCACCTCATTCTTGGTCTACCAACTGGGTGTTTTCCCTCTGGCTTCCCTACAAGAAGCTTCTATGCAAGTCTTTCATTCCCCATAGTGCAACATGTCCTGCCCATCGCAGTCTACGAGACTTAACTGTTCTTATTATATCTGGGTTCCTATAGAGACCATATAGATCATTGTTATGTAGTCTTCTCCATTCACCTGTCTGTTCATTTCTCTTTGGTCCAAAAATTTTCTTAAGTACTTTATTCTCAAATACTTGTAATCTCCTGTCTTCCCTTAAAGTAAGAGTCCATGTTTCGCACCCATATAATATAAATGGTAGAATAATAGTTTTATATATTTTTCAGTTTAACATTTTTTGAAAGGAGTTGGGACATCAAGAGTCTCAGCAATGCATAATAGCATGCATTTCCGGAATTGAGCCTATGTTTAATTTATTTGTGCATCTCATTCCTATTTGTGATCATTGTTCCTAGATATTTGAATTCAGCCACTTCCTCAAAATTTCCCTGATTTGTCATTAGCTGTCCATTTCCATTATATAATGTATTTCTACATGTGACCATATATTTAGTTTTATTGATATTTACTTCCAGTCCTAATTTCTTAGTGTTACTCAATAGTGTGTGCGTGTTGTCCTATAGTATCTCCTTGCTATCGGCCAATAGTACTACATCATCAGCATAAACTAACAGCTTGTTAATACCATTGAGTTGTAAGCCTTCCTCATTCTCTAAAGATTTAATGGCATGCTCTAGTACAAAATTAAATAGTAGAGGAGATAGTGCATCTCCTTGCTTCAACCTATTCTGGATTTCAAAAGTGTCCAAAAACTGTTTGCCTGCACGCACCCTACTCTTTGTGCCATTTAGACACATTCGTATAAGTCTAACTTTTTAGGAATTCCGAACTCCAGCAGGATACTACATAACTTCTCCCTCTTAATTGAATCATATGCTTTTTTGAAGTCTACATATAGTTGATGTACAGTACCATTATATTCCCATTTCTTTTCTAAAATCTGTCTTATACTAAAAATTTGATCTGTTGTAGACCTGTTTCTTCTAAATCCACATTGATGATCTCCTAGAATGTCATCAATATAGGGAGTAAGTCTGTTTACTAATATATTTGTTAGAATTTTGTAGGAAGTTGAAAGTAATGAGATGCCCCTGTAGTTGTTGCAATCAGTTTTATCTCCTTTCTTATAAATTGGTAAGATAATTGATTCTTTCCATTCATCTGGAAGAGCTTCTTTTTCCCAAATCATACTAAAGTTCACTGAAACTAGAATTTGTAATTATTATAATGTTTTTTTTCTGTAATGTGAGCTACTGCCACAAAGAATTAAATTATAAGCATAAGACTTCAGAAAAATGTAAAATGATTTGATAAAAACCTGTCATACTTTATGCATGTGAAACATAAACCCTCCTCATTATACAAATCAAAGAAAAAATACTAATTTTTTAATAACATTTTCGGGACTAAATAACACAAGATGGTTTATGGAAAATCAAAATTATCAATACATAATATTTTAGTAGGAAGTAACACTATGAGGTTCATTTTAATACATTTTTGAGTCAATTAAAGATCATACCATGTGATTTGGTAGAATTCTTGAGAACATGTTTCAGAATGCCTGCATCAGCTAGTTCTGACTGATGATAAAATACAGGCATTTCTTAAGAATTTTATTAAATTATGAGAAAACATGTTTAACTGACTCAAAAAATTTATTAAACAATACATAACTGGATAGGTTGATAACATTTTTTGTTACAGCAAGAGAAAGCTAGATTTTTTTTTTAATGAGTTGGAGAAAATGTTTTTATATCTCATCTTATAAAGTTGCGTGTCTTCACAATACCATTTTCAAAGGTCATTTCACCTTCATCTTCAGTCAAAAGTTGGGGAAAGATATGCATTCAGAAGAATAAATATAGAGCTATAATTCTGAAATTCCCGATGAGCAAAATTTGATCTCCAAGTTCATAAAATCAATACCAGATGGCAGTTTGAATGATGATGTTAACGGCAAAATTTCAACAGTTGGAGTTTGACTAAAGATGAAGGCAAAATTATCTTTGAAACTGGTATCATGAAAACATGCAGCTTTATGAGGTGAGGTATAAAAACATTTTTCTCCAACTCAATTATAAATTGAAAATACCTCATAGTGTTACTTCCCACTTTAAATTTGATTAAAAACTAGGGTTAATAATATTAGAACCAGAAGTAGACATTAACCTGAAGAAATCTGGTGAAACATCTAAATCTTCTTCCACAATGATAGCATATTTAGCACTTGGAAAGATGTTGAAAGTTGCAGTGAGGGATGCCTTGTAATGTTGTGATATTCTTGCATTCTTCACTCCAATGGGTGTGTGTTGAATTCCTCTTAGTCCAAACAATTTTGTTACTTCCAAAGGTTCTTCAAAGTATCCATCAATAAATACTGTTATCATTTCTGGATTTGCTCCATGAGCAGAGAGCAGAGACCTTAGCATTCTGTACAAGTAGTGAGGTCTGTTGCTAGCTATTATTGCTACAGGCACATCTCGAACTTCATTATTTGGTACCTAGAAATAATATGTATATAGTATTCAACATGATTTCACTTAATGATACTAATTCTTAAGCAGTAACAATTAAAAACATATTTAACAGCATTTTGAGATGTAACTTATAAAACAGTCATGGGGTCAGGTAGTGAGGGACCAGTGGGGTACTTCTCAGCAGGCCAGTCTAATAATGCATTTTATATCACTCACCACTCGTATGCAAACTTTTAGTGATGCAATTAATTAATTTAAAAAAAGAACAGATCTGTTGCGTGAACATACAGACACCTCTAAAACCAATTAATGAGAGATCGTGAACAGGTTATTTTTAGAATAACCACAGCAGTTGTTTCCACAAATTTGTGTCTTTTAATATTTTTCATACAATTTTATGTCATTATATGTTTTTTCATTGTCTTTAATTTATTGCAAGATATTTAGCAATAATGTTATTAATATTTAATTTTAGGAAGTTATATTTTGAGGTTATTTTAATTATATTATTTTTGGTCTGGACATCTTACCTCAATATTAATGTTGATTTGTTCAACATTAATATTGAGGTAAGATGTCCAGACCAAAAATAATATAATGTTATTAATATTACATGAAGATGTAATTGTGGCAATGCCTATGAATGGCACAATTTAAATATAAATCTGATATCTATGCATGACGTGTCGGATTCTTGCTTACTGTTATTGGAGTGAGCAAGCCATGGCCCATGACAGGAACATGTCTCTTCATCTCATGAAAAGTTAATTATTGCAATTCAAATTTTTGCATTAAGTATTCCTCACAAATATAATAGTAAAATTAGTTATTAGCAATAATTGAGTTGAAGACACTAACTAATATGAAAATATAAGCAAGTCAATATTGAATATGTGTGCTGTGAATACAGAAGAATAAATAATATTGTTTACTTACTTCATTTATCTTGATATAATTATATATTATAAGCAAATCTATTTTATCATTCCACCCAGCTCCTATTGCATGTGTATATCATCTGTTGTACTACAGAGGAAAATTAATTTCAAGCTATATAGGTATTTGATGTCCCACGCTGTAGCCGATTGGTTAAGGCAGAAAGTCTTGGTGCAGAGCTATGGGACTTGCGCTGGTTTGAGTCTCATGGTATTTCGGCCAGTATGGGACCGGTGCCCACCCAGCATCGTAAGGCATTTGGGTAGCTACAATAAGTAGTGGTTCCAGGTTGAGAAAACCAGCTATAACGGCTGGGGGACTTGACATGCTGACCACATGTCACCCCTACACTGGCTAGATGATTATCTACCTATGTGATCGACACATGTGGATGTGAGGCCAGCAGCCGCCTGGTAAGCTAAGGGCCTTCTAGGCCTCTCGTGCCATGGAATTATTATTATTATAATAGGAAAACATGTGTACAACTCTAAACATCGTTTATGACGAAGATTCTCCAATAATAATAAAGAAAGCCAGAGAACAACAAAAGCAACATGAATTTTAAAAATGGTATAATCATCCACATAAAGGAAAGGGTATTTTCTATATAAAGATTATACTCCAGCAAATCATTGGTTTAGAAATAGGATCAATCTAATGTTTTCTGAATACAGAGATGCTATTCAAATGGAGGCAAACATGTGCACACTTCAAACCATATCAGGTAGATCCCAGGGCAATAACCGTTATAGGCGCTGCCTCAATGAGCCTGAAACTATTATCCATGTCTTGGGATCTTGCCTCTTTGGAGAAACCTTGCATGTCACAAAGCATAATAGAGTAAGCAGTCATATTTAATTTACTTTTTTAGGAATTTAATATTTCAAGAATACAAGCTGCTGAAATGAAATTCCTCAGACCAATAGCAGGATATCAAAGAACAGACAAAAAACATAACACAGAAATAAGACAACTAAAAATAGAGGAATTAAACTCAACAATAGAGAAATACAGAACAAACTGGAAAGAACACTTGGCAAAGATGATTGAGAACAGAATACCAAAAGCAGCATACAACTATTCACCACGAGGAAGAAGAAGTTTGGGAAGACCAAGGAAAATATGGAAAGAGCAGCAATTTGGAGCCGGAACAGGCTAGTAAATAAGCCTAAACCGTGAAGAAGAAGAAGAAGAAGGAAGATAATATGAGTTAGATATGCACTACTCACCTCATATTTGTAGCTTTTCTGATCCATACAAAAGACAAGAACAGCCATAAACTTATAACATCCGAGCTGAGTTTGTCTTCAAGTCTTTCAGAGGGTTCTTCTTAAGGTGCCACACATCATTTGAATTTACTATGTATATTTCAAATTAAACTTACAGGATCAGGATTGAAAAGAAGTGGTGCAGGATCTGAACAGCTGCACACACTGCCATAACCTTCAATATGGTTGCAGAATTCTCTCCTTCGTCTGTTTTCTTCAGAATCCATCCAGTCACATTCACTTTCTGCAACATGACAAAATATTATTGTAGAAATAAAAAATAATGCTCAAACCCCAGATCTCTGAATATATGCATTATAAATTCTCATAATTAATGTCACGAGTGATTTCCGAATTTATCTAGAGAATTTGGAAATCAAGAGTGGCATTTGTTAGGACTATTTAACGAATAAAATTAAGCTGTTTACTCACAAATCACTATTTAATATAGTTATTTTAAAATATTTATATATTTAATGTAAATGACGATGTTTGAAAACAAATGAGAAACATTTCTTATGTTTAATTTGTTCATCACTGCAACCAGATCTATTATTTATTGCCAAAGGATCGCAATGCACCCTAGTGGAGAAAAAGTGAAACATCAAACTGCCATTATAGGTTATTAATTAATTTCTGATGTCCTATGATGTAAATATGTCAACTATATTTTTTTGGAACGTAAATACCTGGAAAATAATATGTTTAAGAAAGTGCAAACAGTGGTTTCTTTTTATTGTGGTAAAATTAATTGCTACAATTTTTTTTCTATTATATCTCACGTTATCTGATTACATTCATGCACTATATATACAATCTGAGAGCTACATGCATTCCATGATTCTTACATCTTAATATATAAATTGCTATATTCAACATAATTCTTAGAGTCTGTCACTGCAAAATAATGCTATGACCTATTCAGAATATTAAAAAGGAAGAGCTTTCTTTAATATGATAAACTTAAGTGATAAATATCAGGTGAAACACGACTGTGGGGTCCTCATCTAGGGGATATGCGGATGGCGACCACAAGGTGCCCAAGCTGAGCAAAACATTTCTTCCACTTACTTGTGTTATGCACTCTTTTAACTTTACTATCTAACCTCTCTTGGTTAACTCTTGTTTTTTCCGACCCCGACGCTATTAGGGCATCCGAGGGCTAGGGAGTCTTTCCTTTCTTCCATTTCTTCTTTCCTTTATTTTCTTTTCTTCTCCAGAAAAGCCTGACCAGAGGCTATAAGATGGAAGCCCCATCACTGGTCTTGCCTTACTTTGGCCAGCAACTAATTGAAGGGACTATTATTATGCTTTCAAGTCTGATACGAGAATACCATCTTGAAAGAATGAGTTCAAATCGGATCCTCAAAGCTGTTTATAATTATATACCAAGAGGACGAAGATCTCTGGGCCGTCCTATGAAACGCTAGAGGGGAAATTTTCCATAGGATCGTAACAGGCCTTGGCCTAATACATGGAAGGAAAAAGAAGAAGACATGACTGTGATTGGTTGTAAAACAAAATCCATTGAAACGTGACTGGTCATTGACTCCCATTTAGGGCATGAGTTAAATAGTCAATAAAAATACTTCTGAATAGAAATTGTCAGATGGCGTAGTTGGTAGCATGGGCTATCAGTCTTCGGATGAAAGAGAATGGTATACATAATAATATTTAATTTTTTTTTTTTTTTTTTTTTTTTATATATTTAATGTAAATGACGATGTTTGAAAACAAATGAGAAACATTTCTTATGTTTAATTTGTTCATCACTGCAACCAGATCTATTATTTATTGCCAAAGGATCGCAATGCACCCTAGTGGAGAAAAAGTGAAACATCAAACTGTTTATAACCAACATTATAGGCCTTACTGGCTTTTAAAGTAATGTTAAATTTTCCAATAAATGTCTTCTTAACTAAGAAGCCGCCATTTGCAAAGATAGAAACAATGGTTTCAAAAGCATTTGGCGATAGGGAATTACAACGTATATAAGAGAAAAATTTGCGTCTAGATCGTAACTCGCCTCGGTAGCTCAGTTGGTAGAGCACTTGGCCCGGAAAGCCAAGGGTCCCGGGTTCGAGTCCCGGTCTAGGCGAAAAAAAAAAAAATTTTTTCTCTTCAAAATTAATTTATCTTTCATTGAGAAATGTTAAATTAATAATAAAAACATCATAATAATATTTATTGATTAAAAATTATGAAATTTGACAGAATACAAAATAAAACTGTGTACAATGCAAGGATTGAAAGCATTTTATGAATTCAATCCTTATAATTAATAAATTGAGTTAGATTGTAGATTTCTTGAAGCCTAGTTTTTATACACTACGGGTCGAATGTTTGAACGCATTAGACAGTAAAAGGCGTTCTCTGATGAGAAAGTTTTATCCAAATACATTTTGCTTACTCAGAAATCTATTCATGCGATAATAATTGTAAGCTACCTGACGAGGTAACTTAAGATCATAGCTCAAGATAGAAACTTATCGTGAAAATCCCGAAGGGAACCGATGTAGTTTGAAACCTTTGCAGCTTTATCCAAGATGTCGAACCTTGAAGACTTTGATCATGTTTTCGGTATACGCGGAGAAGAGGAATTTGATAGAGTCTACCAAAGAATTCAACTGGAAGAACAGAAGAATCGGCGTAATATTGCGCGATGCAGACGTCGTTGTATACGGTATTATTTGCGGGACGCAAGCATAAATGCGTTCCTCTATAGCAGACGAAAATAACGGAAGTGGGTTTTATCGCTGAGAATTCTGGGTAATTCGTTGCCAATATTACAAAAACGTCAACTTTCATGCATGACCGGTAAGTCGGCCGTTAATTCGATCTCAGCAATTGCTCACGGTGAGTCAGCTCACCAGTGATTGGAAGTAATTTGAGTAGAGACTAATGTATTTGCATGCGGCCCTACATGATGAAATTTGAAGATGATATATAGTTTATTTAGGTGAAATGGAATCACTCATCTCATATTATTCTTCTTATTTTAATATAAACTAGTTTTGGAACTTTGTTTTCATTCCATCTTCAGTACCATCATGACCGTTGTTGCGTCGTCTTGAAGAGCCATCTTTCACTCCTTCTATTGGCAGACTGAAAAACCTCGAAACCAGGTCATTCTTCCCGGGAATTTCAAAGTTCATCAATTTATCCTTTTCGCTCCTTTGAATGTAGATCTTTTCGCAAACAGTGAGTCCTTTTAGTTTTTCTATTTGTTTTAATAATTTAGCCTTCTTCTCGATAAGGTGTTTTTCAGATCATGCTTGGGCAGCCACTGCAGATTTGTCTACTTTCCCTTTCTTGATGTTCCTGAGATGTTCTTTGACTCTAGTTCCGAAACTAGTTTATATTAAAATAAGAAGAATAATATGAGGTGAGTGATTCAACTTTACGTAAATGAATATACCTCATAGTATGACTTCCTAAAATAAGTAATGATATATAGTGTATTGAAACTATCCATCAAGAAATCTACAATTATGAGGTGAGTCATAAAATCTATCACAATTTATCCTTCTTCTTCTTCCTTCCAAGTATTAGGCCAAGGCCTGTTACGATCCTATAGAAAATTTTCCCTCCAGCGTTTCATAGGATGGCCCAGAGATCTTCGTCCTCTTGGTATATAATTATAAACAGCTTTGGGGATCCGATTTGAAGTCATTCTTTCAAGATGGTGTTTCCAATTTAGTTGGTACTGTTTAATATATTCCAAAATTGGCGTAGTCTTCAATTCTTTTAAAATATCGGTGTTCCTTTTCCGATCCCATCTGATTTCACAAGCCGTTATTTTGCTTTCATGTTGTCTTTTTAGTGTCCATGCTTCACTACCATAGGTTAACACTGGTCTAGCCAAAGTGTTATATAAACGTAATCTGTTGTTTTTTTGTACAAGGGATGGTTTCATAACTTGATTAATAATTCCCATACTTTTATTACAATTAGTAATTTTTTTCAGGGATATCCTTTTCATCCCAGATAGAGAGATAATATCCAAGATATTTAAATTGATTAGATCTCTCTAAAATTTTATTCTGGAGACAGATTTTACTTTGTATGGAGTCCTTCCCATGAAATGCCATTTTATTAATTAAAATAAACCTCATAGTGTCACTTCCTATAAATATTAATGAATCACGATCACATTATTTAGTAGATATGTGTTTACCTTCAACTGATACCAAGGGTATTTCTGTTCTTAAAACCACAGGAGCTCCCCAGGTGTTAAACTCAGTACTTTTACTATATGATTCTCCGAACATCTTGGCACCTTTCTGAGTCACCATGGCCCACATGTCCCTCCAGCCAATCACCTGCGCCCTCTTAGAACCGAGGCGCTTCAACAAGTCTCTTGCAGGCTGCTTCATTTGGAAAGTACCTTCATCCTGAAATAGTTTTATATATTTACTTATTATTATATTTTAGCAATAGTGCAATGTGGATTTCAAAGTTAGAGAGAGACTCTGAAATTAAAAGCTTAGGAGTAAAATTTTTGTCTTCCAATTCACATTTTTTTGACAACAGTAGTTTTAAATAACTGTTTTATTAGGTTCTCAATTGAATAGTTGCCCCAAAAAGAGATCTAACCCACAAACTACAAATTGTTGAGGAAAAAAAATGCATAATGTTCATTTTTGAAATACCGACAGAGCGTGACCTTGTTTGGAGGTTCTTTGGCCAAGCACAGGATGGAGCTGACATCGACATCCAGGGTGTGCAACATAATGCAACATAAATCAAACCAGTCTAGACAAGCTGACGGTAAAACAGAATTGTTTTGAAACATGTTCAAGAACAAATCAACATTAATATTGAGGTAAGATGATCAGACTAAAAATAATATAATTTTCATACTGAACTAAGATATATAGTCAGAATTTTTCCATCAGGCACAGTTTTTTTGTGACAGCTACTTTTTAAAAAATTGATTTTAGCATTCTCTTCTTCCGGACTTCTTTCCAGAAAATCTTGGGGCCACCTCTGATGAGCACGGTGATCGTTTTCATCAGCAAATTTCCACAATGGAAAAAAGGTAGCAAGGCAGGTGGAGTTCTAATATGCTGGCTGACTACTGTTAGACCAAGAAGAGAGATGTTCCAGATGCAAAATATGCCCGAAAATCACTATCTACTACTTTCTAGGCAAGTCAGAATGAGTTAGAGTTAGATGGATTTTATTAAAAATTATAAAAAATATAAATGAATGTCACAGAAAACTCTTGCCTGATAGGAAAAAACTGAAATTATATTTAAATTCAGGATGAAAAATACTTCTAAAATCTCATATTTTTATTCTTGTGAAAGAAAAAAAGTTCATTTTTGTCGACCAGTGATATTGCCAGAGAACTGTTTTCAGTTTTTGGTGATTGGAACAGCGTCTTAGAAGCAACTGCCCGGCTCTACCCGGCAGTAACAATGTATTTTTTAAACCAGAGGGAAGCAGTTGCCTTGATGCTGCCTGTAAATTAAATAACTGAGCCAACTATATAATGAAATTTGAGAACCATCAATATTGTACTGGAATAATTTCTATACTCTATTTACTTTATAATTACCTTAATAGCAAATATGATGATCCTGCCATCTGTGACCATATTGAGGAAGAGGGCCATGGCTTCGTCTTCATGGGGTGAGTAAGTGTCAAAGATTCGCTGTGCCATCACACTGCCCGTGGCCTGGTGCAGTACCATCACATGGATGCCTCGTCCCTTGTGTTCCTCTACGTCCTCCAGGATCTAGCAAGCTACACTAACATTAAATCTCTCTCGTCTCAATTCAAGCCTCATTTAACATTATTCCAACCAAAGTAACCTCATTATCTACTTTCTCATTCAATTAAATTTACAACAATGTGGCTTTTACTAACAATATTCCAATCAAAGTAGGCTCTGTACTTATTCTCTCAATCAATTTATATTTACAACACAATTGGTTTTATAATTTAAGATTTAAATTAAAATGTTTTATACCTCATCTCATATCCAATCTTCTAATTATATCAGTTTCAAAGCTTAGGCAGCTTCATCTTTAGTAATTTCTCGTCGACTGATGTTACGTCGATCAGAAAAACTGCTTCTTCCTCGCTCTGTTGGTGGACCATGAACCTCCGGATCAAATCAGAATCCCCAGGAATTTTGAAGTTCATAAGCTTTTCTTTGTTGTTTTTTTGAATGTGGATTTTTTCCCAAACCATGAGTTTTTTTTTGTTTTTCTATTTGTTTAATTAGACTGGACTTTTGTATCAATTAGATATTTTTCAGACCAAGCATGAGCTGCTACTGGTGACTTTTCCACTTCACTATTTTTGACATTTCTAAGATGTTCTTTCACCCTTGTTTTCAAATTTCTTTTTGTTTTTCCTTCATAAATTTTGTCACAATTCCTGCATTTTGTCTGATAAATTCCTGAATTGTTTTCTTCTTCAATTTTTAAAATTCTTGTTGGTTTTAATTAACCTATTTAGGCTGTATTCATTCTTCGGTGCCAATCTTATGTTAAACTTTTAAAATTTTTTTGAATTTGTGGTGGTAAGTGAATTTCTTGAATTTTATGTTATCTTCTATTTGTTTTATAAAAAAGGCTAGTCTAATTAAACGAATAGAAAACAAAAAGAACTCACGATTTGGGGAAAAAATCCACATTCAAAAAACTAGAAAAAAAATTTATGAACTTCAAAATTTCTGGAGATTCTGATTTGATCTGGAGATTAATCGGTCCACCAACAGAGGGAGGAAGAAGCAGTTCTCCTGATTGGCATAACATCAGTTGACTAGAAATTACTGAAGATGAAGCTGCCTAAGCTTTGAAACCAGTATAAATTAGGAGACTTGATATTAGGTGTGGTATAAAATATTTTAATTTAAATTTTTAATTAAACCTCATAGTGATTTCTTTCTATAAAAGTTCTATATGGTTTTATAATATTATCTATTATCACAACATTTCGGAGGATGTTCAGGGATCTTGAATGAATGTCTTCACATAAGGAATTCATTATCCCTGGTACCATAATACTGAATTCTATGTACTAAGTGTTAAGATTGGAATTTAACATAATTAGTAAAACTTTTTTATTCAATCAATTGAAATTAGCTAATTTAAAGCTTTATAAACATAACTTTCAGTGAGCTAGTTGGCATTTGAGACTCATATTCAGGAGATTTCTCAGATTTAAATGCCGGTACCCACAAAGCACACTGAGGTTTTTTCCTGGTTTCCCTCAGACATCAAGCAAATTCAAGATTGGAATTTTATTACAAATACTCATTTCATCATTTTATTCTGTAGTGTTCTGCCCTAGGGCAGATCTTTCACTGCAATCGTAGCATTTTCATGCTATACTTTGCAGCTTTACTAGGAAAATGTAGGTGTGGCAGCTTCCCATTGCTTTTCACACCGGTGAAATGATAGTGATAATAATAATGATGATGGGGATGATTTAGGAGACCTTTGGGCCCTAAGCTTCCTGATGTTTGTGTTATAGGTAAGGAAAAACCATGAAAAAACCTCACCCAGGAGTCTGTCCCGACCGGGAATCAAACCCGGGCCCGCTGAGTGTCAAGACAGCATGCTACCTCAAGATCACAGTGATGGACTCATTTCATTATAATCATTCATAATATATTAAATAAATAAATAATAATAATGAGTGAATTTACATAAAAACATATGACTACACACGATAATACTTATATACACAACTAAAGATTCAAGATGCAACATGACCTTAGAAGTTAAAGCATTTAAAAAAGTATGATGTAAAAAATATAACTTTAAAACTTGTTCAGTGCTCTTTTTTATGTAGAAATATTACCTCAATGTTTCCAATGTTACTTTTGTATTAAAAAATAAATAATGTTACATTTACAAAAGAAAATTACACTATGGTATGTAATAATCTTTACTGTGTGAGGATAACCTAGAAATATTGTTTAGTTGTTTCTTGACTCACCTCCTACCTACATAACTTAATAATCTTAGAAAACCCGATCTAACCAGGAATCAAACACAAAAGTACTGCGCCCAAGGCAACATCTACCACAACAGTAGGCATAGTTAAATTCCAAATTATGCAACTCTCCAATGATCTTTAAAGTGTAGTTGAAGAATATCCATACATATTTTGTAAAAATCAATTTATGTAATGTTGTTATTTCTATATTTTAGTTTATAATTTTTATAATACTATTATCATTATTTAATATTCTTTTTTATTTGTTTAAATGGCTGTTCTAAAGGTTACTTATTGCTGTTGTCATAGTATTATCTTCTTCTTCTTCTTCTTCCTTCCAAGTATTAGGCCAAGGCCTGTTACGATCCTATAGAAAATTTTTCCTCCAGCGTTTCATAGGACGGCCCAGTGATCTTCGTAATCTTGGTATATAATTATAAACAGTTTTGGGGATCCGATTTGAAGTCATTCTTTCAAGATGGTGTTTCCAATTTAGTTGGTACTGTTTAATATATTCCAAAATTGGCGTAGTCTTCAATTCTTTTAAGATATCGGTGTTCCTTTTCCGATCCCATCTGGTGTAACCCGCTGTTCTGCGCATGAATCTCATTTCACAAGCCGTTATTCTGCTTTCATGTTGTCTTTTTAGTGTCCATGCTTCACTACCATAGGTCAACACTGGTCTAGCCAAAGTGTTATATAAACGTAATCTGGTGTTTTTTTTGTACAAGGGATGGTTTCATAACTTGATTAATAATTCCTAAACTTTTATTATAACTAGTAACTTTTTCAGGGATATCCTTTTCATCCCAGATAGAGAGATAATATACAAGATATTTAAATTGATTAGATCTCTCTAAAATTTTATTCTGGAGACAGATTTTACTTTGTATGGGGTCCTTCCCATGAAATGCTATAATTTTAGTTTTGTTAATTGATATTTCCATATTAAATTTGGCACCTATTTTTTGTAAATTATAAATTGATCATTGCAAATCATTTTCGGAAAGTGCCAGAAGAGCTAAATCGTCTGCAAAAAGAATAGCATTGAGTTTGAGGTTCCTATTGATGGGTATATATCCTCGTTGTGTTTTCCTCCATTCGTTTATTAATTTATTCATATATATATATAATGAAAAGCATCAGTGAAAGTCCACATCCCTGTCTTACTCCAGTGTTGATCTTTTCCCAAGAAGATAATTTGCTATCTTGTTTAACAGAGATTTCATTATCTTTATAGATGTTGAAGATATTAGTAATATATTGTTGTGGAACGTTATCATCAGCTAAAATTTGTAGTAATATATTTCTGTCTACTTTGTCAAAAGCCTTTATGAAGTCAACAAAGGCGATATGAGTTTCAATATTGAATTCCTTGTGCTTTTCTAATAGTAGTTTTAGAGTGAAGAATCCATCTGTACAAGATATACCCTTTCTGAATCCATTCTGCTCTTCTCCAATTATATTTTCATAAATTTTTCTCAATTTATTCTTAATTATTATTAGCATAAATTTTATATCCAGAGTTCAACAAGCTAATTCCACAAGCTAATAGTATTATAATTATTATTATTATTATTATGAAATACCTCTGAATATGAGTTTTTGTTCTTTAGGGGGTTTATAAAGCATCTATGTTAACTCTACTTCTTTAAAAAAAAATAACTATAATAAAAATTAAATAATATAAGAAAAGAGAAATTTTAATCATATTTGAAGAGAAAAATTATACGCTCAGACCGGGACTTGAACCCGGGACCCTTGGTTTTCTAGTCAAAGTGCTCTATCATTTGAGCTACCTGAGCTACTTGAGATGTATGAAATTAATAATAAGAACATCGAGAAATTTTAATACTACAGTACTATGTCTCAAGGTAGCATGCTGCCTTGACATGCAGTGGGCTCAGGTTCAATTACCAGTGGGGACAAGCTTCTTAGCTGAGCTTCTTCTGGGTTTTTTCCTCACCTGTAAGACAAATGTCAGGTACCTTTAAGGTCCCCGAACATCATCTAGCCATGATCGCCATCATCATCATCATCATCTTTCACCAGTATGGAAAGCAATGGGAAGCTACCACACCTATAATTTCCCAGTAAAGCTGCAAGCATAGCATGAAAATGGTATGATTGCAGTGAAAGAACTGCCCTAGGCTAGAATAGAAAATATGAATGAAATTATGTATGTTTGTGTATATATGCTTGTGGCAGCATAATTCTTGTACATCATAGGACGTGAAAGGTGAGTGAAATATAAATTATTATATTTCTACACATGGAATCTGTTGCAATGTACGGAAGTGAGGTATGGACAATCAATAAGTACTACAAGAATAGACTAATAGCTCTAGAAATGGATTATTTACGAAGAAGTGCCAGAAAGTCTAAATTAGAACATGTCACAAATAAGGAAATTAGAAACATAATGGAAGCAGAAGAAAGCATAATTGTAAGAATTGAGGAGAAGGAATTAAAGTGGTTAGGACATGTTTTAAGAATGGAAAATGAGCGATGGCCAAAGCAACTATATGAATGGCATCCGAACAAAAAGAGGAAGACCAAGGTTAACATGGAAGGAAAACATGAAGACAGTAATGCAAGCAAGATGACCAAGACCGTAGGCTTTGGAGGTTTGGCACAGGAAGACGGCAGCAGCTGTAAAAACCCGAAGATAGGATAGATATTTCTACACAGCTCTGGAATGTCTGGAGAAGTTTTGACCACTCTCAGCACACAAATAACTCACAATCTGGAAAAAATACTGTGGAGGGTAAGAGAATCCCATCAACCCTAGAAGAGTGTGAGAGGGGAGTGACAAGCAAAAATAATAATAAAAAGACCAATATTAATCTCAAATCCACAGCTTTTGAGGTCGCTTATCAGATTGGTAACAGTCTCAATAATATTTAAGTCCATGTTCGAGCCATAACACTCCTGAGTGGTGAGAAGGGGTAACAAATAAAATGTTAAAAGAGGTTGAGATTAGTGCTGAGTCCATAGTTTTCGGTGTAGCTATGCTGATTGGTGATAGTCCCAAAGACATTTAAGCCAAAATTTAAGAGGTAAAAAATATAATGCCCAAATTAACCTAGTTTTGTGTCTAATCCATAGTTCTAGGAGAGGCAAGCTAAATGGTGACAGTCCTGATGACATTTACATCCAGGTTTGATACCAAGTACTCTTAGTATGCTGAGAGAGAACAATGCATAAAAGTAATAAAAAGGATCAATATTAGTGTTGACTTCATGGTTTTCCTGTTCATTGAAACAAATAGTGACATTCTCTATGCTGTTTAAATCCAAGTTCAGCCCCCATTTGTATGAGAGAGAGGAGTGATGAAAAATGAAATGTCAAAATTGACCAAGATTAATGTTGAATCTATAGATTACTATACTGGTTGGTAACAAGACGGTTGGGATAAATAAATAGCCAGCGAACACCGGGTAATCAGATAATAAGAAATAAAATTTATAAATAAATAATTTTTTTTTAACATTTCTAGTATAGCAAAGATATTAAGAATGAGCTTAATATGTTCAGAGAGAATCAAAGAATACTAACAAAATTGCTTTGACCACATTCAAAGGATGGATGAAGAAAACATAACAAAAAAAACTTTTTTCACATATAAGTCAGAGAGTGTAGATGTATGAGACAACCAAGAGCATGATGGAGAGATCAGTTTTCTGCATGAAACCAAAACAAACCTTTTGCAGTTCAATCCATAAAGAAGAAAATGATGATGAATTCCTTTTTTCATTTTGCCAACAGGTTGTTTTACAACTTCTATGATCTTCTCTTATGGCATTGGCAGAATTGTAAATCACTTCTGTGATTGGGGTGCCTGAAAGGCAGAATTGTGTTACCCCAATGTTATGACAGGTGATAAATGATAACAAAGCACCAGATGAGTACTTAATCAAATTCTAGCCCATGGGTCACAGCAGAAAATTTTTGTTTTTGAGAAAAAATTCCTGTGGTCTGACAGGGAATCGAACCCAGGACCTTATGACATGTAGCCAGAAGCTCTGACCACAAGACCATGAGGTGGTCAATAACTAAATTAAGAGCATAATAAAATTAATTGATTAACTAGTTAACAGTAAATGAACAAAAAATAAGATAAATATAAATGAAAATATTTTAAATAATTAGGTAATTAAATTAATTTATAATAAATAATAAATAAAATAAAGAATATTCATGAAATTAAATATTGAAAATGTAGTGACTTATAAGAGGTACTATAAAATAAGGTAGTCCCGCGCCTTAGCCAAGTGGTTAAGGCAAGAAGCCTTGGCGCAGAGCTACAGGACTTGCACTGGTTCAAGTCCCCATGGGGGAAGAAATCTTCTCATGGAATTTCGGCCCGTATGGGACCGGTGCCTACCCAACAACGTGAGGCATTTGGGTAGCTACAATAAGTAGCGACTACAGGTTGAGAAGACCAGCTGACCACATGTCATCCCTACACTGGCTAGATGATCGTCTACGTCTGTGATTAATACATGTGGATGTGAATCCAGTAGTCGGATGATAGGCCAAGGGCCTTGGAAAAAAAAAAAATTAAAAAAATAGGGTACAGTTGCCCATATCGCACCACTTTATACATCAATTTATACAACTACTTTTTAAAAAACATATTTACCAAACAAATATTGCAGGATTAGCTTTGACAACTTGTCTTCTTATGTAATTTTTCTCAAAATGTTTAATTGTTATGAAGTGTTTTATAATAAACTTTACAAAATTATCTGCAACTGGTACCATTTAGGAAACTGTTGCCCAAATTGCACTGCAAGTTGCTCAAATCACAGCTCCTTTAAATAACTTTAATTAAAGAAATTTAGATCATGTTCTATTCTTTAATCCCTTCAAATACACTAAAATATGAAGCAAATATGAATATACATGTCAAAGAACTAATATTACAAGGAAAATCTGCTCTGATTTTTTATCAAAGGATTAAAATTAGCAGATGTCACAGAGGAAAATAATGTCTTTTTTGTAGTTGCCTGCACATTGTTTGTATACCCATTTTCTGCATTTTTTACACTGAACCATATCTTCTTTCTTGTCCACTCCACAAATGAAACAGAACCATAATTCTTCGCTTTTGGACGATCCTGCCCTGTTTTGGTAAAGTGTTTTTCTTGATTTTCTTACTGATTTTTTTTCTTATTTTTTCCTCAGTTGTTTCAAAACTAGTAGCGAGTTTCCTCTTGAACTTCTCGAGTTTTTTTTTTCTCGTTGCTTCTCTTTTTCTTCCAATTGGCATTTGTAAGGTGTTGATGTTAAAACCTCAGTTTTCTGTGCACCCTTTGACAATATTTTCTTCTGTTTTACATTGATTAGTGGCAAAGGACTAATTTATTTACTGATACTTTAATGTTTATTGTATTCTTCTTAGTTTTTTGTTCTTGAGAAGTTGTTGCTGAAGGCACGCACTGGTATTAGGTTCTGGAGTCACATCTGATGTTCCTTTAATTGGCTGTGGAGACATCCTTTGTTGCAAAATCTGTGTCTCTGAACACATTCCAGTCCAGTGGCCAAATGCCAGTTGATTGGAATCCAGTGATGGCGTTTGACATGCTTGCTGCTCTGACATAGGATTCAGCAAAAAGACCAGCCACAGTGAATTGAGTGACCCTATCTTCTTTTCTCAGACGTTTCATTACAGCTTCATCATAATACAGCTTCATCATAATACAGCTTCATCATAATACAGCTGAAAAGGTTTGAACACAGACACATCAAGAGGCTGCAAACGATGTGTAGTGTGCCCTGGCAGCTGCAAAATAATGACCCCATTATCTTTAGCTAGTTTGATGGCTTCGAGATTCTTCGAATGTGTTGAATGACCATCTAGTACAAGCAAGACTTTTTCTTCGACAGAAGGTTTGACGAAATTTATAAAATGATGGAGCCATTTTACAAAAAGTTCTGAGTTGATGTAACCAGTTTCAGATACTTCAATTAGACTATTCTCAGTTGCTCCAATTTTAGGTCAACACAATTACTCATTCTTTTGAAAATTAGCATCGGGGGTACAAATTGACCACTTGCACTGCAACAGCAAACCACTGTAGTGTTTACCCCTCTTTCACCAGTAGCTAGTTGCCCAATTCTTGGCTTTCCCTTTTCTCCAAATATCTTAGGAGATTTCTTTTGTACTGTTGATATCTCAGATTCATCAACATTGTAAATTCTCAAGGCATTTATGTGGTTATCGTCAACAATTTTTTCCAGAGCAACAAAGAAAAGAATCACATTTTCTTTGTTGAACCCTTTAACTCTAACAACAAATATATATTACAGTTGACTTACGCTTAAATGGGGATGTCGCTTCATTAATTAGTACCATTTAGTACCTGGGTTCTTGTTTTCATGATTAAAAGGGTTTTCCAGGTGTGGGTTCGCTTCCAAAATGTTGTATGCTAGTTTTCTGATTTCAGTTCTTGTCAGGCCCATTAATGATGCTTCAAAACTTAGAATGACTTCATCTAATTCTTTCTCCACCTCTGGAGGTAGTGCTGTTTCTCTGCTATTCACTGATAAATGAGGATTTTTCATATAACTTCTCCCAACTTCACCGCGAAAATGCCTAAGAAAAGTTTTCTTAAGAATTTCATACTTTGTCCCTATCTGATTTAGCCTACATTCCTTTATAGCTGCTTTCATATTTTCTGGTGTCCATTTCCCATATTTTCTCTTCTCGGCCATTTCAAACTGTAAACAATCAAATAATAATAAGTACTAATTACAAATTTTTTTGTATAATGCCACCAGGTTGTCTTTTATGCATTTCAGGTTTTCTCCCCTGACATTGGCAGAATTGTAATCCATTTTTTAGGTTGGGGCACATGGAAGGCGGAGTTATGTTACCCTGATGATATGATGGGTAATAAATAATAATAAAGCACCAGGAGAGTTCTTAACCTAAACTTAACCTAAATTCTAGACATGGGCAACCACAGAAATAATTAATTCCCTTTAATAAAAATTTTCCCATGGTTTGACCAGAAATCGAATCCGGGACCTCATGAACTGTAGTCAGAAATGCTGAAAACTAGCCCATTAGGCTGGTAGGTGGTGTGATTTGCAACACTGTAGATGGTGCGATTTCAGAAATGGAGCCATTTTATAATCTTCTTTCACTTTATACCAAACTTGTGGAACTTTAGTGAACTTAATATCGTAAAACTTTAGCCAAACAAAGCATTTATAAATAAGAACTCAACAAATTAAGAATGAACTACTTACCAATAAAGAGGATACTTAATGAATCATTGTAAAAATTCTAGAATTATGAAAAAATAACTTAACACGAGTGTAGGCACGGACTGATCATCACTAAGCTCACCAAACAACTGCTCAAATCAAAGTCGGTCTGGTACTTCCAAAAAAATCCGCAAGGTGGCATATGCATGCAGAAAGGAATTTCCTACATCAAAAGATGTGATTTAGGATTGTAGGATTGGTATGATTTTGCCTATTCTACCCTGTGAAGTTAACCTACTATATAGACCTATTAATTATATTAAAATAACCTATGGCAGTAAATAGCAAGCAATATATATATATATATATATAATATATACAATCTGAATTATATGAAGCAATAATATTCTTACAATTTAAATAACATAAAAGTTGACTATATGTGTCCACTAAGTTGATAATCCTCTTTATGTGACTTACCGTTGTGCCATCCACAGATACGGACACTTTGGACTGGCTAGACATCACTTCAATGGCCAGAGATTTCGGCTGACTTTCCTGAAGTCTCAGGCTATTTCTTCTGCTCTCACCACCAATCAACTCCCCAGACGTCCCTACAAAATCAAAAATATAATTCAAGCTAACAAAGCAAACTTTATCTATCTATCTACTCTGTTATTCCTCATGTGATTATGGACAACAAGTGAGGGAAATTTTGAAGAAGTGGCTGATTTAAAATATCTTGAAACAATAATCAGAAATAGGAATGAGATGCACAAAGAAATTAAACATAGGCTCAGTTCTAGAAATGCATGCTATTATGCATTACAGAAACTCTTGTCGTCCCAACTCCTTTAAAAAAATGTTAACTGTAAATATATAAAACTGTTATTCTCCCAGTTATATTATATGATGCGAAACATGGACTCTTACTTTAAGGGAGGAAAGAAGATTACGAGTATTCAAGAATAAAGTTCTTAGGAAAATTTTTGGACCACAAAGAGATGAACAGACAGGTGAATGGAGAAAACTACATAATAATGAGCTACATGGTCTTTATAGGAAGCCAGATATAATAAGAAGAGTTAAGTCTCGTAGACTGTGCATGTATGGGAGATGAAATGAGCGCATAAAAGCTTCTTATAGGAAAACCAGAGGGAAAACACCCAGTTGGTAGACCAAGAATGAGGTGGGAGAATAACATTATCCACGATTTGAGGGAGTTGGATTATAAGGGGGTGATTAGAAAGCATTGGCTCAATATAGGGATGTACGGAGAGCTTATGTCCAAGCGGCCATGAACCTACGGGTTTGGCAGAGTCAGCGTGTTAGTTAGTCTAGACCAGTGATATCAAACTGAGATTGTAAAACCACATAGTTTATAATATGTAGTACATTTTTAAGATTTTTTTAAAATTGAATATTACAATTTTAATATCAGATAATACCCTTAGTGTATAATGAAAATAAATTAAATATGACCATACCAGTATTATATCATGAGGTAATAGTGTAATATATAGGATATTGACAAACTTTCACAGGTTATTCTGGGATGATGGCAGGGCTTTTGATATAAGGAAACATGATCTCAGATGACTTATCATTGACTTCAGATTTTTAAGCTCAATGAGATGTAGATTTAGGCTTTAAAATAGGCTTTAAAAATGTGAAATAGGTTCTAAAATAATATTTTTAAGCCTTCAAAATATATAATACCACATAATATCACTATCATTATATTTGCAAATGGCGGCTTCTTTATTAAGAAGACATTTATTTGGGAATTTTATATTTCATTATAAAGCCAGTACGGCTTCTTTCAATGTTTTTATTATTCATTTCATACATCTAAATGATGAATAAATCATATTTGAAGAGAAAAATTATATGCTCAGACTGGGACTCAAACCTGTGGAAATTTCAAAGTATTAAAAGAAAAATTTGCATCTAGACTGGAACTTGCCCAGATAGCTCAGTAGGTAGGTAGAGCATTGGTGTAGAAAGCCAAAGGTATTGGGTTCGTGTCCCAGTCTGAGCGTATAATTTTTTTCTTCAAATATTATTTATCCATCACTGAGATGTATGAAATGAATAATAAAAACATCTTGAGTAAATAAAAACCAATTACTATTTTTTACTTAAAACTGAAATTACAATATAGATGTTGAACCTCAAAGAAGATTCTAATTGACTTCAAATTGAAGGTGCACATTTTTTACATATGCATTTTTAAGAAATTATATATTTTGCAATACATCTGCCCTATCAAACTGCTTATTTTTCATTCAAATTTAAACTATGGAGGACCATCTTCTAGAGACAATGATTAAAGACTTGTGTGCAAAATTTTATTGAAAGCCAACAAATGGTTCTCGAGATATTGAGTGGATTGCACAACCGAAGTCTAAACCATGACTCCGGTTTTCCTACTTTTTGTTTCCTTAACAACTATAAAAATAACTGAAAATCGACTGAAACTGTTATGAAACCAAAGACATGATTCACACATTTGTTTTTGCAATTAACAACCGTAGATTTTCAGTTTTTATGCTTGTTATGGAAACATTAAAAAACTGGAAAACCAAGGTCGTGGTTTAGACTTCAATTGTGCAAACCACTCATTGTGTTTTTTGCATTGAAAACAATATTACGGTATATGGAAAGCAACATTATATGGTACTATGGGTCAGATTAGAATACAAAAAATATTGACAAAACCATTTGATATTAAAAATTGTGTAAGACAAAGAGACACACTTTCCTGTTTACTTTTGGCTGTGGTCCATTAATTGGCGCACACAATTTTACACTTACATTCTTATGCCACTCATGCACTAAACACTTTTCACCAATTTATAATAATGTTTCGTACTATTTTAAACCATTTTATAAATATTTCTTATGATTTTTAAATATTTATAAATTATGCGAAATTTGTGCATCAGGTTCTAGAGACGCGAAAGTGCTTAATGTAACATCCACTAGGTGGCTCTCAAATCGGAGTTACCAACATTTGAAAATAATTTCAAACCATATTTAAAGTTAGTGTACGTAAAATTAGTTTATAGTTTATTAAATAATATGCATGTAAATTATTTTGTTAGGTTAGGAAATTGGAAGTTGGTTTACGTCCATTTTTTTTACCATTTGGGAATTAAATAATATGCATGTAAATTGTTTTCTTTGTTTAGGAAATGGCAAGTTAGTTAACGTCCAATTTTTTTTTTAGTATTTTGGAATTTATTCCCAAAGTTGGTAACGCCAACTGCAGAGCCATCTACAGGAAGCTACATTAACCATTATAGCAACTCTCGCATGTGCACTGCGATTTTGTGGAACTTAAAAGAATTTGTGTGTGCCAAATACTGGACTTTTTCCTTACTTTTTAATATAGTATTAGAAAAGATTATCAGAGATGCTGAATTGGACATAAGAGGCACTATATTTTATAAATCTGTGCAAATTCATGCCTATGCAGATGACATTGACATAATTGGAAGAACACAGTCAGCAATGAAAGAAGTCTTTATAAGATTTGAAAATGCTGCTAGAAAAATTAAAGGATATGCTACACTTAGCGTCGCAAGAAAATTCTTCTAAGTTCTATAGAATCGCAGTGCGCATGCGCTAGTGCCCCATGTAATCCCAGAAAGATAAATGCAACCTCCAGCAGTTGGCGGTATATGTATGTGAAATCAGTATGACCAACATTGACACAAAATTTCCAGAACTTGTCTAAAAATGTATAATTAACATGAAATTAACTAGTGGAAATATGATTTTACGTGGTAACCGTCCGATATTTTGAATTTTTCATAGAATAACAGATATGAAGAGATAATTTATTTTATGTATCAAATCACATTTAAAAAGCAAGGAACCTAAAAGCTAACCAAACCTAAATCAATTACTGTAACAAAAATCAATTACTCTAACGTAGGTGAAATCCAGGGAACGTTGAATCACATTTAAAAAGCAAGGAACCTAAACGCTAACCAAACCTAAATCAATTACTGTAACACAAATCAATTACTCTAATGTAGGTGAAATCCAGGGAATGTGAAAGTGATGTTGGCAACATCTGGAGTATTTTGGGTTGTTGATGGTGGCAACGTTGGAACAACATAGGAAGAGGAGGGAAAATAGTAGAAAGTAGCAAGGAAGAATTGTAGGACGATCATGTTTTACGTAAATATATATGTTTAAAACGTGTTTAAAAGTGTTGCAAAATGTTTTAAACGTGTTTAGTGCATCAGTGGCATAAGAAATTAAAATTAAAATTTTTTGCGACGTTTAGTATACAACACCCAAATTAAATGCAAATTAGTCAATGTAAGACTAAACATTTATCATCTTTCAGCAAGGAATGTAGACATTATCCATTGCATATTGTAACAGGTTCATACAAATTCCAAACTATTCATATGCTTAAATATTTGGGCTCAGAAATTACTTGTAAGAATGATAATTATACAGAAATTCAAAAATGCATAATAACTGCAAACAGATGTTTCTTTGTACTTAGAAAATATTGAAGATCACACTTAATAACAAAGAAAAAACTAAGTTACTGATTTATAAAACTCTTATCATCATCATCCATGCAAGTATTAGGCCGAGTGGCCTGTTACGGTCTCAAAGAGGAATTATCCATCCAGGGCTTTTCTGGACGTACCAGCGATCTTTTGCCTTGGGGGCAGTAGCGAAGTATGGCTTTTGGAATTCTATGAGACGGCATTTGTTGGAGATGGGCTTTCCAGTTGTTCTGGTAGTTTTGTATATGAAGAATGGGTTCTACATTCAACTCTTCCTAGGCTGCTGTACGGCGCATAAATCACATCTCATTTGTTGTTAATAAAACTCTTATAACACCAGTAATTACACTTGCATCAGAAACTTGGACTCTTTTGAAGTCAGGTGAGAAATCTCTGGCTACTTTTGAAGAAAAGATATTAAGAACTATTTTTGGGGCTGTGAAAGAAGGTGATATTTTTTGACAAGGAGAAATTATTGTGAATTGTATGAATTATATAAGGAACCCGATTTGGTGAAATATATACAAATTAATAGATTGGCCTGGGCTGGACATTTCATATGTATGGACAATAATAAAACTGTTCAAAAGATCTATATTGCACAACAATTAAAAACCAGAAAAGTTGGAAGACCAAAATTAAGATGGGAGGATGATGTCTTGTAGGATATTAGAATTAGTAAAATTGGAAGAATTTAACAGCAAATAGAGAAGTCTGAAAGGACACTCTGAGGAAGACAGGGCCCAAAATGGGCTGTCATGCCATATATGATGATGTATTGAAAAATTACATTCTGAAGAAAGCGAGCCTAAGTTTCAACATGCTTGTACTTACATCGTCCATTAAAAAGCACTTGCAGCATTAAGTTATACCCTCCATCTCCACATGCTGAGTGTGTTCTTCTAATCTTAATCTCCTCCTGGACCTTCTAGCTCCTATAATGTTGACTCTTTGCCATTTTTTTCCTCTGTTTGAACTCTTTATGCGTCACTAGCACTTGGAAATCTTCTTGTGAAATCTCCTATCTTCGCACCTAATTCACTAAGTAGGCCTACTTGCTTACTAAATGTTGCCACAGCCTCACACACAACTATATTCACTACTTTCTTGCCATTGTTTGCAGTTTTTGGACATACAGTCCACACTTCGTTGTTGAACAACTCATTTTCATTTTGAGTTCTTCCTTTCAGGCATCTTTGAACTAACTCTTTTGAATATAATGCTCTCCATGATGGCCTTTGGAATTGTATGGCGATGTTTATAATTACTAGAAGTACCAACAATCTTAGCACAACAATAATGGTACCATGAACCAGAACCTTTAGGACAGAAGGCATGATGTGAATCTGTATTGATAGAACCTTCATAATACCAAATACAGACTTCCTTACCTCTTCCAGACTTTCTTTATATGTTTTCTTATGGCATTACCATAAATAACACACTTTTAATTTGTCTATTAAGATATCAGTTAACCTTCCTGCCCCACCTTAGCTCTTCCTATCAGATCTGTATCGGTGCCTTTTGCTAGTGCCTTCTCCTCCTGTGCAGCCCTTTTCATGTATTCTTCTGTCATGTAACTAGTTGTGTTCACTACTCGATTCATGGTCAGAGAGTATGTAGCTTGTCTGAAGGTTGAAGGAGATTCATGAGTCCATAAAACTTCTGTAGGCTAGACAAACTGTGTCCAATGGATCACACTGCATTTGATTATATTATTGTGTTGTGGCCATAAATTCTACTGCTTATTCATTGTCAAACTCTCAATTTTTACATCTTATTCTGAATGTACTAGACAATCCAAACAATGATAATTCTTCCACTGTTACAGCACTATCAATAATGATATTTATTAAGATTTCATGGTTAATAATAATAATACTTTCAGCTTAGCTAAGTATCATAGATTACTACAGTGTTTTAAGATCTATTGTTGATTAATGTTTAAGCATTTAGATATCCTAGACTGTTTACATTTCCTGTAGATCTATGTTCAAACTCTTCCCCAAGTGTTAATGTTCTCCAACATTCACTTTTATTTACTATTTTCCTTCCTGAAGCACTTTCTTTGGATATTCTTTGTCATTTACAGCATATAGAACGAAGATTTACAGTGATTGAGTGATAATTACAAGCAGAATGCCTCTTCATTTTCCTCTGAATGTATCTTTGTATCAAACGAAATCAGGGATAACCTCAAATTTAAATTGAATGTCTCAAACAAACAACAAATATGTCTTCCCCAAAGAGAATATAATAAACCAAAGAAAAAAACAATATACCAACATAACTAAAACCAAAGATGAAATTCCATGGCATCGGAACAAACATTACAGAAACATCCAGGCATATTACTGTCCAGGCACTAATTGCATAATTTGCTAATTTGTGGGTTATCGTTGCAGCCACTAATAGTTTATTAAAGTATTCCATGCCCATCATCTTCAGTGGTGTATGCACAAACATAAGAAAAAAGTATAATCACCAATAATTGGAATTTTTAACCGAAATTTTGGAATAAGGTGCAGAAATGTATACTCTGTCGTATGAGCCAATATGTATTTTTTTTTCGTGGTTCTTGTATAAGTCATTGCGATGAAGCAATCATGGCGGTTGCTGCAGCAAATTTTAAATTTTGGCTTTTAGATAAACTACCACATACAGATTTTCGTTGCAAAACAAAAAAATAAGACCACTTGAGTGATTTTAAAAATTTCGTTTGGATGAGCTCCTACACCTAATATTGTTCTATTTTGCTAATTTTATTTTTGATTGTTACATGCCCAGTTTACTTACGATAATACAAAAATTGCTGTCGCTAGAATGTTAAAATGTGTGTGTGTGTGTGTGTGTGTGTGTACATGTGCGATTAATTATACAGAATGATTCGCGGATCATGTTTCGTCTCATTATATGAAAACTATGGACATTAGTGTGAAACGAATTGTGGAAACATGTGAATGGTTGATGTGCCTCTATGCGGGAGATGCGCAGCACATTTTGATGTTTATTCGTCTTTAAGTTATGGTGACGAACTTCGATATTTTAAATAGATCACGGTACATTTCTTTCCTTCGTTCGAAGTGTCCTTCGTTGGGATGAGGTTTCTATCTCTATTGGTTAACGTGTTACAGAAGTGTGAAAGTTGACGTCTGCTACTGCTACTGCTACCGGCTAGTATTAGCGCCCCGTCCGAATGTTACGTCTTTCATTTACGGTCTCAGCGACTTGGTATAACCGTTAACCTTGTGAACTACGTTCTAGATAGGCTACTGTATCCTTTCAAGTTCTAAGTTTTATTAACGAGTCGTGTTAACGGAAGTGGGAGAAGTAAGACAGAATGAAAACAAATAACAAAAGAAAAACAGCGTATCATACAAATACGTACAGTACATGGGTACAATGTCTTTCTGTTCAGTTGTTGATATTTGTACGTGTTTGTTTAGCAGAAGGAAATATTGTACAGTAAAATCAGTGTCAGGAAGACGGTACACCAGTACAGTAGTTTCAGAACGGCGTGATACCGTTTCTGAGCGAGAGAGGCGAAGGAGAGCAGAAGTGAGTCATAGGTTGGGGTATTTGGTCAGAGACGTTGCAGGTGTCCTGTGCGTTGCTTATCGCGAAACCGAGCGCACTACTAGGTAAAGCCTCAAAGTACAGCAGTGACTCGTCTGGTCTACGGCGCAACTTTTTGAGCGGTAGAACGTCGTTGTTTAGAAGCTGTACGCATACGCATCTACTGTATCTTCCTATTGTATGCATACATATTTGAATTTGATTTAGTGGAAAATGAGCTACATAAGAAATGAATGAAAAAGTTGTCGACATGCTGCTTATTTTTGGCGAATAAACAAGAAGCGAGCAGAGTTTATTCACTGCGCTATCCTGACAGACTACATCTAGTACCAGTGACGTTTCGAAGGGCAGAACAGAACTTCAGAAATGGAATTATCGACAGAAAACCTTATGTAAGACGTGCAGTTGCTACTAGTTAAGCAAATGTAGTGTTTATGTTGGGGGCTGTAAGTACCCGTGATATTGCTGCAGCGGCGGGTATCAGTCAGTCGTCGGTGTGTCGCATATTACATAAACATGCGTTCCACCCATATCACATATCCTTAGCCCAAGAACTGCATGGGCTTGATTTAAATCGTAGATTGTAGTTTTGTGAGTGGATTCAAACACTTGGTATCGTAGATCTGTTACCATTCATACTGTTTTCAGATGAAGCTACTTTTACTAATCGTGGTGAGGTAAACCGCCATAACATGCATTACAGGGCAGCAGAAAATCCTCACTGGGTGCAACAAGTTGCTTATCAACAAAGGTGGTCAGTGTAATGACTCGCTTTATTTCTTTATTTTATTCTTTATTATTTCGAAAGGGCTTTACTCATAACTAGGTAGCGTGCCGAGGAAATTATAGGAAGTGTGAACAGGACTTCTAGAAGAATTTACACATTATTCAACGACATAAAAAGGAAGCAATTGACACGGTGTATCAAAACTTTACTATATATATATATATATATATATATATATATATATATATAAGAACATATTATAGGGTACATTTAAGAATTACTCAAGATAGAACTTGGAAGCACCATTTAATAATAGATTAATATTTGATTAAGAGTGATTAAAATTTAATTGTGAACATTCTCGAGAGAAATGAAAAACTATATTACAAACTTCTACTTACATATTTAAGAAATGGGCCAAGCAGGGCGCTGAAATGTCGCCAGGGCGCTGCCCCGGGACCTCACTCGTCCGTTGGTGCCGCAGAGACTCTCGACTCAGATTGACCGCCTTTGCTCTACCCTCTAGTAACGTTGGTTATTTAAAAAAAATCCCTTGTCTCATAAAAATACCTGAGAAATGTTCTTTCGCAACCCCTCACCCTACAGTGTATTTTTTCATTAGTGTTGATCTTATCTTAACATAACTTTTCTTTCAAGGGTTTGTTTTAAAATACCTCTTGTCTCCCAAAAACACCCCTCGTCTCACGCTATAACATTCTCCCCTCCCCAAAATCTACTGTGGGGGTGAAACCCCTTACAGTAGATATTATTTTACTTTATTGAAAAGTGAGCTCAATATGCCTGGTAAGTAAAATAGTTATCATTCTTAGTATTAATATTTGTACCATTAGATTAAAGAATTTAATATTGCATATTGTCTCTAAAGGAGGTCAAGTCTTTTGTTGGTTTATAATTGATGCTTCCAAGTCATATATAGTTCCTATTTTCCTGTTGATTCTATAAAAAAAAATGTTGACTAATCTGAGATATTTACCCCTGTAATTGTGTATACAAATATACATGTGGAGGGAACCAAGTTTCATATTTTAAGCCTTTCATGTAAGCAAGATCCTGTTTCCGAAATCGTGTTTTCATATCAAGTTACCGCCTTACGCATAGTTAGTATTTTTTTATTTACTTGCTTACTTATGCTATCGTATGTGAAAATTGGTTCCCTTGTTGTAAAAACAGGCAACTGTTGGTATCCATTCCATAACTTGCCCTGCGAATTTTCATAATGCTCTATCAAATTTATAGCAGACATCACTTGAGTTATAATTCCTTATTACTTAAATCTTTAAAGAGAAAAATCGTACCTGTATCTGTGGTATAATCGCAGGGAGCATGTCATTGAATGTTTTCCCAACAGCGTATCTTAACCTAGGCATAATCTTAACTTCTAAAGTTCATTTGTGTTTTTTTTTGTAACATGTTCTAATCTTGATTAATTAATGTATTCACTTAACAGTGCTCATATCACTAATATCTCGTTGGGGCAAAAGAGGAATAAGATCTGATTAAAATGTAGACAATCTAAAACACCGTATCTATCAAAAACAAATTTGTAGGGGAGAACAACTCTTTTTCACCTATTAGTTGGCTTTGTTTTCAAATTGGTTCACAGTTCATGGTTATCATGGCGAGTGTATTTTATTTCTCGGCAGCTGGAGTGGCGATAGTTCGAATTTGAATTAGTAGGAGAGTACACCTGCACTTTTCACAGACTAGTTCACTTTTGCTTTCCAATTGTTCACAGTTTATGTTGTGATGGGCGAGTGTGTCCTACGTGCCGCAGATGGAGCGGTGGTAGGTCGATTCCGAACTGCTGCTGAAACGGTGGCGGTTCGATTCTGTTATACATTAGTAGACCATATTTGCGGCCTTCTGTCTGTCTAACGTATTGCAAAGATGTTTCTTTGAACTCTTCTGTAGCCTTGTTGTTGTTTATAGGATTAGGGCATAACCCTGTCGAAACCCTTTGATAGGTGCGAAGGAATCTTGAGGATGGTTTAATAGGACATATTGTTGCTCAATCCGTTGTTGATCACAGGAAAAATAAGAGTATGACAGGACTCAAAAGGATTGGTTTGATCGGAAGGTTCAAGGGCAGTACGACGGCTCCTTCAGCAGCAGAATCAGGTGCATAGATGCAGCGTTTTTGGTTCTCTTTACACTGAAGTGAGTTCAGTCGAAATCCTTCCATGTTCTGTTGAGACCTTGATGTAATAGCGTATGGTATGAATATGAAGTCTCCTCGAGGCTCAGATTCATGTCCCAATGGCGGAGTAGTATCAAACGTTGCTGGTGAATCGTTGCTCCAGAGTCATCCCCTGTTGTCTCTTCCTCAATTGGTTGAGTATTAACTAATGTTGTTGGTGAATTGTTGCTCCTAAGTCATCCCTGTCTTTTCTCAATTGTTTGAGTATTAACTAATGTTGTTGGTGAATCGTCGCTCCTAAGTCATCGCTGTTGTCTTTTCTCAATTGTTTGAGTATTAACTAATGTTGTTGGTGAATCGTCGCTCCTAAGTCATGGCTGTTGTCTTTTCTCAATTGTTTGAGTATTAACTAATGTTGTTGGTGAATCGTTGCTCCTAAGTCATCCCTGTTGTCTTATCCTCAATGCCTTCTGATTTTCTTTATAGATATTTTTAATTTACTTTACCTTGTAAGTAGAGTTTGTTTTTATAGAATTTCTCTCAGGAATGTTCTTTTGGCTCATGTCAGATATACTTATCCAGACCCGGCCATATACGTAAATCCTTAACATGCACTAAAAATTTTATTTCAATATCTTGAGTTTTGGGAATCCAAAGAAAAATAAATAAAATAAACAAATCCTCTAAAACCTGAGCAATCATTATCATATATTATCAACTTTTCATCCAGCTATTTGCCTGGAATTCTGAGCTATCTATATAATAGGTCAGTTTATGGAAATGGGTGTCCCTTTATATACATATTCACAACTTACTTTTTTTTTGCTTCTGTTTTCCATTCCTTTTAGTAAAGGCGATAGTCCCAAATTTTTGGTAGAGGCAGCTTCTTTCTGACCGTAGGGCTCGTATGCTAACAACTTAGACATTCGTAAACAAGAAAACTTAAACAGTGACTTTAAGTGGGTCTGGTTTCAACGTTCCTGACGGAATTTCGAGTTTCTTGACTTTCACTTTGTTTTCAGGTTCTGCACATAAGGGTTTAGAATATTTAATCATGGAAAGTTCCGATTTTATTATATATTATATATTATAATATTTCTTCACCTTCTCGTTCTCACAAGGAATGATATAATTAGGATACATACTTGGTTAAGAATCTGAACGTACGAGTAACAACCATGACTCACCCCTACAACTTTCACTAGCAGTTGAGAATTCGGAACCTAAAACTTTACAAAATCAGGAATTTGTGTGGCTGATTTATTACGATTTTCCCCCTAACCTTATTTTACCGGAGAACAGGACTTCCACTGCGTAAATGTTTCCGGAGTAGCTGAATGGTTTAGCAAATGACCAAATATTTTTTTTTAAAATATCCATTACAAGATAGAACTTGGCAAACTTATCAAAATTGTGAAAAAAATAATACCAGCTGTAAGGTTTTAAATGCTTTTGAAGATTTTATCTTTTCCATTTATTTTCAAGAAAGAGAGTTCATAAGTATTGATTTAAGATAAGTATTTAATATCTTTATAAGGAGTTTATATAGGTAGCTTTATTAACATAACCTGAGCATGATTTATTTTCATTTATTTTGTGTGATAATATGATTACGTGAAACATTTGAGTGTACATGCGGTAGGGATTTGGGAAAAGGTAATTATTCCCCTCCAGTGTTGAAGACCTAACGGAATAATAAAAGCGAAATAATGAAATCACCCTCAAATATTCTTAGAGAGAGATGACCCTCAAAGACATTTAGGTCGCATACTGGCAATCAATTCATTGTTTGATATTGTTAACGATGAGATATATAATTAAGAGATAAAATAATAATTCCCCAAGGCCCCTCTTTCAAAACGAAAAGGATCATTCTTGTACACTTCAAAAAACAAACGAAAACGCTTAAGTGGATTTTTTTTCAGAAAGTGAATTAGATTATAGTTAGATACATAGACAGACAGATGGATAAGGTGAACATTTTTGTAACCCCTCGAACTCAGAACACAAATACCAACACCCAAAAATAATAGGGCAGAACAGATTTGACAATTTAAAATCAGAATAAGAAAACTGAAATTAACTGATTTTTTTTTACAACATAAATAAGTATGCATTGTATACCCAGGGACCCAAGTTCGAACTTCGAGATATTACTTGGGCGAGCAGGACAAACAACTTATTTTCGGTTTCCATGACCGAGCTATAGATATGACTACCATAACCTGTGGGATAAATTTAATACGTTATGGATTCAATTTTTTTTGGGTTAGGATATAAAAGTTAAGATAATACATTGTCGACACCTTCAGGGTTAAAATATAACTAAATTATTTTCAGAATGCATAATACGAACAGGACGATTCATAAAAAAAAAAACGAAACTTAAACATTGGTTAGAACTACCTGTAATATTAATAACATAAAAATAATGCGAATTTTCAGCTGATCTAAGTTTTTATAAATATTTAGTAAGTAAATGAAGACTCGTATATCTAGTATATAAGACTAGGACACAGACACAAAATTGTTAAATTAGTAGGCCTAAGTCAATTTTCTATTTCTTTTTTGGGACAGAAGGTATGCTTTTATATAGGCCACCACGTAAAATGATCGATAAGGGAACGTCAATACTAATTATGTCAGCTACGCTTGTTTAACTAGATTAATCAACTTCTACTTACATATTTAAGAAATGGGCCCAGCAGGGCGCTGAAATGTCGCCAGGGCGCTGCCCCGGGACCTCACTCGTCCGTTGGTGCCGCAGAGACTCTCGACTCAGATTGACCGCCTTTGCTCTACCCTCTAGTAACGTTGGTTATTTAAAAAAAAACCCTTGTCTCATAAAAATACCTGAGAAATGTTCTTTCGCAACCCCTCACCCTACAGTGTATTTTTTCATTAGTGTTGATCTTATCTTAACATAACTTTTCTTTCAAGGGTTTGTTTTAAAATACCTCTTGTCTCCCAAAAACACCCCTCGTCTCACGCTATAACAGTCAGTGATTGTGTGGTGCGTGATTCTAGGTAACTACGTGATAGGGCCGTATTTCTTGAACGGAAATGTAACAGGACGAAGCTATGTACTTTTTCTGCAACGCCATTTACCTCAACTACTGGAAGAAGTAGATTTACATACTCGGCAGACGATGTGGTTCCAGCACATCCGGCCTATTCCAATAATGTAGCAGTCTTTGTGCTTAACAGGACTTTCCCTAAAAATGGATTTGTAGGAGAGGTCCTCATGACTGGCCTCCAAGATCATCCGAACTAACTTCACTGGCATATTTCTTATGGGGATATGTGAAACAACGTGTCTATGCCACGGAACCAACTACTCTTGACGATATGCAACATCGGATCAGAGAAGCATGCCAGTCCATTTCAGTTCACCAACTAGTCCTCATAAGAAGATCCTTTTGGAAAAGTAATCGGGAATGCGTAAACAATAACGGTGACACTTTTAAACATCTACTTGGTGATTAGACACCTGTTCTTGTAGTAATAGAGTAAGGTATTTTGAAACAGGAAGTCTATACATTAGTACACAGCCCATGTGTAAAGCGGACTGCCGATTCAACATCCTGTAGGAACTGTTCTAATATGGCATAACTAATTATTCAAATTATATTGTAAAGCCAATAAATAGATCTTTCATTCCATCTAAATTAAAATATGAGGTTGCATTTAAAATATCAATTCTCAATACTGTATCTTTTCTATAAATGCACAGAAAACTTTCCTAAGTGTCTCCGCATACTGCGATTCAAGTATCAAATTCATTATAAAATATGTGGTTTTCACATAACAACGGCAAACACAATTCGTGAATCACCCTGTATATTATTCTACAATCATGGAACGGAAATAGGCATGAGCTGCCAAACAGACACATACGCACTGATAATGTAAATGTATCTATTTTTTTTCGACATTTATGAATAAAATCCCCTACTATTACTATTGGATTATGAGTGTCAAAATAATCAATTTTACAACCTATAACTTATGTAGTTTTCGTCTTAGAGTTGCATTTCCTATTTCAAATTCCTTGTGCAATTCGTTTATAGCCCGATAAATTTCTTCTGTTTAATTAATTTACATTCTGTAGCTACTTGCAATTTGTTAAAATGCTTTTAAATAACTCTTAAGTTATGGAAATAATTTATCATATACATGAACAAAATAAGAGGAATTTCTTTATATCTTATTGTTGAGTATCGAGACCTAACGTTTTATTTTTCAATATGGAAGATTTTTTAAAAATTCTGAGTTAAGCAATTTGATGTAATTTTACTATTTTTTAAACTTTTCCGTATGGGCCCTACTTATTCTAGAAGGCCATTCTGCCTTTTTTAAGTTAAAAATTAAAATATGTAAATATGGTGATATTTGGATGAAATTGGCCTGAGTTTTATGTGCTTATAAATAATTTCTATTCCTTGAGTATAACGCTATTTGAGTAAAAAGATGAATCCAATAGAAATATATTATCTTTATCGTATTGAATTTAAAAATATGCAGTATTATTAGTACAAAATGCATAATAATAATAATAATAATAATAATAATAATAATAATAATAATATTAATAAAAATAATAATGACAATAATAATAATGGTTTCTTTTACCTGATGGAGTTAAGACTATAAGGTCTTCTCTTCCACTTCACCAGGATTAATATACAGATATTAACAATTATGAATTATCTACAACTTGATTAATAATAATATATAATAGGCACAGGCTACACATTAAATAGACCACAAGGAAATAACAAAAAATAAACATTTAATAATAATAATAATAATAATCCATCCATAGTAATTCTGCCCGAGGGTAGGTCTTTCACTGCAATCATAGCATTTTCATGCTATGCTTTGCAGCTCTACTAGGGAATTATAGGTGTGGTAGCTCCCATTGTTTTCCACACCGGTGAAGGATGATTATGATAATGATTAGGATGATGGCCGGATGATTTTCGGGGACCTTTGGGCTCTAAGCTTCCTGAATTTAATAATAATACTAATAATAATAATAATAATACTAATACTAATAATAATAATAACAATAATAATAATAATAATAATAATAATAATAATAATAATAATAATAATAATATTGCAATTAATGAGGAAGTCTGCAGGAAAAAAAAGAAAAGGTTTTCTAAGAGTGTAATTAGAAAAGAGGAGTCTGGATTACCTGTGGTGGGGAGTTCCTCGTGCAGGCGCCGACTCGTGTCCATGATGAACATTACGTTGATTCCAATTGTGATCAACAACACAACAACCAACAAGCCCTGCAACATAATTTACCAATCATATTGTTGAATGTAAAAATGTTTCTTAGAGAGGAAGTTAGATAATAGGTAGTATTTTATTAATTAGTCCCGCGCCCACAAAATTAAAGTTTTATAAGATAATGGCTGTGTCGGTAGCCTATTAATGTTCGGTAGTGAATCTTGGATATTACAGGAAAGAGATAGAAACAATATCCAATTGGCTGAAATGAGGTTCATTCGTAGGGTAAAAGTCTGCACAAAAAATGGATCTGATAAGAAATGAAGATATAAGAGACGAATTGAATATATTATACAATTTAAATAAGAAAGTAGATGAATATAAAGACAATTGGAGAGCCCACCTTGATCGTATGAATAACAAAAGAATCCCATCACTAGGGTTATAATTATCAACCTGAAGGAAGAAGAGATGTGGGACGTCCGAGGGAGAGAATGGTTCTAACAATGTAAAGATGGAACAGTCAAGATTGCCTAATCCCTGCAAGGAGGATGATGATGATAAGTCCCGCGCCAGATCCGAATTGTTTAAGAACTATGGGACTTGAACTGGGTCGAGTCTCATGGGAGGAATAGTTCTCTCATGGAATTACGGCTAGTATGAAACCGGTACCTACCAAGCATGGTGAGAAATTTTGGTAGCTGCAGTAAGTAACGTCTCCAGGATGAGAATAGGCCTATCAGTTATAACGGCTGATGACCTGACGTGGTGACTACACGCCATCCCTATACCGGCTTGATAATCGTACATCCCTGTGATTAACATTTGTGTATGTGAGGCCAGTAGAAATGGTAAAATATGGACCTTCTAGGTCTGTCGTGCCAAAGGGCTTTTTATTTTATTTAATGACATTCTTTAATACGAGTATATCAGATCAACAATGCAGTTTTGCGATTAAAAGGGCAAAAACACTTTTGCTCAGATGTATCTTACTTTATGTTTAAGATTATTTCATGTAATTAAATCGATGACGCGGAACCAATGATTTTACTTCTTTTCCTAAGGAAGACATCCAGAGTTTGTACGTTCTGAAAGGAAAAAAGAAAAAAAAATGGGACAAGGCCCAGTTTAATAGCGAACCTTGGATAGTATATTGTTCTTACATATAGAAACACATTGTATTTACATAAAAAATAATTGAGAAGTAAAATGGAATGGAATTTTATCAATATTTCCATTTGACCATAAGGGATTATTAGATCCGGTTTTGATGTGAAAATAGTAGATGAATTATTTCCATCATGACAGTATTAAAAGGGTGGATTGATTGCTAGACCTCTGGGACCAATGGTTAGGGACTGAGGGGCTGAAACTTGGAAACTTGTCACACGCGCGCGCGCGCGCGCGCACACACAACACACACACACACACACACACACACAGATACATATTAGGGTGTCCCAAGACATAAAAGGAGTTTTTTTTAATCAAATCGCATACCCTCTATTTTTCTGTTTGACCTTAATATCTCAAATAAATATTTTGCGATTGGATCATGACAACCCGTGCCGACTTCATGCCAAACATAAGACAAGAACATTTGTACTGAGTTAGTACAGAAGGATTCTAGAACTAAAAGTTTATTTAGTAAATAAAACATCAATATGCCTAAAACGTATAACTATTTATCATTTTACAATAAAAAACATTATTGTTCATATTTCGTCCGCCTTAGTTAGCAAGTACTATCATGTTTAGAAGCAAGTCGGCACGGATTGCTGTGGGTCTACATACACCAAATTGTACTTACAATAATTGTTTCAACAATATACAAATAAATTAAGAGGATATGCATTAAAAATAAAATACTTTGATTTTTTTTGGGATACCTTAATATGTATAACCAGGAAAAATAAATTATAAATATATAATTCAATAGTGAGAAGTATTGTCACATATGGAGCTGAAGCCTGGAAATTCAGAATAAAAATTTATGTCGACGGGAATTAATTTCTTGAGGAGAGCTTAGAGATGTTCAAAATTGAAAAAAAAAACTAATAATAAAATAAAAAAAAATAAAGTCATATGAGAAAATGTGAATATTAAATATTTTTTATTCAATGCCCCAGGTTGTCATTTCGACATTTTTGGTGTTAAACGCTGGCATTGGCGTAATTGTGACCCACTTCTGCCTGGAAGGCGGGGTTACATCTGTCCCGATGATATGATAGGTGATGTTGATGGTAGTGGTGCGCCAGGAGAGGCCTTAATTCTAAACTTAATCTAAGGCGAATATGAATGATGATGATTATGATGGCCACATGAAGTTCGGAGATCGTTTGGGCCTTCAATAGTAGATCATATAAGACATAGGCAGTTAAATTGGTATTGGCATGTTCGACGAATGCAAGAAGAAAGGTTACCCAGAAAAACATTGGAAAGACCTCGAAACTTATGGATGCAAGAAATAACAACTAGAGTGAGAACAAGACGAACGAAGAAGAAAAATAAAACTTAGACAAAAAAAAAGGGTGTGTAAAGATTGAAATCTGTATATATATTTTAAGCCCTTGTATCCCTCGACGAGATTTAGGCGCTCTCCCCTATAGGGCAGAAATTTAACCATACTAATTTAGTTACACTTGTTTTTGTATATATGCCATTGGAGTGGCCCATGATCAGCATTCCGCCTCGTACTGGCATTTAGGAAACCAAGGTAGTACTAGGACGTGAAAATTCGGTAAATTTTGCTTACAGGCCTTTTTACGTGTTCAGGTTTAAGGATCTGAAAATCTTCAGACTCGGCTCAAAGTCTCTCCCGGAGGACTTGCTCCTTGGATTTTTCCGTCATAAAAAATCCATCGATCCCGGTCGGATTTGAATCCGCGACCATCGGGACCAGAGGTATGGAGCATAACCACTAGTCCACCGCGGCCGATATTATATATATATATATATATATATATATACACATATATATATACACATATAAACACGATAAGAAAAATAAATGCCTGGGCGGGATTTGAACTCGGACCTCTGGGTTGGTACTCCAGCGTGCTATCCATTACACCACCGGACAAATTCAATATACAAACATTTATCTTTCTTATATATATATATATATATATATATATATATATATATATATTATATTATGTTTGTATTGGATTTGCCCGGTGATGTAATGGATAGCATCTCGGGCACCAACCCAGAGGTCCGGCTTCAAATCCTCTCCGGGCAATTATTTTTCTTATCGTGTAATATTAAGCTTGCATTGCTCAATGTAAAAAATTGAATTATAGCATCTATAAAGTCTCACTGCTATGAAGTAAAAATATTCTCTTTAATTTGCTTACTTGTTATAGTTAGCTAGCAGATGGCAGTGCAGACCGAGTTAGACTTTATTTTCTACTTTACAGCAGTTCGCCCTTAATTCCTGCTTTCCAGAGATTCATATCTTCCCATTGTCCTTCTTCCGTACCCCTCTTCATTATGGCATCATATATTCCCTCATACCATGTTCTTCTGCTTCTCCCCCTCTTCCTTCTGAATGCTACCATCAACTCTAACACTCGTTAAGCCACTGTTCTTCCGACATCCGTTATACGTGTCCATACCACTGTAAATCTCTCTTTGTTATCCTATCGATAACAGTCTCCTGTGCATCCATTTCTTGTCTAACATATGTATTTATAATATCTAATATGCTGTTTGACTGAATATTCTCATACTTCTCCGTAATCCATTCATTTCCATAGCCAAGACTCTTTTCTGTATCCTTTCACTTATTGCCCAGCTTTTTGACCTATATGTAAGTATACTTTCTATTGTTGTTTGTATATTTTTGTTTTGTTTTTCTGGTCAGATATCTATTCCATAAAATACTATTAGGTGATCTAATACCCTTCCTTGCATATATATATATATATATATATATATATATATGAAGTTGTATTCTCATGTTATGACTTAAAATTGTTCCAGTTATTGCACGCCACTGAAATATATTCTGCATCGCAAATGGCACAACATCGACTTTTGTGGAATAATTCAAGAGTGTCGGCATAACGTCGTGGTTAAAGCAGGAGTTGTATAAGCTATACTTGTAGGCAGGAAGAATTCACATATGTGTCGAAACCTACATAGGTAGCTTTATTGTTTTTTAAATTATAAATAAAATAGTTAACTTATTCCACGACGTTCTTTAACAACTCAGGTGATTAGCGTTGCAATTCAAATCCGGGCGTAAAAGGGTTGACGAACTTTGCTAAGAAGCCTCTTTTTTCAGGCTCAAGATTATTTTTAGAGCTGTAAATCTACGCTTTGGGATCCACAATTTTACTTCCCCATCCGGGTTTGGACCTTAGAACCTTGGAACCATAGGATAGCTTTTAAGTTACATACTGTATAACAATGATATATTATTAAAATGGCGTACCGAGATAAAATAGTGTTCGGGGATTCTTTACAACATGTGTCGCGAAAAAAAAAAATAAGTTCCAATCATACACCAAGCGCATGCGCCAACAAACGCGAAACGGTTTATGCTATAGAATCACGGGATGCAGCCAACATATACACGATATTTAACGAAACTAAAAGCTAAGCTAACGCAATTTAAGTACTCTAACCTGTGAAAGACCAACCTAAAAGCTAACCTAACGCAATTTTAAGCACTCTAACCTGCGAAAGAATTCAAGGCCCAAAAAATAAACAGTAAGTTCTGAAGTATATATGTACAGTTAACTAGTACATACTCTATGTTGGCTGCACTAGAACACGACTTTGTTTTCGCTTAGAATATTCGTTAAAATCAATATGGCTGCCAAGTCTTCATGGTACATATGTAGTTAAATAACAGAAAAATATATTGAAATAATCATTAGAAAAATTTAAAAATAATTGTAAATGGTGGGAAATAGCCGAGTGGTTAAGGCACGAAGCCTTGGCGCAGAGCTACGGGACTTGCGCAGGTTCGTGTCTCCATGGGGGAAGAAATTGTCTCATGGTATTTCGGCCAGTATGCGACCGGTGCCCACCCAGCATCGTGAGGCATTTGGGTAGCTACAATAAGTAGCGGCTCCAGGTTGAGAAAACCAGCTATAACGGCTGGGGGACTCGACATGTTGACCCCAGTCACCCCTATACTGGCTAGGTGATCATCTAACTCTGTGATTGACACATGTGGATGCGAGGCCAGCAGCCGACTGGTAGGCTAAGGGCCTTCTAGGCCTGTCGCGCCAGGAGTAAATGGTGGGAAATAATTTGAAAAATAGAACTCTAAGAATAAAATTTGACAGGAGTTTATGAAGGAATTATAAAAGTACGTCACATGTTGTAAACAATAGCCCAGTGTTCAGTGGCGTTTAGTTACAGATTACTTTAAAACTTTTAGAGATTTTTAATAATTTTTGGTGTGTTGACGAGCGATAAAACAAATTATCAATTCGTACTAAGATGTCAACTAAATACAGTGAACACAATAACTCACGTACTATATCTTCTATTAACCTTTAAATCATTTTACTAATATCTTAACCTTTAAATAATTTTACTAAAATCTTTCATAGATTTCACAATTTTGTTCGTAAATCATCAGTTCCCTACCTCAAATCATTTGTTTTGATCTCCTTTATGACTTTTAGAAAGAGAGAATACATTCGAATGTTATCATCCCACTTACGTCTAGATCTTCCTATAGGTCCTTTCCCAAGAGTTTTCGAATTAAAACATGGAAGCATATACACTGTCACCCATTCGATCTACATACATGTCCTGCCCATCTTAATCTTAGACTTCATATATCTGACACTATTAGGACAACTATATAAATATGGTCCACCACTGTGGTCTCGAGGTACGTGCTGCCTTGTCACACAGCGGGCCCGGGTTCGATTCCCGGCCGGGACAAGCTTCCTGGGTGAGATTTTTTCGGAGTTTTCCCTCATCTAAATATCAGGAAGCTTTGAGGCCCAAAAGGTCCCCGAACATCATCTGGCCATCATTATCATCAGCCTGTGTGGAAAGTAACGGGAAGCTACCACACCTACAGTTCCCTAGTAAAGCTGCAAAGCATAGCATGAAAATGCTATGATTGTAGTGAAAGACCTGCCCTTGGGCAGAACACTAGAATAGAATATAAATATGAAACTCCTTATTATGAATTATCCTCTATTATCATCCCTTCAAGGACAGATTATTATTATTTTTATTTTTATTAGGAATATTCCACAATACAGTGTTTCTCCTTCAACCCAAAGTGATTTGTCGCCAGTGGTTCTAGTCTAAAGCATCTTCTTCCCCTCAAATCTCTAGCTTCCATACTTCTCCTCACTCCATCTATCCAACGTTCTCTAGGTCTGCCTCTTCTACTTCTTCCATTAGTTTTCCAATTAAGGATCTTCTTTGGTATTCTCTCTTCTTTCATTCTTATGAGGTGTGCATACCTTTTCAAACGTTTTTCTTCTATGTTTTCTAATAAGTTTTTCAAATTGAATAATTTCCCTTATTGTGCAGTTTCTGACCTTATCCCTTCTTGAAATTATTAATATTATTATTATTATTATTATTATTATTATTATTATTATTATTATTATTATTATTATTATTATTATTATTATTGATATCATAAAAATGAAGACATTTTAGAAGCGTATTACGCACGGAAACTTTAGAAAACAAAATTTCTGATGATACGTCAAGATGGATGCAACATGTTCATCGAATGTAGGATCACAAGATACCCAAGCAAATTTTAAGTTATCAACTTGCAGGAAGAAGAAGACGACAAGAACGTCCACTCAAAATACTTTTGGATGGTGTTACAATTGAGGCCGAAACAGGTCAACAAATGATCAAAATTCGTGAATGAACTATGATGATGATGGTGATGACGATGTTGATTATTATTATTATTACTATTATTATTCTAGGAAAGCTAACACTAGAAACTTTTTCAAAATATTGATTTAATAAACACTTTAATGGAAGGTCATTAAGAAGACCTTAGCATAGATGATGGGAAAGTATTAAAATGGATCATAGAGATGTGGAAATGAAGGTATGGACTGGATTCAATTAGCTTAGAACAAAGATCATTAGAGAAGATTATTGAATGTGGCATTGAAACTTCAGGTACCATACTTCAAAGAGTTAGTGAATTATTAAATTTAATTTTCTGTTAATTTTCCCCCAAGAATGAAAAACATTTTTAAACTTGTTTATCAGCTATAAAGAGAAATAAGCCTTAATATGACATGCAGGAGTTATGTATAATTTATGCTGCATTCACAATGAAAATTAACTCTAGACATAACGTAAACATAAAAGATAATATCCACATTACACAATGGCGCTTCACGTGAACGTAAAATTAAACGCAGCTCTCAAGTAACTTTACAGTTCGCTGAACAAAAGCCACCGAAGACACAAAATGGCGACATTGATTATCCATGCTGGTCTAAAAATAATAGGAAGCTATATAATAAATTCACAACAATTATGTCAAAACAGCAGGTAGTGGAAACTAAATAGCCTACTTACAAAGGTAGGACATAAATTAACAAATTACATATGATTTTCTCCTTATTAAGCTAAATATAAAATAATTATATATATATATATATATATATTTCGTGGTAGACGAAACTGAGTTTGGGCATGGGCAGGTTTTTGTCGGGGTTTCTCCTGTTTTCCCCTGCCACAATTTCATTTCATCATTTCTACGTACACATCTCATCCATTTCGTTTCATTTAGTTCATCTGTCCCCGTGATGGTGCGTCAGGCGTGGTCGGCCGGCACACTTGTCATTCACAGACCTTTATATAGGGGGTCTCATTTCATCTCATCTTATCCCTCGACCCGACCCTGAGTTGGACACGAGTTTAAGATATTATTATATAAAATTATATATATGTATATATAATCCGATAATGAAATGAATCATTAAATTAGAAATTCTTCTTGAATACAGAATGGTGTAATGTAAGGGAGCAGATTTGAATTAAGAATTACTTGCGGTGCAGATAATAAATGTTTCGTATACAGTTTCAGTTGACTGAAGAAACAAGAAACTGATTATTCCATTATATGCTAAAGAATATAATTGCAAGTTATAAATTCATCTTTGGATTATCAATCACAGTATTTTAAATTAACTTTGATAGAGTTTTGAATAATTGGCAACGGCAGTGTAAACCAATAGGAATACAAGTTGATGAAAAAATATGTACCCTTAGTATAATATAATAGTCATCATCATCATCATCTCCATCCAAGGATTAAGCCTGGTGGCTCGATCCGATTTCATGAAAGCTAGAATTGTTAAAATTGTTCAGACCATCTTCTGTGTGGGCATCCAACATTTCTCCTTCCGTGCGGTTTATAATTTAGCAATAATTTTGGAAATCTTCCTTCTGACATTCTATCAATATGTTCTTTCCAGTCGTTCCTATATTTAATTATTCGGTCTGTAAGTTTGAAAATATTTAGTTCCTTTCTTATATCTTCATTTCTTTTCTTATCCAGCAGAGTATATCCTGCTATATTTCTTAAAAATCGCATCTCAGCTGCTTCCAATCTTTGTTCTTGTCTTTCAGTGATCGTCCAACATTCTGATCCATACATCAATACAGGAACAGCCATTACTTTATAAAATTTAATTTTTGTTTCTTTTCTTGTGTTTTTAAGAGTTCTTTTAATAGTGCCACACATTAGATTAAATTTATTTATTTTGTCATTAATATCTTCAATTTTAACATATGATAAATTGAAACCTAGATATTTAAAACTGTTCACCTGCTCTAAAATTTTATTATCAATTACTATTTTTGTTCTTAAGGTATCATGTCCTTCAAATGCTAAAATTTTAGTTTTAGTCTTTGAAATTTTAAAATTGTAACAGGCACTTATTTTATCCAAATTAAAAATAGCTCTTAATCATCTTCTGAACTGGAAATCACTACTTGATCATCGGCAAATAATATTGTATCTAGGGGTTTATTATTTATTTTAAAAGTTTATATAAATTAATCTGCCACTTTAACATAACTTCATCTATATAATGAGAAATAAAGGTATTCCACATTTGATTAGGGCTATACAAAGTTTATATGTAAATAATAACATTGTAATAGACATGGGTTTTATATCTAAACAACAAAAAGTGGTAATAATGCATCATGGTGTCAGACAAGGATATCCTTTATCACCTTCTCTTCTTAATTTATATACAGATTAAGTTATAATAGCATTAGAGTTTATTTGCTGTGTGTGTGTGTGTGTGTGTGTGTGTGTGTGTGTGTGTGGGAGGATATTCTTTTGTAAATTTGTTTTGTAGGCTACCCTCAATGGTATCTTTACCTTGTCGTGGTGGAGTGGCTTGCGTGCTTAAATGATCCTGAGAGCTATGCCGGCGGTAGCATTGCTGCCGATAGGGTTACCCATGCGGGACTGGTCGAAGGTGATAAGCCAGACGAAAAAAGTACCTTGGTCGAAAGATTGACGATCTTTCACCGTAAAAATACAACCGTCAAGAAATGCGGACATGGGTTCTACTGGGGTAACATTTTCCGGAGGTCAAATAGTCCCCCATTCGGTTCTCCGGGCGGGGACTACTTCAGGGAACCCATGCCAAAGGCTCAAACACAGGGACATGTTCCTAGGAACATGGAATGTTAGGACTTTATACAATAGCGGGGCACTAGAGATATTAACGCGGGAATTGGATAAATCGCCCTTGGATATAGTCGCTTTACAGGAAGTTAGGTGGCCAGGAGAAGGTAGTCAGGAATCAGGAAGCTTTGCATTATACTATGGGGGTGCAGAAAGACCTGCATTTGGAACGGGTTTTTTAGTCAGAAGGAGGATCCTATCCGCTATCCGAGATATTAAGTTTGTTAGTGATAGGATATCATACATAATTCTAAAGGGTAAACGACATGATTTTATAATTGTAAATGTACATGCCCCCACAGAAGATAAAGATGACAAGATCAAGGATGAGTTCTATGAAGAATTAGAATGCTTATTTGATAGCCTTTCACGATATCATATGAAAATTGTCTTAGGAGATTTTAATGCAAAAGTGGGGCGGGAAGATATATTCAAACCAACAATAGGCAAATTCAGTCTTCATGAAGATAGTAACGACAACGGGGTTAGATTAGTCACATTTGCCACATCAAAGAATCTCATTGTTAAGAGCACAACATTTCAGCATAAGGATATTCATAAATACACCTGGACGTCCCCAGATGGAGAAACTCGGAACCAGATAGATCATGTATTAGTGGATAAACGCTGGCACAGTAGCATCATTGATGTTAGATCAGTTAGAGGGACAGACTGCAATTCAGATCATCATCTGGTCAGGGTGAAAATCAGACAACGGCTATCGCTTATGAGAGGAACAAACGCTAAAGATGATTCTGTAAAATATGAATTAAAAAAAACTTGAAAAATGATGAAATGCGGCAAGAATACCAAATCAAAATTGCTAATAGATTTGAAGTACTGGAATCTTCAGATGACAATGTGGCAAACGAAGAAGAAACTGATATAAATAAAGAATGGGAGGCTATAAGAGATACTATTAAATTGTCAGCATCAGAAAGCATTGGTTGTTTAAAAAAGAGGCAAAACAAGAAATGGTTTGATGAGGAATGTGCCGACATTGTAAAGAAAAGAAAGCTAGCAAAAATGAAATGGTTACACGAGCCAAATGAGGTAAATTTAGAGCAATTGGGTAGTGTTAGACGGGAAACCACCAAGTTACTAAAGAGTAAAAAGAGGGAATATTTGAGAGAGAAGATTAATGATCTTGAAATGAATGCAAAAAAATAGGAACATTAGAGAATTATATCAGGGAATTAGTATAGAGAAGAAAGGGTTTCAGGCTAGAACAAACATAATTCGGAATGAAAATGGGGATATGATTGCAGATTCCAAGAGTATATTAAATAGATGGAAAAGTTATTTTAATCAGCTATTAAATGTACATACAGAACAGGACATTGAGGAGGATAAGTTACAGACAGCAGAAATGCTAGTCGCAGAGCCAAGTGCATTAGAGGTTGAAATGGCAATTGAAAAATTGAAGATGTATAAAGCATCAGGTTCAGATGAGATCCCAGCAGAACTGATAAAATCAGGGGGAGAAAAATTGATGGACAAGATACGCTGGTTGCTTAGTATGATTTGGGAAAAAGAAGCTCTTCCAGATGAATGGAAGGAATCAATTATCGTACCAATTTATAAGAAAGGAGATAAAACTGATTGCAACAACTACAGGGGCATCTCATTACTTTCAACTTCGTACAAAATTCTAACAAATATATTAGTAAGCAGACTTACTCCCTATATTGATGACATTCTAGGAGATCATCAATGTGCATTTAGAAGAAACAGGTCTACAACAGATCAGATTTTTAGTATAAGACAGATTTTAGAAAAGAAATGGGAATATAATGGTACTGTACATCAACTATATGTAGACTTCAAAAAAGCATATGATTCAATTAAGAGGGAGAAGTTATATAGTATCCTGCTGGAGTTCGGAATTCCAAAAAGTTAGTTAGACTTATACGAATGTGTCTAAATGGCTCAACGAGTAGGGTGCGTGTAGGCAAACAGTTTTCAGACACTTTTGAAATCCAGAATGGGTTGAAGCAAGGAGATGCACTATCTCCTCTACTATTTAATTTTGTACTAGAGCATGCCATTAAATCTTTAGAGAATGAGGAAGGCTTACAACTGAATGGTATTAATAAGCTGTTAGTTTATGCTGATGATGTAGTACTACTGGCCGATAGCGAGGAGATACTAAAGGCCAACACGCACACACTATTGAGTAACACTAAGAAATTAGGACTGGAAGTAAATATCAGTAAAACTAAATATATGGTCACACGTAGAAATACATTATATAATGGAAATGGACAGCTAATGACAAATGAGGGAAATTTTGAGGAATTGGCTGAATTCAAATACCTAGGAACAATAATCACAAATAGGAATGAGATGCACAAAGAAATTAAACATAGGCTCAATTCTGGAAATGCATGCTATTATGCATTGCAGAGACTTTTGATGTCCCAACTCCTTTCAAAAAACGTTAAGCTGAAAATATATAAAACTATTATTCTACCAGTTATATTATATGGGTGCGAAACATGGACTCTTACTTTAAGGGAGGAAAGGAGATTACGAGTATTTGAGAATAAAGTTCTTAGGAAAATTTTTGGACCAAAGAGAGATGAACAGACAGGTGAATGGAGAAGACTACATAACAATGAACTACATGGTCTTTATAGGAAGCCAGATATAATAAGAACAGTTAAGTCCCGTAGACTGCGATGGGCAGGACATGTTGCGCGTATGGGGAATGAAAGACGTGCATGGAAACTTCTTGTAGGAAAGCCAGAAGGAAAACGCCCAGTTGGTAGACCAAGAATGAGGTGGGAGAACAACATTAACTATGATTTGAGGGAAGTAGATTATACGGGGAATGATTGGAAAGCATTAGCTCAGGATAGGGATGTATGGAGAGCTTATGTCCGCGCAGCCATGAACCTACGGGTTTGATAGTGCCAGTGAGTAAGTAATATAAAGAAATACCTACAAACACACCTGTATCAAAAAACAATAACAGGCTACATATAAGTAAAATCTATGTCTACACTAAATCACAATAATACATATCTACATTCATCCACATTCCGTACATTAATATTAAAAAAAATGCTAGAAAACAAATTAGAAAAAAAAACACACACATACACCCACACACCCCCACACATATACACACCGCCCGCTCATACCCCCCGCCCCCGTCCCTTGTTTTATGTGACTGACTGTAGCTTACCCTAAATAATTATAGGGCGCATTTTAATTATCTAGAATATTATAATACAATTATTAGTATTACATTTATGATCATGAAGGACCGAAATATGGTATAACAAAAGAGTCGGCGAAAACAAAACAAATTTATACAGTGAAATCGTAAAACAAAATTTCGTTTACTTTTTCATGTGTTTTCATGTTTCGGAATACGTCATGTTCTACTATTAATTTAGATCAAAATAATCCGTATTTCAAACATTAACTTCTATAATCGGAAAATTTCATCTGGAAAAAAATATCTCATCGAAAAAATTACTCCTGCGCCAATTTCAAAATTTTCACATCGGTATGATATTTTCATGTAATTACTCTACATTTAAATCCTTCCGCTGACTGCCTTTTAGCTCAAATTGTCACAGAAGAAGGGCCAGTAATTATTTAATGAAACAGCTGAGCCGAACAGTCTACCAGATTTCCTAAACCATGTTTATGTTAATACACAGCGGAGTCCAGCAAGCAACTGACTGCGTTATGCGTATTAGCAATATAAGTGAGGGGACAAGAAGTCAGTCAGTCACGGGACTCCAGCGGGAAAAATAATGACTTTACAAGAAAATGTCATCTATACTTTTTTGTTAGTTGTGTACCGATAACGTAGAATCCAAGACGAAATTTTAAACCATCAATTATTATGTTGTGTACAGTAATTTTTATCCGTTTTTTGTGACTGACCATAACTACAGTTAACAACTATAGGACACATTTAAGGTATATAGAATATTAGAATCCAATTAATATTGTTTAATTTACGACCAAGGAGGACCAAAGTATGGTTTAACAACAGATTTTGTGAAATAAAACGAATTCATACGACCAAATCATTAAACAAGAAATTGGTAAAATTTTGCGTATTTTTCAGGTTTGGTATATGACAAGTTCTACCGCTATTGTTAGATTAAAATAATGCACATTTGAAACATTTTCTTATAGAATTATACAATTTGATATTTATAGATATATATTACATCAACAAAATAATTCCTGCGACAGTTTGAAAATTTTCACCTCGGTATGACATTTTCATGGAATCGCTCCTAAGATGAATATGAATGATGATGATTGCGATGGCCATATGATTTCGGGGACCGTTTGGGCCTTAAAGTTTTCCTGACATATGCCTTACAGGTGAGGAAAAACCCCGATAAAAACCTCATCCAGAAAAACTGTCCCGACCGGGGATCGAACCCGGGCCCGCTGCTAAAATTACCGTAAACATTTTATAATTTCATGGCTCCTATATGCTGTCTGAAAATCAGGCTAATACTCACCATCATTATAAAGTAATGTATGAGTATATTTCTGTAGACTATTTAACTCATGCCCCAAATGGCAGTCAATGACCAATCACATTTCAATGAATTTTGATTTACAACCAATCACAGTCGTTTTTCATCTCGATTTTATCACTTTCATTTTATCAAGTGGCTCCCAGATTGTATATATAGCGCATGAATATAAACAGATTTTGCTTGCGAGATATAATAAAAAAGCATTCGTAGCAATTGATTATACCATAAAAAAATAAACCACTGTTTGCAATTTCTTAAGCGTATTATTTCCCAGGAATTAACTTTGCAGAAAAATACAATTGACATATTTACACCATAGAACATCAGAAATTAATTAATAACCTGTAATTATATGTTTCATTTTTTCTCCACTAGGGTGCATTCTTATAATATTGCGATTCTACAGTATTTGACAATAAATATGATCTGGTTACAGTGATGAACAAATGAAACAACGTTTCTCATTTGTTTTCAAACATCGCCGTTTGCATGAAATATATAAATATTTTAAAATGACTATATTTAAATAATGACTTGTGATTTATTCGTTAAATAGTCCTAACAAATGCCACTCTTGATTTCCAAATTCTCTAGATAAATTGGAAATCACTCGTGGCATTACTTATGAAAAATATTTTTCCGGGAAAACCATACATTGTCGTCCCAAGGCGTCTAAGATATTTTGCTCGTATTTATTTCGAATAATTCGTATTTTAAATTGTGCACTTACATTACTCCACTCTGTATAAAATTAATGGATCAACTAAGAAATCGGAAGACAGATGTCGAAAGTACTTAAGATATAAATACTCTTCTTCAAGTAGCACTACAACTTAACATGCACCTGAGTCGGGGTTTGAATCCAAGATTTCCAGCTTTTCGCGCTGGCGCTCTACCCTTGAGATCAATGACAGAGTGCCAGCGCGTAAAGCTGAATAACTTGGGTTCAGATCCTAGCTCAGGTGCATATTTTTCTCTTTAGTTATGTTAACCCTTGTCTACAGACGACTTGTCTGGAAACATTAAATTCCATATAAAGAACTACAACTCTTTGTGAGATTTGTTCACTTTCCATTCATCCTTCTTATTTATTATATTTTCCAATTATTTAATTTCCATTAACTGTAGAACACGAAGAAAATAAAATTATAGTTTGAACAAATTAAACATTATATATACATACTAGTGAACCCGGCAGTCGTCCTGCCTGAACGTTAAATTCTCGCGTCATGGCCGGACGATAAAAATGTAAGTTTTTACCATAAAATTCACTAATTAAGATGTAATTAGATATTATTAAATAATTTCGCAAGAAATCTCCTCACTGTCATCTGCTGTGGCTCAAGAAGCGTGCATGATGACGTCACATTGTTGTCGCGCGGAACATATCGATAATGCAGATGACTACACACCGGACATAAAAATATATAACCCGATCGCAGCGCCACCTACCGAGACTAATTGTAAATCTAAACCATCCAGAAATGCACTCAAATACACAAAATATTTCATGAATATAGGTCAAGTCGTTTAGGCAAATTCTAATTTCGGATTTCAAGTAAAGCTCAACTTCTAACTGTCGGATTTCCCTCATTTTTGGACAATATCTACTTTGGGTTTCTTTACTATGATATACCGAGTTTCGGTGTGAAACATTGAAAAATGTGACCGCTAGAGCGATTTTTCAATTTTCACGTCTGCTGATCTACACCTAATGATTTTATAGGGTTCAATTGCGAATCTAAACCATCGAGGGATCCAATCAGACATACACAAAACAAAATATCAAAATCGGTCCAGTCGTTTAAGAGGAATTCAGTGACAAACACAAGTGCAGAATATATATATATATATATATATATAGAGAGAGAGAGAGAGAGAGAGAGAGAGAGAGAGAGGTACATATGATCTTTGAAATTACCTGAAATATCTTGGTGATTAATCTTCTCTTGCTCAGAGGTCTTACTGCTACAGCCTGGGAGTTATAGAACCCGCGTCTCGCAGTCAAATTCTGAGCGCGCCAGGTGTCCATGGCCCGCTTCATTCACGCCTGTACATGAAACACAACATATTCATTCATAAATATTTATAGGTATATATTTTATTTATAGCATATATTATTATTATTATTATTACAGTCGGATCACAGTTTTTTGGCCTCTAAGGGAAGGAGATTGGATGAAGAATACGTATGCCGCCTATAGCATGCTAGTGGCGGCACGCATTAGTAGGCCTATACCTATTCATTCCATCTTTCTTCCTCACGGGCCAAAAATACTGTTATCCGATTATATATATTATATCTTATTTCATTATAGTGAATTTTTTACTGCCGACACTTTAATATACTAGTACAGTCATTAAGTTCTGAGATTTACGCCTGAGGATAGGCACCCGCAAGAATTTGAGTGTCTCACAAGATGCCGATAACTAGGCGTACACTTAAATAGAATCACATCCTCCCTCAAAATAGTCGCCTTTGGCGTAATGCATGTTTGCCAACGGTGGTAGGTATAGCTGTTGGAAGCACCGCTGAAAGATGTTGCAGGAAAGTCCCGTATGGCTTCTCTTGGTGGCAGTCATTACCTCTTCGGAAGAATGAAATTTACGCCCACGTAGGATTGATTTCATGCGAGGAAAGAGAAAAAAATCGTCATGTGATCATCACGTAGGATTCCTGGCACACTGTGCTGGATAAGGTAACACGAGACATGTCCAGGTCATCAGACAGAATTTTGTAACAAGTACCATGGCTGACCCCTACCACTGCTGCCAGATCGTCTACTGATTGGGAGCGGTTAGCACGCACCAACGTCACAACTTCTTCGATCTTGCGTTTAGTTAAACACAACACTGCGACTCAATGCGTACTCACCATAAACTTACTGCATCATTTGAAACGTTTCGACAGGGGTCTTGCCTAATTTCTGACAGAACTTGATGTTGCTCTAACTGTGACATCTCGAGTTCCGACATGCGCATTCAAATCACCGTTACGACAAAGGCCGTAGTTCTGCTTGCAGTGAATGCACTCAACTGTCTCTTGCTGGGACGAAAGACTAACTGACAAGATACCATACCACGGCGCCACCTATGCGCTACAGCGTAATACAGCGCCACTATTCGCTCAGTCTCAAAATGTAATGACTGTACAACGTATATATATATATATATATATATATATATAAAGATCAAGTCCACCGCTGTGGACGCTCGAGGTAGCGTGCTCTCTTTGTCACGCAGCGGGCCCGGGTTCGATCCCCGGTCGAGACAAGTTCCCTGGGTGAGGTTTTTATCGGGGTTTTCCCTCACCTGTAAGATAAATGTCAGGAAACTTTAAGGCCCAAACGGTCCCCGAACACCATCTGGCCAACATCATATTCGCCTAATTAGCTTAAGTTTAGTTTAAGACCTCTCCTGGCGCATCATTACCATCATCATCAACTCTCATATCATCGGGGCAGCGTAAACCCGCTTTCCGGGCGCCCCAACCTCAGAAGTGGGTTACAATTACACAATGCCAGGAGAGAAGACAAGAAATGTCGAATTGACAACCTGGGGCATTTGAAAAAATATATATAAATATCATCATATCAAATTTCTAATAAAATTAAAATAAATTTAACAGGGAGTTTAATCAAATAGGTAGACTATAAAATATTTTAAAGATAGAATAGATTCCATCGATAAGAAAATAAACGCGTAGTTTTTAGGACATGAAAAAATAAGGTAAGAAAACAGACTAAAATAACACTTGGTATTATTATTCGATCCAATTTCTGATTCCAGCTTATTTCAAAGTGTCGGATTGCAGTGAAAATAAATCATACATATCCGTAAATGATTATCTATTTTCAATTGTTGTATAAGTTAATCCAAAAACTTTATTCTCGAATACTCATATTTTCTCCTCCCTTGAAGTATGAGAACTTGTTTCGCACTCATATAACAAAACTGGAATAATAATAGTTTAACACATTTTTTAAACTGACGTAAGCAGTTTTCTGAATCAATTTTCTGTCTCCTCCATTTTTCGTTTATTATTTTTACTGGCGTAATTTTGTTCCGAAATTATGTTATCATTTAATTTAATCTAAATTTATTTTTTACAAATTTTACTACCTTTGTGTAGTTTAAACAACTGAACAGTTGCCCCGAAAAGAGATCTAACCAACAAAAATTCGAAAGTTGAGTTTCAGTGGATCAGTGATCTATCCGGAGAATATCACGGCATGGCGGATGTAAAACTATCCCTACTCTCTTCCACACCTGTTGTATTTATTTTTAAAAGGTGTCTTTCAAGCGAATAGTGATCTACTCGTATCTGTAATAAAATGGCGGAAGTAGTTAGTCAAGTCATGAGTAAAAATACAGAAAAACGATTATTGCACATGTGCAAATTCACTCCACCCAGTTCCGTGAACTCTATCAGAATCTTAGAGAAATTGAGTGAAAATAAGAAAGACAAAAAGAAATGTAACGAAATAAAATTAAATGGAAAATAAACATTGAACACTGATTTAGTTAGAAATTTTTTCTAACTGAATCAGTGTTCACTATGCAATCCCTTATTCTTATTGAAGCATTTTTAGTTAAATATGGGTTAGATCATTTTTCCACTCTATAAAGATTGATAAATTTTCCACTCAATTCTGTATTAAATTGTTAATATTCAGTTAGTTGCATATTATTCTCTATTCGAATTGGCTGTATATGTTTCTAATAGATCAGAGATTAATATATATATATACAGAGTGATTCAGAAATATAGCTATACGTTTGATCGCATTTTGTGACGAAATTATTATTATTAAAGGAAATATGATGTTATCATTGGAAAGGGAATCCTTCAAATTACAACAATAGAATAAAACAAAACAAATCACTGCTCACGTGCTGCTTGGCGGGTTGATTTTGGTGGGCTGGCGTTGAACGCCTCCATAATTCTCTTCTTTGTTTCTGCATCCGTGCTAATGCGAGACCTTCCAGGAGGTTTGATTTTCTGCATCCTTCCCGTTTCCAGCAGTCGTTTCTTCCACTTACCCACAGTTGACGGCTGCAATGCTACGTTAAATTCACGTCTTGCCCGTCTTGCGGCCTCATGATCATTAACATACGTTATTGCCCATGCAGCAATTGTAATTTGCCGTTGCATATTCAACGCCATTTTGACTGATGACGTAAGTTCTACGCTGTTTCGTTTTATTCCATTGTTGTAATTTGAATAATTGCCTTTCCAACAGTAATTTCATATTTCCTGTAATGGAATATTGTTATCACACAACGCAATCAAACGTATAGCCATATTTATGATCTACCCCGTGTATATTTATATATATATATATATATATATATATATGACACGATAAGAAAATTAAATGCCTGGATGAGATTCGAACCCGGATATATATATATATATATATATAATATATATATATATATATATATATTATATAATAAAGGTAGACCTAATAGCTTCAAAATGAACATTATGCGTTTATTTAGTTTTCCCTACGATTTGTTGTTAATGGGTTAGGTCTGTTTTCGGGGTAACTATTCAATTATACCAATAACACTGAGAAACAAAAAATTAACTATTTGTTTGTCTCAGAAAGAAAAATATGTGATTCTGATAGTATTTTTCTCCTGAATTCAAATGTGATATCGGTTTTTCTCCATCACGCAAGGTTTCCGAGAGATAGGAATTTATAATTTCAAACACTTTAATATTTTCTACATTCGTAACTACACAACATTCGAACATTCGAACTCACCTAGAAAGTAAGAAATGACGATTTTCTGCTATATTTCTTCTGTGGAGCATCCCTCTTGATGGTCCAACAATAATCGGCCAGCATATTAGGATTGAATTTGCCTCGATATGACTTTTCCATAGCTGAAATCTCCTGAGTTAGCTCATTTGGTTTTACTTTACAATGGACAAATGGACGAATAGACATTTATTAAAAAATAATTATTTAAATCCATTAATTGAAATTGAATTAAAAAACTGGATGATGGAGAAAATCAGAATACATGTTTGAAAACACGATAAACAACTGCATTAAGTACAACTATTGGTACTCATGAGACAAAAATCATGTTGACCAGTGTAATCTGTATATGATGTTAGATAATATTATTTTCTTCAAAAAATTAATTCTGGAATGGGGCATCAGTCAATTTCACTATACTTTTGAAAATAACTATTATTATTGACCGCAATTGTGGCTATCGTGCTTGTCACTCAAATAGAGCTTAGCTGGAAAAACACGACTTGACCTCAATACTTCTTCTAGGCGTAAACGTTTTGAGCAGTGTTAGATCTGTTTCCTTCGGAAGGCAAGTAAAACTTTGGATCTCGCATCATAAATTAACGGAAAGTAAAAATGACCTCAAACCTGAAACAAATGGCTTGCGAGCAAAGTTTTACGATCACGCTTACCTTCGAATATCGACGTAAGATGTTGAGATATTAAAGGACGTTGTTAAATAAAATACCAATTTTTTTACGTATTTCCGTCATTCATAGGTTTGCATTGCATCTCTTAGTTCCTCTATTTACATTATTATTATTGTTATTATTATTATTATTATTATTATTATTATTATTTAATAACTAATGATCTTCTTGGTTATAAAGTCTTAAAATATGTAGTCAATGTACCCATTTCACCAATTAAAAATTAAAAGAATCATCATGTTTCAACAGCGAAGCTGTCAATTTCAAGACTAAATATTTCTTCTTGTTCTTCTTGTTCTTCTTCTTCTTCTTCTTCTTCCTTTCCAGGATTAGATTAATGCGACCTGTTCCGGTCTCAAGTCCATCGTTTCCTTGGCCGTCCCAAATATCTTTTTCCATGCGGTTTGTAGGTGTTGATCGTTTTGGGTAATCTTGTATTGTCCATTCTGTCTAAATGTTCTTTACAACGGTGTTTGTGCTCTTCTAGTTTGTCGAGTATTGAAAATATCTCCAGTTCATTTCTTATTGATTCATTGTGTAATATCCATGCGTGTACATCCTTTTACGGATCCTAAAAATTTTATTTCAGTAGTTTGAATGTGTGAGATACCTTTTTTGTAAGTACCCAAGATTCAGATCCATATAAAAGAACAGGAACAGCCATAATTTTATAAAACCTGAGTTGAGTTTCTCTTTGAGTCTTTCGGAGGGTTCTTCTTATGGTGCCACACATAATTTGATAACGGTTTAATTTATTATGTATATCCCAATCGTAGCTATATGTTATATCTGAACCAAGATAGTTAAAGTGTGGTATCTGTTCTATTATTTCATTATTGATTACTATTTTTGCTCTGACTGGCACTTTGCCATGAAAAGCCATAATTTTAGTTTGAGGTTGAAACTTTAAGATTATAATAGAGTCCTAATTGAGTCAAAGTATAAATGGCTCTTTGTAAATCATCCTCTGACTTCTGTATAATTACCAGATCATTTGCGTATTTAGTCTTGAAAATAATAGCTTCGCTGTTGAAACATCTTGATTCTTTTAATTTTTAATTGGTGAAATGGGTACATTGACTACATGTTTTATTATTATTATTATTATTATTATTATTATTAGTAGTAGTAGTAGTAGTAGTAGTAGTAGTAGTAGTAGTAGTAGTAGTAGTAGTAGTATTAGATTTAGTGTTCGATTTGTGAATATATTATGAAATTTTTCTTCTTCTATCACTTTCCCATTTGCCATTAGAGCGTAAGGTTGCCTCGATCCACTTCCTCTAGAGTTCCCTGTCCTTCTCAATGCCCCGTTTCCCTGTCCTCTTTTACCCGCTATTTCATCGATACTGACCATATATTCTTTTCTCGGTCTTCCCTGACTCTTCTTCCTTCAGTTTTTGTTTCCATTGTCTGCTTTGGTTTCCTCCTTTCTTTCATCCTTAGCACGTGTCCTTAACCATTTTAACTGTCGATTCTACAGGATTTGTTAATCTATGTTTGGTTTTAATTCTCTCTTATTATTTCGTTTTCAATTCAGTCTCTTGTTGTCTTACCCAAAACATTTGTATAATGTTTCATTTACACAGAGTCGTTTTATCACATTTTTTCTTGGAGTTTTACTGATAATTTTTTTTCCCCATATACTAATTTAAGTCAACCGCTGTGGTCTCGAGGTAGCGTGCTGCCTTGTCACGCAGCGGGCCCGGGTTTGATCCCAGGTCGGGAGAGTTTTTCTGCGTGAGGTTTTTATCGGGGTTTTTCCTCACCTGTAAGACAAATGTCAGGTAAACTTCAAGGCCCATACGGTCCCCGAAATCATATAGCCATCATCATCCTTATCATCATCATCATCCTTCACCGGTGTGGAAAGCAGCGGGAAGCTACCACACCTACAATTCCCTAGTAAAGCTGCAAAGCACAGCATGAAAATGCTATTATTGCAGTAAAAGACCTGCCCTAGGGCAGAATTACTATGGATAGATGGATACTAATTTACATATTTTTAATTTAAACTTTTGCGTAATTTCTTTTTTTCACAAATATTATGCCGCTTAATTGACAATACACTTGCTCGCTTTTCTAGTTCCATTTAATATTTATTCTTGAACTTTTCCATTTTGATGTATTATCATTCTCAACCGCTGCCTTATCACGCAGCGGGCCCGGGTTCGATTCCCGGCCGGGACAGGCTCCTGGGTGAGGTTTTTTCGATGTTTTTCCTCACCTGTAAGACAAATGTTAGGAAGCGTAGGGCCCAACGGTCCCCGATTATCATCCGGCTATGATTATCGTCATCATCCTTCACCGTTGTGGAAAGCAACGGGAAGCTACCACACCTATAATTCCCTAGTAAAGCTGCAAAGCATAGCAAGAAAATGCTATGATTGCAGTGAAAGACCTGCCTTCGGATAGAATTATTATGGATGGATGGATCGTTCTCAAATACCTTTAAGGCTGAATCTGTTCCGGTTGAATTCCATTACACCCTATGTGCATGGTTTCTATTTCATTTTCCATTCTTGGTAAATGATTTACTTTGCTTTGGAAAACTTTCTCTGAAATTACAATCTGGAACCTGCAGAGAGTATATGTACAGATTTTTTATTTTATTAGCAGAAACCTTGAAATTATTAAGTGATTGTTCGTGATAGCTCGTCAAACCATATCACATATTGGGAATTAGGCGTTTTTTAAATTAAAAATCAAGTCAACTATACAACAGACCTATTTAAGTCTAATCATGCTTTAATTTCGAATATATATTTAATTATTTAGCAGGTTTCACAATGTTTCACAACATCTTCCTGCGCCCAATTAATCTACTGTCATTCTCCTCCATATCTCTGTCATTCCAATTTCCAGCGGCCAATCCTTTTTCCCTCATGCTGCTCGAAACACCATCCATCCACATTATTTTTGGTCGTCCTCTTCTTCTTCTACCAAGTGGCACCCATTATAGTAATGTTCTTGAGAATCTGCCTTGTGCCATACTTTTTACACGAGTTGCTGCTACAAATAGTTGGAGTATATATCACCGTACACAACAACAACAAGTAGTGGAAACTCAACCTGCAGAAGATGGAAGGTAACTTCCGAAAGCGCTCCAGTTAATTTTATATACAATATATTAACAAAGTTGAGGACGACGGCACTTACCAACAGGTTGAATTTAATTTCTAACTTTCATCGGATACAAGTATGTTTAAGAAAGTTTTCTTCGGTTTTCAGCGACATGGATTCAAGGTCGGCCTCTGGCTACTGATTCCGACGTTTAGGCATGATCCCACATGTCATTATCAAGGAATGATAATTATATTATCATTATTATATGACATGTGGGATCATGTCGAAATGTCGTGAATCAGAGGCCAGAGGCCGAAAAAATTTGCTTACCTGTTATGGTGGCCACTAGATGTCAGGGGGAACGACTTCCCGCTACCTCTTGTGTGAATTGAGAATTCTACATAGGCATATATAAGAAAAGTGTATGTTTGTGTTGGAATACTTGGGTAGCTCAATTGGTTAGAGCGCTAAATGTACAGCGTTTAGAGACTCGGGTTCAAATCCCGACTCAAGCATTCATTTTTATTTTCATATCATAAGTCGGCCGCGGTGGACTAGTGATTATGCTCCTTGCCTCTGGTCCCGAGGGTCGCGGGTTCAATCCCGGCCGGGGGTGGATGGATTTTTTAGGACGGAAAAATTCAAGGAGCAAGTCCTCCGGGAGGGACTTCAAGCCGTGGGTCCCGAGTCTGAAGATTTTCAGGCTCGTAAAAAATCCTTAAGCCTGAATGAAAAGACCTCTAAGCAAAATTTACCCAATCTTCCCGTCCTAGTACTACCTTGGTTTCCTAGATGTCAGTATGAGGCGGAACGCTGACCACGGACCACTCAAAATGACATCTACATGAAAACAAGTGTAACTAAATTACTATGGTTCAAATTCTTCCCTGTAGGGAGAGAGCACCTAAATCTCTGTAAGGGAAAACATGGGCTTACAAAAAAATATCGTATAATTATATATATTAGTTTTCGACAAATCGAATGTTTTAATGCATTGACGAATAAAAAGCAAAACTCTTCGCATTATTAAGTATGGAGATAGCCGTTTTACGAAAATATTGTGAATAAGTTTACGATATAAATAATCAAGGACAACTATCCCTTTTAGCCATACTCTGATTATACAAACTAACATTAGTGTAGGGATATTAATGTGTAATTGAGTAGTTAAATAACGATAATCTCTAACTGGCTGCAAATAACGTTTAGATTTGATTCCCCTAAGGAACATTAACGTGTTACTTTTATGTCATATTGATTTAACATTGAGGGTGTGATATCCTGCTAGTAACTATACATTTTAGCTGTTAATTGTCCAGAACACAGGCTAGTAAATGGGTTTATTGGCTTAAAATTTGTAGTTATGGCTTTGTGCATGTATACGTTAGAGAGAGGATTCGCAATCGTGAGCATGGCTTGTTTTATACAAGAGAACATAAATACCGGATTGACACACCGGTTTTCAAACTCCATGTAAATGTATTTATAATAATTCTAATATAAACAAATATTTATGTTCTACTTACAAATAGTACTGTTTTAAATTCAAGAATGACAGTGATATCTTCTATCTTTCATTTAGTCCATCTATCCATTTTCACTGCAATCATAGCATTTTCATGCTATGCTTTGCAGCTTTACTAGGGAATTGTTGGTGTGGTAGCTTCCCGTTGCTTTCCGTAATGTGGGAAAAAATATCGAAATAAGTTTCTTTTAATATTAGGCCTATGTCTTATTTGAATATTTAACGAATTTAAAAAGAAGGAAAATGGACATTACAGTACCGTGCACTGTAATATTTACAAAAAATGGACTCAAATAACTTAACAGACATGTGATAGATAATACATATTTTTATTATTTTTTGTTTTCATTATTTCCAGTGTTTTAGAGCGAAATACATTTTCTTGTTCGCTCAAAAGAAAACCCGTTATTCTGCCAACGAAAATGCAGCCATGCATCTGTTTTGTTTAGAGTAAAATTGGAACTTAACTCGGCATTAATTTAGCCTTCCATTTCCGACGTTTTTATTTTAAACTAGCTAATACCAGGCGTGCGTTTCTAGCCTAAGGGTCAGTTTCATCAAAAGAGGTAACTGAATGACGCCAGTTATCCTCATATATGCATATAGTACATAGCTTAAACTGGCGTAATACAGTTACCTCTGTTGGTGAAACCGACCCTAAATAAATGAAATATGTTGCTTTTACCTACCTCGGTTTAGATTAGTAGTATATACTGAGTTTAGTTGTGAAATATCGAAAACTGCAACCGCTAGAATGATTTTTAAATTGTTGTTAATGTGAACTTCTACACCTAATAGGTTTGGAGCATAATATATAGCAGCTAAACACTTACAATATCTGAAAACCTGTATGCAGAGGTATACATTACGTCGAATCAAACATGGCGGATGTTTGTCAATTTTTAATTTCGAATTTTAGGTAAACTCTTACTTTTAGCGGTCGGATTTCGCCGATTTTTGGACAATACCTACCTCGGTTAATTTTAATAATATATACCGAGTCGTTGTAAAACAATACAAATTGCGACCGCTAGTACTATAGCGAATTCAAAATTTTCGTTTCGGATCAAATCCTACACCTGACGACTTTAAATCATAATGGATAGCGGCTAAACATTAGCCTACCTGAAAACATGCATACCATACTCGACTCCTGTTCCGAAGACCGTAGATTCAAACTTGGCCGGAGAAAATGTATTTTATCAGGATGTAAAAATCCTATACATATATTCAGATCACGATTGAATGTAGATAATTCCTTTAAAAATTCCTTAGGCCTATGTCCAAAGAAGGGAATTGAACCGGTGCCTCATTCTATTTACCGATCACATGATCAATGACGAATACCTAACTAGTAATGCAATTCTACACTACATTTTGCTATACGCAGTAAATCTTTGAAATATGTGCAATAGCCTATGGTTGATTAGTTGGTTGAGAGAGGAAATATATTCATCGAATAGGCCTACTAACAAAACTTGAAAGTATTTTCTTAATATTCTTTGTTAAATTCAAATCGGATCCCCAAAGCTGTTTATAATTATATACCAAGAGGACGAAGATCACTGGGCCGTCCTATGAAACGCTGGAGGGAAAATTTTCTATAGGATCGTAACAGGCCTTGGCCTAATACTTGGAAGGAAGAAGAAGAAGAAGAAGAAGAAGAAGAAATAAATATTTAACATAATGACGGCTAACATTGGGAAGGCAACTAACGGGACCACGCTGGTAATGTATGCGGACGGCATGGCCATTGGGGCAGAAAGCAAAGAAGAACTACAACAAGGCATAGACACAATAAAACGATGTGCTGTGGAAAATGAGTTCACTATAAACAGCAACAAGACCGTACAAATGGTTTTCCAGAAAGGGGGAAGAACAGCGGCAAGTGATAATCTAAAACTAGGAGAAGAACCGATAAGAATGGTGAACAAATTCAAATACTTAAGCATAACACTGCAGCTAACGACAAAGTCTTTCAGTGGACATGTGCAGGAGAGAGCAGCAGCAGCTATAAGAGCTATGTGCAATATCAAAAACATCACATCATTAAAATTAGACACAGCGATGAAATTATTTGTATCAGTGATCACCCCGATCGCCACCTACGGGATATAATTAATATGGGAGAAACTATCGACCAGCGATTTGGAGAGGTTAGAAAAAGTGAAAGCAAGATACATAAAAAGGCATTAGGTACAAGTAAAAACACACCAAATAGAATGACCTATATGCTATCCAGAGAAACCTACTTCCTAGAGGACCTGAGACAAAGGATATTACTGCCAGCAACGGAGCCATATAAAAAAAGTCACCGAAAAAAAAAACAGAAGGAAAAAGAGATCGACGAAGAGTTCTACGCCTCAGACGCCATGGTGAACAGGGATTGGACCGGAAGCAACCAACCACAAAGACACGCAATCATAGGCCTGGCAACACATGGATATCACCATAAAATGTGCAAAAATACAAAATTCCACTAACCGAGTGACTCGTGTGAATGCAAGATATGTGAACAAAAATGCGAGCGATACCATTACAAACAATGCAGAAGATGGACGGGATCGTTGAACGAACTGATAAAAGACAAATCATAAACCTAAAACTTAATGCTCTTTCGAGTGCCACTTACATACTTATTATTATTATTATTATTATTATTATTATTAATATTCTTTAGAATACGTTTTAGAAAATTAATTTGTCTCTATGGTTATATTTTCTAAGGCTTTGTAATTAGGCCTAAATATATACCTATTTACAAAGTCAGTCTATGTTTCATTATTGTGCCGGTTCTTCTTGAAATTAATAAAAGTCTAATGGATCTCTGCTGCTTTAATTTTTACAAGCGGTTGACTTTGTGAGCGCCCTCATTGAGTTTTAAAACAATTCCAACGACGCGCGATGTCGAGAATTCGTGAGACAACATAAATTTCATTGCCTTCATTAAAATTTCAATCCCCAGTCCCAGAATTCTTCCTTTTCTATAATATATTACATCAAGTCACTTAATAGCAGCCTTCGAAGTCAAGAAGTATTTGGTTTTTTAAATCTGTTAAGTGCAAAGTCGTGTTCTAAAAACGCTCCCACACACCTGTTACCTGGTGGTTAAATAATGACTCTTAATGGAAATTTATAACATTGTAATTAATAGTAAAAAAAAGGAACTTTATTTATAGCCCTCGTACTTTTAACCTAAATGAAGCCCTGATTTATTTCCATAACCTCATTTTGTTAAAAACGTAATACGAGGTTGGGAAGTGGTTTTTACAGAATCGAGGAACATGTTTAAAAACCGAGCGATAGCGAGGTTTTTAATTTCCGAGATTCTGTAAAACACTTCACAAACGTGCCTTGTACATTATTTTTTTGTACGATGGTGTTTTAAATATAATAGATAATAGTAAAATAATAACATCTTTGTTGGAAATATTTGCGTTCATTATAAACAATCGACTGACGTTAGCAGTCTGGCCAATGTCTATATGCTAAATGCCGAAAATAATTGTTAAGATTACAGCAGGTCTTGATACCAATCTCGCATAACATGGCTGCAAATATGAATTATTGTAATTAAAACGACGAAAATGAAGAAGCGTGGGAAATTGGGTGTGCTTCTTTAGTGTCAGAGAAATCTAAATTAAGATATGAAAAAACATGCATTTCATTTAAAAAGTGGCTGGAGGAGAAGAATTAGGGGCCTATAGTGTAAGAGAAAGAGACATGGTTGCTTATTTCGTGCTTAGGAGTGAAACATTAAAGTCTCCAGCGAGTTTGTGGTCAGAATATCCAATGCTAATGACGATGATAAATTTAAAAGAAGGTATCAATATTGCAGATTTTGTTACACTAGTTAGCTTCCTCAAAAAGAAGTATATTGGACATAAAGCTAAAGTCTAAAAGTTTTCAGTAGAATACATTTTAAGTCGACTTTCAATATTTTTTCAAATAAAGTTCAGTTCATTTAAAATGCAGTGATTTCTTTTGTATAATGTATATTAACATTCCATTTTGGATATATATATATATATATATTATATATATATACATAAAGGCAGTGGTTTTACTTCCCGCACGTTGGTTGTAATATGTAATATTACAGTATAGTTATTTAGGTTGCCAACCCCCAAATGTAGGAAGTTGAACTTACAATCATGGTCGCCATTGCTAGTAAGTACGACAAAACGCACTATCACGCAAAAAACGTATATTATAGCAAATATATTCATGAACTATTAACCTACTATCACTTCACCATTATCATGGTCATCGTCATCATTATCATCATCAGCAACATCATCATTATCGTAAATGTTCAGCAGTGGCGTTTCAGGACATAAAATTTGACCGGAATAGTAGTAATTTGAGTATTAATTATAATGACATCCTAAAATGGTTTCTTTTTTACCACTTTCATGGCAGATAATATGATAAAATTATTCCAAATCCAGGTAGAATTAAAAATAAACTTCTGGATGCCCAAATAATCAAAATAATTAGTATAAAATTAGATCTCCCTCTTCTGCAGGACTGATAAGGAAGATAAAGAAAGTATAGGTATTATTTATCTAATATATTTACAGTATAGGCCTATTTGACTTCCAATCAGAAAGTTTGTATCCTTACAAGATAAGTAATTTTTATATTAATTCCTTAATAAAATTACTTTAGATTTATAAACAAAAATATTTGTAGAATTCTAATTAATTAACAATAATTCAATATTGGCATGATATTGTGCATGAAGCAATACGTGGGCCTATATCATAACGCAGAGATTCCATGGAATAAAACACATTGCCTTGACACTATAGAACTATCCCCGGCACGACGTCTTCTTGCCTTTCCCATCAGTGACTGTGATAATATTAAGCCATGCCTATTCAAATGACTAGCGCCAATTAAACAAAATAGCAACACTTATACTAGCCCCCGTTTGTTTGGAACGAGCAGAAAATAACATCAATAACGTAGGCCTAGTACAATATATTGTAAGCTTTAATTTTATAATTTTGTTAATGACTCCATTTTTTTGGGGGCTAATCTTCAAGACTGCAAAGGACGACAAAGCACTGTGTTTCAGATTATATTCTATTATATCTATTAATCTCTCTCCCTCCATCCATCATCTCTTTGGTCCTCCGCTTCTATGTCCTGTTGAATCATAATACAAAGCTTGTCACTTGTAAATCGTTAAAATAATTTGATGGAGGTTGAAATGAATACTTCGGAAGGATTATAGGGTATTTATCTCTGTATTCATTTTCCTAACGTAGTTCAGCAATTTATGAAGGTGTAATTCTGTTTTTTTCAAAACAACGTTTATGATTTTAGGTTTTTCTAGTAGCAAATAAACAAATATCGGGAAATAAAAAAAAAGCGCTACTGCTATAAAGTATAGTATTCTCATTAAAATATTCTATCTTGTTTTAGAAGCCGTGAATTGGCACTGCGAGCGATGTTCCGCTGCCTCTTATCATAGAGAATTGTATATAAGGAAAGGAAAATTAATGTTTGCACTGGGAACCTGATTAGCGAAGACGATATCGCACTAAATATTGGTTCAGGCGTTGATTTTTCTTTTCATGCCATATTATATATACATATTATATACAGATTTTCAATCTTTACCCATATTTCTGTGCTTAAAGTTCTATTTTCCTTCTCCACTTGTCTCTATCCATCCACTCCATTTCCTCCAGTCCTCTTGTTCTCATTCCAGTTATTCCTTAGAGGTTTGAAACTGTGGAAACAGCGCGTACCAAGAAGAATGTATAATTATAAACCAAAAGGGAGAAGAATGTTGGGAAGACCATTGAAGAGATGGAAGGACCAATTCGATGTATAATGAGATCGGAACAGGCCATTGGGCTTAATCCTTGTTGTTGATGATGGTGAAACTGTGGAATGCCTCGAGTTTTATACGAAGTAAATTTATTCTATAAATATATTTTAAAAATCTTATGATTTTATCATGGAAGAGGATATACTAATTTTAAAAATGTAGAACCAGGCTTTCCTATAAAGAATAAAAAGGAGAAAATGTAGGAGGAGAAAGAGGATGAGCAAGAAGAGGGCAAACGGACAGCTTGACAAGTTAGAATTGAATAGGATCCTGATGAGATGGGGCGAAGGTAACGGAGTCTTCTGTTCTTACAACTGCTCTTACTCTCTCTCTCTCTCCCTCACCCACTTTCTCTTTAGAAAACGAATTTCAAAAGAATCGAAAATGTATCTGATTTCAATCCGAGAGAATGTGACGCAGAAAGTGAAGGAAAATTGCTCCCATGTGAACTAGCATCGCGTTTACAAGAAATGTACAAGTTGTTGGTAGATATTTTCCAACATCCTGACTTTGAATAAAATAAGATAAACAACCAATTCCAGAAAGTTGTCACAGTTATATACACTTGACATTATATTATAATAAATTACACATATTGTGATTTCATTAAAAGGAAGAATCTTATAAATGATAGCAAATAAAATACAGAATGTCACATAAAATGTTGACAAAACTTCAATAGTAGATATCTCAGACATCTTCTTCTTTTCCCTTATAAGTTTCTGGCAAACATACATTATTATTGATTCAAAATGTTTTGACGTTGAATACGTCTTTAAATTTACGTCCATAGTGTGAGACAATTCAGAAAACTGATGAAAACAAAATCGGGGGATACAGTATGGTGTTGCAGCTAAATATCTATAATCTTTATGTAAAATTTAATGACATCACTCGACAGATAAAGGATCGAAGAATTCGTTACGTTGAGCCTGAACTGTCACGTATCGCGCGCGACGAAGAGGAAAGCGCCACAGTTTTGAGGTCGTTTTGCTGCGTTACATAATTTTCGTTTAGTATAAATTTTGACTCGGAGAAATTACGACGTTCGTTTGAGTTTCAATCGTCAGCTCTCGTTAAGATCTATATACGTATGTAAAATATTGATGTGAAATAGTTATAGTGAATATATATATATATATATATATATATATAGCGTTAAAGTAAAACATTAAAATTAATAATGTAATGTTGGCTTATACTCGTCAAAAAGCCAAATCAAAATATAGAGATCATATAGGGTTGGAAAGGGCTTCTCAGGACCAATACAGTGGTGCCCATAAAACACTATATGACAGAGTGAAGCTGTGCGGGAAAGTAAATGAATGAAGGAGTCCGAGCGGATCAACGATGGCACCAGTATATCTGCAGCTGGGGTGGCCGAGCCAATGCAAGGGATGGTGTAATGATTTAAAAGTGGATGATGCAATGATTATGGCATACATATGATACGTTCAAACAAAATATTACCCGTTACACACGGCCGTGTACATGACACAGCCACACTCCGATCTTTTTTTTTTTTTTTTCATCTTCCTCTTGGCCATCTTAAACTACGCTTTCCTATTAATTTCCATTCTCTAATTATTTTAAATAATATATCTAATCTGTCATTATGTTAATTCTGTAAAAATAAGAAAATATTAACCATTTATAATAATACCATTTATTTAAATTCAGCAGATTGCCCGGCGTTGCTCGGGTACTTATTTATCCCAATCTTCCTGGGACCAATCCCTTAGTGACTCTGTAAACTATGGATTAGACCTATACTCGGTCAATTTCGGCATAATATTTTTCGTTCCTTATCACCCCTCCCTTGTTATATTAGGGAACAATCTTGGACTTACGTGATATATGCACTGCTATCAATAACTTAGCGACCCGAAAATCATGTAATTCACATTAATCTCGGTCACTGATTTTATTTTATTACGAGTATTCACCCCTTCACTCACCTCCTCCATTAGGGGTACCAGCGGTTCATCTTGGATTTAAATATCACTGAGACTGTCACCGATAAGACAAGCGACACCGAAATACATGGTTTCAACAAGAATCTCGGTCATTTTGGACTTGTTATTTTTCACCACTTCTCAATCTCGTAGAGGCAGTAAGGTCAAACTTGGACTTATTACCATCTGGACTACCCCGAAATCTATAGATTTAACACTAATACCGATCCTTTTTCACATTTCATTTTTTACCCTTTCTCACCTTTTCATCTATCGTAGAAGTTCGAAGAGTCAAATTTGATTTTGAATGGTTTAAATTATATCGGGACTGTCACCAATCAGCTTAGAATCCCAGAAAACTAGATTCGGCACTAATCTCGGCCACTTTTGACATCTTATTTTTCATCTCTTTACACCTCTTAGGGTGCTAGGATCAAACTTGGGCTTACAAACTATCTGGACGTCATCAATCAGTTGTGCGAACTCAAAAACTATTATTTCGACGCTAATCTTGATCCCTTTTTCATTTTATTTTTCACCCTTTCTCACCCTTTACTTCTCATAGTGGTGCTACGGGTCAAATTTGACTTTAAATGTCACCAGGACTGCCACCAATGGGTTTAGCAATCCCGATCATTATGAATTCGACACTATTATCGGACGTTTAAAATAATTTTAATTTTCTCCCCATATCACCCCCGAAATAGGAGCACTAGGGGTCTCTAATCCCGTACAAAACTTTTACATTTCCACCCTTCTCTCATCCTAATGGCGAGTCTAGGGGAATTTTACCCCTTACAGTCACGTAGTCAGATCGTAATTTATATGTGTACCAAATATACTTGAAATTGCATCAGGTGTTTAAGAGTTATGCCGACACACATAAATATATTAATTTATAATAATAGATAAATAAACATTTATTTATTTATTGAGATTAAATAAATATTCTGTATTTCCTGAGCGTTTAATACCTTGTTTCTAAAACTATATATATATATAAACAAATAAATACACTAACTAGATGCTATTTGATTTAGAAGATTAACGCGTCTATAAAAAAAAGTATTAAAAAGAACATATTTACGTCTTTATTATATTCATCGATTCATCATGGCGAATCTCAGAGAGTTTTAAATAACGGTTTCAGGTAAACTCCAGACCTAATATTTGGATTTAGCTGATTTTTGGAAAGTACCTTTCTTATTCTATTCCAATGGCATATACCGGTACCGAGTTTCGTTGCAAAAAAAATAAAAATTTCTGCCGCTACAGCGAGTTTTAAATTTTCGCTTCAGGTTAATCCCCACTTCTAATTGTCCGATTTTGCTGGTTAATGAACTCGACCGTACGTTTTTTACTCGATTGCTATAGGCAAAGTTTGTTTCCGTAAAAAACAGCTAAGTAGTATCCGTGAATATTCGTTAAATAAATTTAAAAATATTTTCATGAGAACAACTTCAAGAGTTACAATCCTTCGGATTTCGCTAATGAGTACATCCATAACTGTAAGTTTATGCAATGATACGAGGGCGGATCGGAAAGTAACGGACAATAATTTTTTTCTGCCTTGTATTGCAGCTAGAATGTTGAAATTTCACAGAGATATAGTTTGAAGTTTTCACTACAGATGGTATTTTTTTCTCAGGTGCACCTCTTGCGACAGAAGCTTGAACTATGCAACAAAGATGGCGCGCATGCCACAGTCGTCCACAGGGCGGATCGGAAAGTAACGCACAATAATTTTTTTTAAAAAAAGTTTAATAGTAAAAAAAAAAGAAAAAAAATCACAAATGAACTTACATCTTTTACCTACTTTTCGACATAGTCACCAACTTTCTCAACACATTTTTCCCATCGTGTTACCAGTTTCAATATGCCCTGTTCGTAGAAGTCCGTTTGGTTGGAGTGTAGCCATCTGCGCACTGCTGATTTCACTTCCACATCTGTCTGAAAGCGTTTGCCGGCCAGGAATCACTAAGGCGAATCACGTGGCGAATCACTAAGGTTCACGCGTCCCTCTTGGCAGAATGTGCACCACCTGGAGACATTGCTACGGTCCATACAATCATCCCCATACACGCCACGCATGTCCCTGTGAATTTCACTGGGTTTATGCCCTTTGGCCCACAAAAATCGAACAACACTTCTCTGTTCCTCACAGGTGGACGACTGTAGAATGCGCGCCATCTTTGTTGCATAGTTCAAGCTTCTCTCGCAAGAGGTGCACCTGAGAAAAAAATACCATCTGTAGTGAAAACTTCAAACTATATCTCTGTGAAATTTCAACATTCTAGCTGCAATACGAAGGCAGAAAAAAATTATTGTGCGTTACTTTCCGATCCGCCCTCGTATATAGTCGTATTTTATTTCAATATTTTATCTATAAATAGTCAAAATAACTTCAATATTACATATAAGACAGTTCATTCTAAGCTTTTTTATGAGTGTCTTTTTGTATTTTTTTTAAATGAGTAAATATCCTTGCCTCTGGTCCCGAGGGTCGCGGGTTCAAACCCGGCCGGGGTCGATGGATTTTTAGGACGGAAAAATCCAAGGAGCAAGTCCTCCGGGAGGGACTTTAAGCCGTGGGTCCCGAGTCTGAAGATTTTCAGGCTCGTAAAAAATCCTTAAGCCTGAATGAAAAGGTCTCTAAGCAAAATTTACCGAATTTTCCCGTCCTAGTACTACCTTGGTTTCCTATATGTCAGTATGAGGTGGAACGCTGACCACGGACCACTCAGAAATGACATCTATACGAAAACAAGTGTAACTAAATTACTATGGTTCAAATGATTCCCTTTAGGGGGAGAGCGCCTAAATCTCTGTAAAGGGAAAACATGGGCTTACAATACAATACAATACAATGAGTAAATATTAATATTTATTGAATTAACAATTTTCGATGTATTATTAAATGCTGTTTCATTTGCAAAAATGCAAAGCGTTTTACGATTTAGTTTCAAAATTTAAATGATTATAGGCCTATTAATGTTTTGGTTTCATTTATAATACTTTTACTCCATATCACTGAATTTAACATTCCCATTTCTTTTCTTCCTTCACTAATTCTTTTCTCAATTTCACTACAATTTTTTCCCATCTGATTAAAAAAGCAAATCCTAAATTTTTGAATTTTTCAACTTTACTTTTTATAAACATGCGGACATTTAATTTTATTTTTATTTTTACTGTTGTCATTTTTTAACTACTTTTCCCTTTTCCACACATGCACAAGGAAACACACTTTGAGTCCAATAGAAGGCAGGGATTCTACCTACCACGCTATAATAATAAAAAAAAAACAATTGAAATTCATTCTCAGAGACACGAGCTCGTGCGGAGTTGAGGCAAATCCAGATTTAATGTTCCCAAGTGCATGGTCAATCATACTAGAGCCGGACGTTTTGTATAACCCGACATAACACGGGCATCCCATATATAAACCGGATATCTGTCATATCCGACTAGAATCCCAGGGCATTTTTCGGATATACCAGAAAATTATTTTTGTAACATAGTATCGAGAAAAAAGTTCCTTCATTTTCTTAATAAAAAATCACTTATGTGCTATGAGAAGTAGCGAATGTAGGTAAAAAACTGAAATTAAGGTTGATGAATATTGAAGTAATGTTAAGTGATTCTGTACTATTAGTAAATATTTCAGTTTTCAAATCTGTAGCGCCATTTATTTATTTATCTTTCAAATAAGAACATTTTTATCCTTCGTCATCAGAATATGCAGGCCCATTTTTAGTTTCATGTATGGGATGAATTTTAAGCAACTTTTTTATGTAACTGAATTTAAATTTTCATTAACCTTAATCGCTTTTCTTTAACGGGAAACCTAAAAGTTTCTTATCGATCTCGAATTTCAACTCATACCACTTCGCTTCTTACGATGTTTAAGTTTGCTTCCAAATGTCACAATGTTCCATTAGTAATATTTATTGCCTTAGTTTAATGTCTTTCAAGAAAACTTGTTCTCATTCCGAGATTTGACTTACATTTTAACTTCAACATATATTACCTTGACGTTTGTCTATATAATGTACATAGTGGATTCTGTATAATTAGGGTTGCATTATTATAATATTATATTATTTAGAATATATTACTTGAAAATTAATAGTAGAATATGAAAAATGGGGATTAATTTTAAAAATATAGAAAACAAAATATTTATCAATTGGAGAACCAGAAAAACATATCAACATTTAATTTTGGTGACTGTAGAAACAATAAAATCTTGTAGTGAGATCACATATTTAGGAATTAAAATAAATGAAAATGGAAGTTATGCAGAGGAAATAAGAAATATAAATAATAAAGGAAAATTTGCAATTGCTTGCCTAAATGGAATATTTTGGGATAAAAATATAAGTAATACAAATAAAATTTATATATATATATATATATATATATATGGTATGATAAGAAAAATAAATGCCTGGACGGGATTCGAACCCGGATCTCTGAGTCTGTACCTCAGCGTGATATCCATTACACTACCAGGCGAATCCAATTCAAACACTTATCTTTCTTATATATGTATATTATATTCTCCATTATTACTAGATGTCGCGAGAACTCAGTCTTCACTGCCATCTAGTAGCTGACTATAACAAGTAAGCAAATTAAAGATAATATTTTTACCTTATAGCAGTGACGCTTTTATAGATGTTATAATTAAATGTTTAACATTGTTAAACATTTAATTATAACATATATATATATATATATATCCTACAATTGTTAAAAGCATCATAACTTAAGGTGCAGAACTTTGGCCATTAACAACAAAAACAAATAAGTATCTTTTGGCAACGGAAATGGATTTTATACGAAGGGCAGCAAGAATTTCATGAGGAGAAAAAATTAGGAACTCAGTTATAAGGGAGAAAATGAAGATTGAAGACACTATTTTAGATTATATTAAAACTCAGTAATTAGGATGGTACGGACATGTCCAGCGAATGGAAGAGGATCGGCTACCAAAATGTGTTTTGGAATGGAAACCTGAGGGAAGACTAGGCAGAGGAAGACCTAAAACCTCATACAGTCAGGGAATATATTTATACATGAAGGAGAAACATCTACAACCAGGAGATCGGATGGACCGATAAAATTGGCTATTAGGCAACGGACGATGTCAAAGACATTAATCAACCGATGATCTATCTATTATGATATTATTACTATTGTTACTTATTTTTATTATTATTATTATTATTATTATTGGTGGTAGTAGTAGTAGTAGTAGTAATGGTAGTAGTAGCTGGAGTAGTAGTACCAGAAGTAGTAGGAAAAGTAGTAGTAGAACAAATAGTAGTAGTAATAGTAGTAAAATAGTCGAAGTGACAGCAGTAGCAATATTAGTAGTAGCAATAGTACTGCAATTAGGAAAACTGTATATTTACAGTAAGACTATGTTTTTTTGGTGGTGGTAATAGTAGCGGTTTTCATTATTACTATGGTTCTGAGATTCGGGTTGAAATCCGGTGGGGGCATGGCTTATTTTCGGGCGTAAATATCACCAGTGCGGTTAAAATATTGTTATGTAATCCAGAGTTGAAAATTATCTCTCGACAGATCAAGTCCCTAAAAGGACTGTTGGCGCAGAACACGTAAAAATGCTTACAAACGGAGAGATTAAACTAAGGAAAAATAATAATTATTATCGTTATTATCATCATCATCATCATTATTATTATTATTAAAGTAAACTTTCCTTCCTTTATTCCAGCTACCCCCACCAACCTCTCTTGCTGGAGAACACTTAATTTCAGTTGGGAATTTGGCTCTCAACTGCTTTGTATTATACAATTGTATACAAATGCTGACCGTCCATAAACTTCTCGCCAACAACTGTCCACTTTAAACTCTGCCCATTGTTAGCACTTAAATACTATTTAGCATCACCTTAATGTTCTCTGGTAAACGACTAAAATACATACAGAGTTAGTTCAATAAAATACATACAGAGTTAGTTCAATGAAATACATACAGAGTTAGTTCAATAAAATACATACAGAGTTAGTTCAATAAAATATATACAGAGTTAGTTCAATAAAATACATACAGAGTTAGTTCAATAAAATACATACAGAGTTAGTTCAATAAAATACATACAGAGTTAGTTCAATAAAATACATACAGAGTTAGTTCAATAAAATACATACAGAGTTAGTTCAATAAAATACATTCAGAGTTAGTTCAATAAAATACATACAGAGTTAGTTCAATAAAATACATACAGAGTTAGTTCAATGAAATACATACAGAGTTAGTTCAATGAAATAAACTGGTGTATATTCGTGATCAGAGGACACATTTATATTACTTCACATTTCCTGTGAAATAATGATGCACATTAAGCAATGCACAAAATGTACAATTTATTTGCTTCTAATTCTCAGACACACAATGGCGGCCGGCTTCTTCGTCCCGTGGTCAGAATTTCTGACTTTTCCGATATTCGACATTCGAACTTTACTCAGCATTTCATTTTGTGAAATATAAAGAAAGTAAAACAGCAAAATTCAATGTTAAAAAGAATAGCTAATATTATTTATTTCCTCCCGTCTTTTTTTAAGTCTGATGACACACATAGAACTTCGAGTTAATGCCTAGAACACTGCCTGTAGGTAAGAAAGAACTGTACATTAGACATGTAAACAGAAACGGACTCAGGTATTATCACGATACAAGACCTTAAGTTGGAATTTAAAGTACCCGTCGGACCACCGAAGTTTAAGAGAGAAGTCTGGGGAATACGTACCGTATATATATATATATATATATATATATATATATATATAAATATGATATGAAAAGAAAAAAGAATGCTTGAGTCGGGATTTGAACTCGAGTCTCTAAAGTCTGTACCTTTAGCGCTCTAACCAACTGAGCTACCCAAGAATTCCAATACAAGCATACAATTTTCTTATACATGTAGTATTCTCAATTCACACAAGAGGTAGCGGAAATGTATTCCAACTGCCATCTCGCGGCTAACATAACGGTTAAGCAATTTTTTTTTAAAGAGAATATTTACTTTATAGCAGTAACGCTTTTATATATAGATATTGTAAAAATATTTTTGACATTTGGCAATGAAGGCAAATATGATATGAAAAGAAAAAAGAATGCTTGAGTCGGGATTTGAACTCGAGTCTCTAAAGTCTGTACCTTTAGCGCTCTAACCAACTGAGCTACCCAAGAATTCCAATACAAGCATACAATTTTCTTATACATGTAGTATTCTCAATTCACACAAGAGGTAGCGGAAATGTATTCCAACTGCCATCTCGCGGCTAACATAACAGTTAAGCAATTTTTTTATATTTATAATATATATATATATACTAACATACCCGGCAGTTGTCCTGCCCGAACGTTCAATTCTCGTGTCCTGGCCGGGCGATAAAAATATAAGTTACTTTTTTATAATAAAATTCACTAATTAAGATTTAATTAGATGTTATTAAGTAAGTTCGCAAGAAATCTCTCACAGCCATCTGTTGTGGCTCAAGAAGCATGCGTGATGACGTTACATTGTTGTCGCGCGGATAATTAGATGTTATTAAGTAAGTTCGCAAGAAATCTCTCACAGCCATCTGTTGTGGCTCAAGAAGCGTGCGTGATGATGTTACATTGTTGTCGCGCGGAATATGTCCACCTACGTATCCCGATCTTTTTGGAATAAATTATCTGAAAGATAAAAATGGATAAATATCCATAACTCAAATGATTTATCCGTAAAAGAATACGCCATGTACGAAAGTTTACATGCCTCATAATAGCGGGTTCATAAAATGTTTTCTCGATATTCGAATCATCCATAAACCATATACTAAGTGACATTTAACACTGAGTTTGACATTTCAATCTTTTCGTTTCGTTATTGGATGATAGACTACTTTTTTTACCATAAAAGTCATTATTAAGAGGTAATTCGATATTATTAAATAAGTTCGCAAAAAAAACTCCTCACTGCCATCTATTCTGGCTCAAGAAGCGTGTATGATGACGCCACATTGTTGTCGCGCAAAATGTTGATAATGCAGATGACTAAACATCTGACAAAAAATTCTATAACCTGATCGCAGCGACACCTACCGAGTCCAATTGTGAATCTAAATCATCCAGGGGCCCATTAAAATAACCAAAAAATTACATCAAAATCGCACCAGTCGTTTAGGCAATTTTTAATTTAGGAATTCAAGTAAATCTCCAATTCTAATTGTCGGATTTCGCTTATTTTTAGACAATACTCACCTCGGTTTATTTTAATAGGATATACCGACTTTTGTTATAAAACATCGAAAAATGTGACCGCTAGAGCGATTTTTCAATGTTCACTTCAGTTGATAGTTTTAGAGGGTCCAATTGTGAATCTAAACCATCGAGGGACACAATCAGACACACACAAAAAAACAATTTTATCAAAATCGGTCAAGTCGTTAGGAGGAGTTCAGTGACAAACACACGTACAGAAGAATTACATATAAATGAAAAATCCTGTATAAAGATATACATTTTATTTTCCAGATGCTACCAGGTTATCTTAAAGCATTTCTGGCATTATTTCCTGCCATTGGCGGAATTGTAATCCACTTCCAAGGTTGGGGCTGGAAGGCGGAGTTACGTTACCCCGATTATATAATATCACAATGACACTTCAGACGATTCTTGCTCCATTAATTGTACAAAAAGTAGGGTAGTAAATATTTGTTTATGGAAAAAAATTCAGATAATACATTCTGAACCGAACTTAGAAAAATTGAGTATGTTTATAGATTAACTTTATTGATATGGATTATCATGAATTTTAAAAATAGTGAATGTATTATTCGTACATTAAACATATTTAGTATGCATTAGAGAGGTTTAAGCTATAACACAAGAAACGATTTAGCCCCATTTTGATCCTAAACGGTAAAGTGAAATTAAAATTCTTTTATTTAAAAATATATTTATCAGTATCTAATATCAACTTTAAAAATAAAATTATATATTGTAAGTTGATTCACTGAACTGAGGTATTACACATATACACACACAGAGACACACACACACACATATACATACACGCACTATTCAAGCTTCGACCGAAATTAAGTCGTCCTCATTATCATCATTAAAGCTTTTTACAGTAGACGCTATTTCCGTATTCCTTTTTTCCATGTTTCGTGGTCTTCCTAATAATTATTTTTTGAGCGATAGTGCGTTTTGTCGTACTTACAACAATGGCGCGCATGATTGAAAGTTCAACTTCCTACATTTCGAGGTTGCCAACCTAAATAACTATACTGCAATGAAAATAACTATACTGTAATATTACATATTACAAACTGCGTATAGAAAGTAAAACGACTGCCCTTTACGTACACTACGTACTATGTATCCTATACAAAAAAAAATATCCAAAAGATAGTGTTAATATACATTATATGAAACAAATCACTGCATTTTAAATGAACTAAACTTTATTTGAAACAATATAGAACAGTAAATACATACTTACCGCCATTTTATCACTAATATTGTCTCACGACCTCCTGTACTTTCAACTAATAAACATTGCTCACACTGTTAACGTTAGTCAGTTGTTTATAATGAACGCAAATATTTCCAACAAAGATATTATTTTACTATTTTTTATTATTTTGAAAATACCATCGCGCAAAAAATAATGTACAACGTACGTTTGTGAAGTGTTTTACAGAATCTCGGAAATTAAAAGCCTCGCTATCGCTCGGATTTTAAACATTTTCCTCTATTCTGTAAAAACCACTTCCCAACCTCGCATCGTAATATATTATTGTAGGTTTCTCTCGTGCATAGATGAATAAACACCATAACTCGAACGCTTCTTGTGTTTTCGCTACTTTCATAAATGAAATATTTTATTTAAAAATGTTATTCCTAAAAAAATATGGATAAATAAAATACTTCACTGAAATACCTCCGAGTAGGATTAATACTTACGCGGGGATTAAAAAAGTATTATTATTATTATTATTATTATATGGTTGCGTAACACGGTCTCTTATTTTAAGAGAGGATGAACTATTACGAGTAGGTGAGAATAAAGTGCTTAGGAAAATAAATGTTCGGTCCAAATAGAGACAAACAGAAATGTGAATGAAGAAAAATACAGAACAGTGAGTTACATTATCTCTATGGGAAACTAACCATAATAAGAATAGTTAAGTCTTGTAGACTGCGATAGGGAACGATATGTGGCTCGAATGGGGAATAAAAGAAGGGCATGAAAATTTCTTGTAGGAATGTCAGGGGGTGAGCGGCCAGTAGGTAGGCCAATAATAAGGCGTAATAATAATTTTAACCATGGACTGAGGAAGGTAAATTTTATACAAGGAATGACTGAAAAACATTAGCTCAGGATAGAGACGTATGGAGGAGTTTACGTCCGCGCGACCATGAACATCAGGGTTCGACAAAGTCCATGAGTCATTTAATTTATTATTATTATTATTATTATTATTATTATTATTATTATTATTATTATTCGAAGTAGTAGTAGTAGTAGTAGTAGTAGTAGTAGTAGTAGAACATTGTCCACCGCAGTGGTCTCTAGGTAGCGTGCTGCCTTGTCACTCAGCGGGCCCGGGTTCGATCCCCGGTCGGGACAGTTTTTCTGGGCGAGGTTTTTATCGGGGTTTTTCCTCACCTGTAAGACAAATGTCAGGAAAACTTTAAGGCCCAAACGGTCCCCGAAATCATATGGCCCTTATCATTACCATCATCATCATCATCATCATCCTTCACCGGTGGTGTGGAAAGCAACGGGAAGCTATCACACCTACAATTCCCTAGTTAGCAAGCATAACACGAAAATGCTATGATTGCAGTGAAGGACCTGCCTTCGGGCAGAATTACTATGGATGGATCAGTGCATTACTACAGACTACAGCGTGCTCATAATGCGTGTATTCGATATATATCCAATCTCCGTCGTTATGACCACGTGTCTCCTTCATTTCAGGCCTTATCATGGCTACGCCTAAATTACAGAAGAACTTTGCATTCACATACCTTACTATTCCAAATTCTGCACACATATTTACCAAGTTATTTAACAACACATTTTCAAAATTCATCGGCTCATCACAATTTAGGAACAAGATCACAAGACTCTTCTTTACTTTTGATACCACAACACAGGACATGTCTATACTCTGAATCTTACACAATATCTATGACTAGAGCATGGAACTCACTTCCCAGTCATGTCAGGGACTGTCAGTCGCTATCATTATTTAAATCCAAATTAACTGATATATTAAGTTGGACACAATGAAAACATTAACTGCATAACAACTATATAGAGCATTCTATAAATAATCATCTAGGAAGCTACTTACTTTATTTTATATCATTTTAATTTTATTATATTCTATGTTTTTGTTAGTATTAGCTAGTATTAGATCACATCATCATTGCATTTTGTTTAGTCTGTATTTTAATAATATCTTAAAATTGTAATAAGTATGTCATTTTTTGTATAACTCTACTAATCGCTGGTTGAGTGGAAGAGAAGGCCTTATGGCCTTAACTCTGCCAGCTAAAATAAGTTATTATTATTATTATTATTATTATTATTATTATTATTTTATTATTATTATTATTATTATTATTATTATTATTATTAACAAAGTTCAATGAATAAAATACATTTGGAAGAGAACTCATGTTACAGCAGAGAAGAATGAAAAACTTCTATCCAAGGATTCGTTAAATGTTTAAAATTAACAGACCATTAGTGGTATTACTAATATTATTATTATTATTATTATTATTATTATTATTATTATTACAATCCGCGATGATATAATAACAATAATCGCGGAAGTTCAGATTAGAAAGAATTTGAAACGCTGAAATTAGGAAAATTATGAAAGTTGAAAGAAATGTATTAAGATACACATAATAATTGATGAGAGACGATTAAGATGGTATGGGCATCTCAAGAAGATGACAACTGATAGAATCCCTAAGAAGATCTTGGAGTGTAACATAGATAGGAAAAGAAGAAAGGGAATACTTAAAGAAGGATGGATGGACGATGTGAAAAGAAGTATCAGTGAATTTTGACTTACAGATGAGGCTGTTCAGGACCGCTACAACTGGAGAAGGCGAGTATCTTGAGGTTGACAGAAAACCACTGTATTGTGGATAAATTCCGAAATAAACAATTATAATTATAATAATAATAATAATAATTATTATTATTATTATTATTCATAGTACATTCACGAATTTAGGCCATTTGTTGACCTGTTCCGGCCTCAAGAGAAATCTTATGAGTGGACGTCCAGGACTTCTTCTTACTGCAGGTTCATATCTTACATTTGTTTGGGTATCCTGTGACATTCCATTTGATGAACATGTTGCACCCATCTCGACTTAATAATAATAATAATAATAATAATAATAATAATAATAATAATAATAATAATAATAATAACAATAATAGTAATAATAGTAATAATAATAATAGTAATAGTAATAATAATAATAGTAATAATAATAATAATAATAATAGTAATAATAATAATAATAATAGTAATAATAATAATCCCTCCATGGTATCTTTACCTTGACGTGGTGGAGTGGCTTGCGTGCTTAAATGATCCTGAGAGCTATACCGGCGGTAGCATTGCTGCCGATAGGGTTACCCATGCCGGACTGGTCGACGGTGATAAGCCAGACGAAAAAAGTACCTTGGCCGAAAGAGTGACGATCTTTCACCGTAAAAATACAACCGTCAAGAAATGCGGACATGGGTTCAACTGGGGTAAAATTTTCCGGAGGTCAAATAGTCCCCCATTCGGTTCTCCGGGCGGGGACTACTTCAGGGAACCCATGCCAAAGGCTCAAACACAGGGACATGTTCCTAGGAACATGGAATGTTAGGACTTTATACAATAGCGGGGCACTAGAGATATTAACGCGGGAATTAGATAAATCGCCCTTGGATATAGTCGCTTTACAGGAAGTTAGGTGGCCAGGAGAAGGTAGTCAGGAATCAGGAAGCTTTGCATTATACTATGGGGGTGCAGAAAGACCTGCATTTGGAACGGGTTTTTTAGTCAGAAGGAGGATCCTATCCGCTATCCGAGATATTAAGTTTGTTAGTGATAGGATATCATACATAATTCTAAAGGGTAAACGACATGATTTTATAATTGTAAATGTACATGCCCCCACAGAAGATAAAGATGACAAGATCAAGGATGAGTTCTATGAAGAATTAGAATGCTTATTTGATAGCCTTTCACGATATCATATGAAAATTGTCTTAGGAGATTTTAATGCAAAAGTGGGGCGGGAAGATATATTCAAACCAACAATAGGCAAATTCAGTCTTCATGAAGATAGTAACGACAACGGGGTTAGATTAGTCACATTTGCCACATCGAAGAATCTCATTGTTAAGAGCACAACATTTCAGCATAAGGATATTCATAAATACACCTGGACGTCCCCAGATGGAGAAACTCGGAACCAGATAGATCATGTATTAGTGGATAAACGCTGGCACAGTAGCATCATTGATGTTAGATCAGTTAGAGGGACAGACTGCAATTCGGATCATCATCTGGTCAGAGTGAAAATCAGACAACGGCTATCGCTTATGAGAGGAACAAACGCTAAAGATGATTCTGTAAAATTTGAATTAAAAAACTTGAAAAATGATGAAATGCGGCAAGAATACCAAATCAAAATTGCTAATAGATTTGAAGTACTGGAATCTTCAGATGACAATGTGGCAAACGAAGAAGAAACTGATATAAATAAAGAATGGGAGGCTATAAGAGATACTATTAAATTGTCAGCATCAGAAAGCATTGGTTGTTTAAAAAAGAGGCAAAACAAGAAATGGTTTGATGAGGAATGTGCCGACATTGTAAAGAAAAGAAAGCTAGCAAAAATGAAATGGTTACACGAGCCAAATGAGGTAAATTTAGAGCAATTGGGTAGTATTAGACGGGAAACCACCAAGTTACTAAAGAGTAAAAAGAGGGAATATTTGAGAGAGAAGATTAATGATCTTGAAATGAATGCAAAAAATAGGAACATTAGAGAATTATATCAGGGAATTAGTATAGAGAAGAAAGGGTTTCAGGCTAGAACAAACATAATTCGGAATGAAAATGGGGATATGATTGCAGATTCCAGGAGTATATTAAATAGATGGAAAAGTTACTTTAATCAGCTATTAAATGTACATACAGAACAGGACATTGAGGAGGATAATTTACAGACAGCAGAAATGCTAGTCGCAGAGCCAAGTGCATTAGAGGTTGAAATGGCGATTGAAAAATTGAAGATGTATAAAGCATCAGGTTCAGATGAGATCCCAGCAGAACTGATAAAATCAGGGGGAGAAAAATTGATGGACAAGATACGCTGGTTGCTTAGTATGATTTGGGAAAAAGAAGCTCTTCCAGATGAATGGAAGGAATCAATTATCGTACCAATTTATAAGAAAGGAGATAAAACTGATTGCAACAACTACAGGGGCATCTCATTACTTTCAACTTCGTACAAAATTCTAACAAATATATTAGTAAGCAGACTTACTCCCTATATTGATGACATTCTAGGAGATCATCAATGTGCATTTAGAAGAAACAGGTCTACAACAGATCAGATTTTTAGTATAAGACAGATTTTAGAAAAGAAATGGGAATATAATGGTACTGTACATCAACTATATGTAGACTTCAAAAAAGCATATGATTCAATTAAGAGGGAGAAGTTATATAGTATCCTGCTGGAGTTCGGAATTCCTAAAAAGTTAGTTAGACTTATACGAATGTGTCTAAATGGCACAAAGAGTAGGGTGCGTGTAGGCAAACAGTTTTCGGACACTTTTGAAATCCAGAATGGGTTGAAGCAAGGAGATGCACTATCTCCTCTACTATTTAATTTTGTACTAGAGCATGCCATTAAATCTTTAGAGAATGAGGAAGGCTTACAACTCAATGGTATTAATAAGCTGTTAGTTTATGCTGATGATGTAGTACTACTGGCCGATAGCGAGGAGATACTAAAGGCCAACACGCACACACTATTGAGTAACACTAAGAAATTAGGACTGGAAGTAAATATCAATAAAACTAAATATATGGTCACACGTAGAAATTCATTATATAATGGAAATGGACAGCTAATGACAAATGAGGGAAATTTTGAGGAAGTGGCTGAATTCAAATACCTAGGAACAATAATCACAAATAGGAATGAGATGCACAAAGAAATTAAACATAGGCTCAATTCTGGAAATGCATGCTATTATGCATTGCAGAGACTCTTGATGTCCCAACTCCTTTCAAAAAACGTTAAGCTGAAAATATATAAAACTATTATTCTACCAGTTATATTATATGGGTGCGAAACATGGACTCTTACTTTAAGGGAGGAAAGGAGATTACAAGTATTTGAGAATAAAGTACTTAGGAAAATTTTTGGACCAAAGAGAGATGAACAGACAGGTGAATGGAGAAGACTACATAACAATGAACTACATGGTCTTTATAGGAAGCCAGATATAATAAGAACAGTTAAGTCTCGTAGACTGCGATGGGCAGGACATGTTGCACGTATGGGGAATGAAAGACTTGCATGGAAGCTTCTTGTAGGAAAGCCAGAGGGAAAACGCCCAGTTGGTAGACCAAGAATGAGGTGGGAGAATAACATTAACTATGATTTGAGGGAAGTAGATTATACAGGGAATGATTGGAAAGTATTAGCTCAGGATAGGGATGTATGGAGAGCGTATGTCCGCGCGGCCATGAACCTACGGGTTCGATAGTGCCAGTGAGTAAGTAAGTAAGTAAGTAATTAAATTTGGAAGAGAACCTATGTTAGAATCTAGAGAAGAATCGAGAATATCTGTTCAAAGATGTGTTAAAAATTATCATAAGTAATGCCATGAGTGAATTTCAATTATTTATCTACAGGATATGTAAATCAAGAGTGGCATTTGTTAGGACTATTTAACGAATAAAATTAAGCTGCTTACTCACAAATCATTATTTAAATATAGTTATTTTAAAATATTTTTATGTTTAATGTAAACGGCGATGTTTAAAAACAAATGAGAAATCTTTGATTATGTTTAATTTGTTCATCACTGCAACTTGATCATATTATTTATTGCCAAAATAGGATCACAATATTGTAAGAAAGCACCATAGTGGAGAAATAATGAAACATATCAAACTGTATATTATAATCAACATTATAGGTTATTAATTTATTTTTTTAGTAAACATTTGAGTAAAATCAAGGAATCTGTTCATTATTTGCTATATTAAATGTATTTGCTGGAGAAAAATAATGCTCTGAGCTGTTCAGAAAAAATAAAGCTGATAAAGTGAAATCGATAAAGATCGAGGTGAATCACGACTGTCATTGGTTGTAAAACAAAATTCATTGAAACGTGATTGGTCATTGTCTACCATTTGGGGCATGACTAAAATAGTCTATAATATTATTAATAATTATTTATTGTATTGTTATTAACATAATGTTTTCTTCTTTGCCAACTTTAAAATCATCTATAATAGAGCGATTCCATGAAAATGTCATACCGAGGTGAAAATTATGAAATTGACGCAGGAATAGTTTGTTTGACGTAATATATATCTTTAAGGATCAAATTTTCTGATTCTATAAGATAATGTTCCAAAAGTGTATTATTTAATCTAATATTAGTGGATGAACTTATCATTTTCTGAACCTGCAAAAACACGCGAAATTTTACCAATTTGTTGTTTAACGATTTGGTCGTATTAATTCGTTTTATTTCACAAACTTTTTTGTTAAACCATACTTTAGTCCTCCCTAGTCGTAAATGTAATGATATTAATAGTATTCTAATGTTCTATATACCTTAAATGTGTCCTATAATTGTTAACTGCAAGCTATGGTCAGTCAGTCACGGAAAACGTATAAAAATTACTGTACACAACATAATAATTGATGAAATAAAATTTAATCTTGGATTCTACGTTATCGGTACACAACTAACAAAAAAGTATTAAAGGCATTTTCTTGTAAAGTCGTTATTTTTCCCGCTAGTGTCCCGTGACTGACTGACTTTTTTTCCTATCATATATATGCTAATACGCATGGTGTAGTCAGATGCTTGCTGCATTCCGCTGAGGATTAATATAAACATGGTTTAGGAAATCTGGTAGACTGTTCGGCTCAGCTGTTCCATAAATTATTACTGACCCTTTTTCTGTGTCAATTTGAGCTAAAAGACAGCGGTAGCATTTAAATATATTCAGGAAAACGGTTGCAGTAAACGAAGCAGCCATACTTGTTGATTTCTCAGGAATTGTAATATTTATGCAAGCATTTTGCAGCAAAAATGTATTGTAAATGTCAGTCAGTCACATATGGAATTACTCAATATTATTAATAATTTTATTGTTATTAACTAATGTTTTTCTTCTGTGCCAATGTAGTATGTAGCAATAAATAGATTGTGTTCTATTTCTTGTTTATCGGAGTCGATGTTTTTGTTTTCAGAACACTATATAATATACTTTTTTTAATTTCTTTCTTTCTCGTTTTCTTTCGTTTACACTGTTCTCCCTTTTTGTTAACCTTTTTTATCTTATTCACACATACAAACACAAGACAGGACACACCCAGACCCAAGGTGGAGATTTTAAAATCCCCTACCCCGCCGGGAAATGAACCCGGGTCACCGGAGTGGAAGTTAGGGACTCAACCGACTACGCCACGGCGACGGACTGCTTATGCCTACCTGCAGGAAGAAATCTTGATAAAGAGGTTGTATACAAGTTTGTGAACTACTCTGAATTGAGTTAATTGGTATTATTTAACTAGAGGTACACTAATTGTAGAGTAGAGTTAATTATTCATTTAGAGCAGAGGCAGATGTTTTGAAGGGGAGTGGGAACGTGTGTGTTTGCGGTCAGAGAGACAAGTTGCGTCTCACTTTGTCAAGAGCACAGCTGTCTCTGTATAAAGTTAGCAACAGAACAAGTTGTAAGACAATGTCTTGGAACATCCCCCTCACAAACACTTGAGACATCAATCACATTTACTACCTCCTGCCCAACTAATGGTTATTGAATGTCCACAAAGGCGTTTATACGAGCATTACCATTAAGGTGCCCCTAAGGACAATTCAAAGATGGCTTTGTTCTAACAACAATAAAGACTTAATTCTACGCTATTCACGGCAGCTCATTTTCTCAATTGCTAAAGCGTAGGAGTGAGCCTAATGTAAAATCAATTACATTCACTTCTGCTCGTTTCCGACCATCTTCCCCCGAATTCACTTTCCAGAACGCCCCCCCCAAATAATTTTATAAGTCTATATCCCTATAATCTATTAAAAGAATATTGCCGGAACCGCCTGTATATACGTAGCTTTTTTTTATCAAAACGCATTACAAACTATATATAGCCTATATAATATAAAAACGAATGTATGTCTTTTTGTCCCTTCTAGATTTCTAAACCGATCAACCGATCTTCGTGGAAATTTGTATGTACACGGTTTCAGATGCGGCGAGTGTTTAGATGTTATCTATTATGTTCTAAAATAATTAGGTGTAGGATTTCACCTGCTGTAGCCATAGCAATTTTCAATATTTCACAACAAAACTCGGAATATATTATTAAAATAAACAGAGGTATGTATTATCCAAATATCAGCGAAATCCGACCGTTAGAAGTTGGGGTTAACCTGAAATTTGGAATTAAAAATTTACTCAAACAACCACCAAGTTTAGTTGTCTGAGTGTATACCATATAATTAACCTTCAATATTTAATTTATTTAGGCGTAGCAGTGCAAATCATTCTACCAGTTATAGTATATGGGTGCGAAACATGGACTCTTACTTTAAGGGAGGAAAGGAGATTACAGGCATTTGAGAATAAAGTACTTAGGAAAATTTTTGGACCAAAGAGAGATGAACAGACAGGTGATTGGAGAAGACTACATAACAATGAACTACATGACCTTTATAGGAAGCCAGATATAATAAGAACAGTTAACTCTCGTAGACTGCGATGGACAGGACATGTTGCACATATGGGGAATGAAAGACTTACATGGAAGCTTCTTGTAGGAAAGCCAGAGGGAAAACGCCCAGTTGGTAGACCAAGAATGAGGTGGGAGAATAACATTAACTATGATTTGAGGGAAGTAGATTATACAGGAAATGATTGGAAAGCATTAGTTCAGGATAGGGATGTATGGAGAGCTTATGTCCGTGCGGCCATGAACCTATGGGTTCGATAGTGCCAGTGAGTAAGTAAGAGTAAGTAAGTAGCAGTGCAAATCGGATATTCCCTAGTTCTATATACAGAATATACCATGTAGTTCTAACTGCTATAAGGAGGTTCCTATAAAGATGCGTTCCTCCAAATGTGTGTTTTTTTCCTAACTAAAGCACTACATATATTGTGTAATGGACATTTTCCCGGTTTGGCTGTGCCGAACGCATTGTACATACAATTTTCCTGGATCCAAAGTCAAGAATATTTCAATGTGTATTCCAATGTCATCCACTGTAATTTTCATTCTCCGGATTCCGCAGTAGACCAACGCTGATAGTTGGCGTTAATATATTTTGAATACAATTATTACTGGTATTGGGTAAAATAAACCTTCTACTCGTCCCCGACGTAATGCTAGTTTGAGGGAAAAGATAAGATGAAACCCCTATTATTGAAGCTCTGTGATGAACGATGAAGCTGACTGACCAGGTCTGTCTTACAGTCACAAGAAAACATGAAAATAAAAGAAATGGACGACATGCGTATGGAGAAGTAAATAATTAAGGTTTTGATGGGGGAAAGCGGGAGAATCCCCAAAAGAAAAACTTGACCTGGCTCCGCTTCGTCTACCATGAACCCCACATGGAGTCTCGGAACATGAATTCGAGACCTAGAATTGGAGGGTGAGTCTATAATCATTCGCGTCACGTAACCGCCTAATCACATTGATATTGATGAAAATAAAATTAATTTGGTTAATAAATTAAATATTTAATTTGGTCTAATTTCAATATATGCAACAGTCAGATTACTTTACGTAGGCTTGTATTGAGTACAGAGACGAGTGAAGTGCGTTCTGTCGTACTCACAAGAATGGCGACCATGATTAAGAGTTAAATTTCCTAAATTTCCGGGTTGCCAACCTATAAATAACTAAATAACTATCTGTAATATTAAAAATTACCTACCCAAGGCGGGAAATAAAACCATTGCCCTTTATGTATACTATGTGCAATGTATATTCAAAAGGTAGTGTTAATATAAATTAGCCTATACAAAAAAAAAAATCACTGCATTTTTAAATGAACTGAACTTTATTTGAAACAATATAAGACAATAAATTCGTACTTTCTGTCATTTTATACCTGATTGGTGTCACGGCTTGCTGTAGTCTCAACTAAATTCTTTTCCGCATTTACCGTATATACATGGCCAGACTGCTAATGTTAGTCAGTTGTTCATAAAGAACGCAAATATTTCCAATAAAGATGTTATAATTTTATTATTATTGATTATTTTCGTAGTATGACTCAAGGATTTGTGAGTAAAAAAAAGGTAGTTTTTCCCCCGGAATCTTCCCCCGGTAAAATATAGATTAAGAGGCCTAGTAGCGGAATTGTTATATTTAATTGTAATGGCTTTTCATCCATTTTATGTCTGTTTCGTTTAAAAAAAAGCAAACCAATATTATCGTAATTTACTGCGGTAAATGGATATGGCTACCGAACATCGTATATTCATCCTTGAAAGTTATTTAGGAATTGAACGATTAGTTGGAGAATATTCGTTGCAGTATTGGCATGTGTGTAGATGAATTTCTCATCGCTTATCAACAATTTCAACATTTTTATCTACGAAATATTGTGAGAAATGTTCACAGATAAGCTGAATTGTTTTATTTTAAATAATAACATAAATACGTTTATGTACTGTAGACGTGCCTTTATTGATTTCAGTACCATCTGTACCCTTCCGCCCTAAGATTATCACATAACAACGCCAATGCTTACTTCTAAATGATACCCGCGTTGTAGCCAAGTTAATTTAAGGCATCGTGCTTTCGTACAGACATGCGCTAGTTCGAGTCCCCATGAGAGAATACATTTTCTCATGGAAATTCGATCAGTATGGGACCTGTGCCCACCCAGAATCGTGAAGAATATAACCGCTATAACAGCTGGAGATTCGACATACTGGCCATGTCACCCGCTATCCTGGGTAGACAATCATCCACCTTTGTAAATTTTACATGAGGATATGAAACCACTTGTCGGCCGCGGTGGTCTAGTGGTTATGCTCCTTGCCTCTGGTTCTGAGGATCGCGGGATCAAACCCGGCCGGGATCGATGGAGTTTCTAGGACGGAGAGCAAGTCCTCCGGGAGGGACTTTAAGCCTTGGGTCTCGAGTCTGCAGATTTTTAGGCTCGTAAAAATTCTTAGGTCTGAATAAAGAAGCATCTAAGCAACATTTACCGGCAGACGTCCTAATAATACCTTAGTTGCCTGTCAGATGACTCATTGGGACGGTGTGTTGACCGCATGCCATCCATGACATCTATGGACTAATAAGGTAACTAAAAATTAACTTGGTCTAGTAACTCCTTACAAAGGAGAGGCTATGACTCAACAATGGGCTACGATTTTATAGATACATAGATATGAAACTAGAGCCGGCTGGTAGCATGGTGTAGTAGGAGCATGGTGTAGTAGGCCTACTCTCCCTATACCTATAACTCAAATTTCCATCCATCCATAGTAATTCTGCCCGAGGGCAGGTCCTTCACTGCAGTCATAGCATTTCCCTGCTATGCTTGCAGCTTTACTAGGAAATTGTAGGTGTGGTAGCTTCCCGTTGCTTTCCACACCGGTGAAGGATGGTGATGATGATAATGATAAGGATGATGATGGTGATGATGGCCATATGATTTCGGGGACCGTTTGGGTCTTAAAGGTCTCCTGACATTTGTCTTACAGGTGAGGAAAAACCCCGAGAAAAATCTCACCTAAAAAAACTGCCCCGACCGGGGGTCGAAAACCCGGGCCCGCTGCGTGATACGGCAGCACGCTACCTCGAGGCCACAGCGGTGGACAACTCAAATTTAGGATACAAAATTGTATGGAAATCTAGTAATTCAGACAGACACTAAACACATTTGAATATTATGGCATAAAAAGTATCTAAGTCGTTACGTTTTAAAAGCTGCCTTGAAGCAGTTTGGTAACAATAGAAGGTAGAGAAATGGCGGCAGATTGAAAATGACATTGGAGATAAAGAAAGAGAGAGAGAGGTGGAGAGGGAGAGGAGGAGGAGGGAGAGGAGGAGGAGGAGGAGGAGGAGGAGGAGGAAAGTGAGTAAAGGAAGAAATAAGCTTGATATTAAGAGAGAAGCGGAACTCGACGCAATATTCATAAAGCTCCGTTCCACAAATCGACTGTCATGAAGACATCGATGAAAATGATGGGCATTTCCTACCGTGAAGATATTTTCACTTTATGAATAAGGAACAGCTCATCTTTTCAGGCAGTAACAAAGAACTACTTTACATTATTAACTCAAGTAAAATAATTATATAATTTAAGACTATGTCAGATTTCCATAACAAACATAATATACAGTAAGAAATGTAATGAAATTTCTTTATCTAAGATTTAATTCATTCCCTAAATGGGAGTCAAATACCAATCACATTTCAATGAATTTTGTTATAGACCAATGACAGTCGTGTCTCACTCATACTTTATCGAATTCTCTTTTTGTGACTATTTAACTCATGCCCCAAATGGGAGTCAATGACCAATCACGTTACAATGATTTTTGATTTACAACCAATCACAGTCGTGTTTCACCTCGCTCTTTATCGATTTCTCTTTATCAGATCCTGGTTTTGTGATAAAGAAAGCTCCTCCTTTTTAATGTTCTGAACAGGTCAAAGCATTATTTTTCTCCAAAAAATACATTGAATATAGCAAATAATGAAAAGATTCCTTGATTTTACAGAGTTGTTTACTAAAAAAATAAATTAATAACCCGTAATGTTGATTATGATATATAGTTTGATGTGTTTCATTATTTCTCCACTTGGGTGCACACTTACAATATTGCGATCTTATTTGGCAATAAATACTATGATCAAGGTGCAGTGAATGAACATAACCTCATATTTCTGATTTGTTTTCAAACATCGCCGTTTATATTAAATATATAAATATTTTAAAATAACTATAATTAAACAATGATTTGTGAGTAAACAGCTTAATTTCATTCGTTAAATAGTCCTAACAAATGCCACTCTTGATTTCCAAATTATCGATAAATTCACGACTCACGAAGTGATAATTTGGAAATCACTCGTGGCATTACTTATGATAAATAAAGCTCCTCTTTTTTTAATATTCTGAACAGGTCAGAGTATTATTTTGCAGGGACTGATTCTCCAACAAATACATCGAATATAACAAATAATGAAAATATTTTTTCAAACTACACATTCGATAATTGGTGTGTTCAATAATTGTGTTCTTAAATAATGATTTTACTTAGTTTTCTAAAAAATTAATTAATAACCTATAATATTAGTTATAATATACTGTTAGATGTTCGTTTTTTTTCTCCACTAGGGTGCATTTGTACAATATTGAGATGCTACTTAAAGTTTCCCACGCCAGATGGCAATAAATAATATTATATGATCAAGTTGCACAGGATAAACCGATTAAACATAACCACGCAATTCTGATTCATTTTCAAACATAGCCGTTTACATTAAATATTCATTTTATAGTAATTCTGCCCGAGGGCAGGTCTTTCACTGCAATCATAGCATTTTCATGCTATGTTTTGCAGCTTTACCAGGGAATTGTAGGTGTAGTAGCTTCCCTTTGCTTTCCACACCGGTGAAGGATGATGATGATGATGATGATAATGATAAGGGTGATGATGATGGCCACATGATTTCGGGGACCGTTTGGGCCTTAAGTTTTCCTAACATTTGTCTTACAGATGAGGAAAAACCCCGATAAAAACCTCACCCAGAAAAACTGTCCCCGACCGGGGATCGAACCCGGGCCCGCTGCGTGACAAGCCAGCACGCTACCTCGAGACCATAGCGGTGGACACATTAAATATATAAATACTTTAAAATAACTATATTTAAATAATTATTTTTGAGTAAACAGTTTAATTTTATTTGTTAAATAGTCATAACAAATGCCACTCTTGATTTTCAAATCCTTTAGATAAATTCACTCCTCACATCGTGACTCGTGAATTTATTCATTATTTGGAAATCAGTCGTGACATTACTTACGACTATTTAACTCATGCCCCAAATGGTAGTCAATGACCAATCACGTTTCAATGAATTTTGTTTTATGACAGTCATGTTTCATCTCGCTCTTTATCGATTTCTCTTTATCAGCTCCTGCTTTTGTGATAAAAAAATCTCCTCCTTTTTAATATTCTGAACAGCTCGGAGCATTATTTTACTCCAACAAATACATTGAATATATATCAAATATTGAACAGATTCCTTGATTTTACTGAGTTGTTTACAAAAAATAAATTAATAACCAAAAATGTTGATTATAATATACAGTTTGATGTGTTTCATTATTTCCCCACTAGGGTATATTCTTATAATATTGCGAGTCTATTTGGCAATACATAATATGATCAAGTTGTAGTGAATATGCATAACCTCACATTTATGATTTGTTTTCAAACATCGCCGTTTACATTAAATATATAAATATTTTAAAATACCGGTAACTATATTTAAATAATGACTTTTGAGAAAACAGTCCTAATAAATGCCACTCTTGATTACCAAATCCTCTAGATAAATTCAGGAGTCACTTCGTGGTAATCATTCGTGACATTACTAATGATAAACTCGTTACTCGGCTCTTATAGTGACATAACCTGTTGTTGGAAAATTTGCAATCTTGATCAACCGCGTATTTTTTTGACCACACAATGACAAGGAGGGCCTGTCGACGAATGATCAGCTCACCTTCGAGACAACACGAACATTTAAAACATGACACGCCATTCACTCAAACATTCATAATAAGCAGAGCGAATGTGATATGGATAAGTGTGATGTCAGGATGGTTTTCGGAAAGTATTTGGGCCTTAATGTTTCCTGTCATTTGTCTTAGAAGTGAGGAAATACCCCGAAATAAGCTTTCACCCAGGAAACTTGCCTCAACAAGGAATCAAACCCACACTCGTTAAGTCTAAAGCAACAACGTATCCTTATATCACAGCGGTTGACTTTAATGTAATTTGCATTTACACATTATACATAGAACTATAAGCACAATTACAATTATACAGCGTGTCCCCAATTTTTAGGGTCAAAATTATACAGACGATAGAGAACTCTATTTGGAGCATTTTGACATAAGAGACCAGTGGTCGGAAATTAATATTTTGGATGCCACGCCATCTCGAATATCATTTGCAAGCTGCTTTTTTGACATTCATCACCAACTTAGAGCTCAGTGCAGTTGTTGAAAGTGGCGACCACCTGTCCCAATACATGTATTACAACGACAAATGGTATTTTGTCGCACCCTCTCCAAAATCCTGATGTCTGTTGCACAATTACAGCGGCGGATAGTACTCTAGCAAGCAGTCCTCTTCAGTTTCTACTTTAGTTTCATAATCCAATGTCTTCATGTGCCCACATAAGAAAACGTCCAGAGGAGTGAGATCCGGCAATCGCGCCGGTCATGGTTACAGGACCTCCCCTTCCAATCCAACGATTTGGAAATGTATTGTTCAGATGAGTACGGACGTCATCATCGAGGTGGGCAGGAGCCCCGTCGTGTTGGAACCACAAATGAAAGTGCCAGGCAGTTTGTTATGACAATTAAAGCAGCTTACAGAAATGTCCCTCACATACTTTCAAGATGGCTTTACGTCCAAATAGTTCATTTCCGTTCACTGGTCCCTTATGTCAAAATGCTCCAAATAGAGTCCTCTATCGTCTGTATAACTTTGACCCTAAAGGTTGGGAATATTCTGTATATTACAATATAAAGCTATCAATTAATTAGTTACAGATTAATAAGTAATGAGTAAACTGTTTTAAAATCGGGATTCCCGTATCAGAAGTTACTCGTATTCGGGAAATTTATTGTAGAGAGGAATACATTACATCTAGACCTAAATTTAATCTGGCAAACACATGTGAAACACATCTGTAAAAAAGACTTTCTCTATCTTACATTATCTTCGACATTTTTCCCTGTTTTATTAAAACAAATCCTTGTGTTGGCACATTTCGACAATTGTAACGTTATATACAAAATATTTTATCTACGACTTGTCGAAGAGACTGCAGCGTGTTCGTAATGCTTGCGCTCGTTTCATTTTCAACAGCCGCCGTTATTATCATATTTCCCAAAACTTCAATAATCTCTCTTGGCTCCGTCTTAGCTGCAGATGTAAATTGCACTCTCTTTCACTTCTTTTGACGCTTCTGAATTATTACCTCCTCTAGTTAACTGGCGTCCAGGTTTGAGAAGTTATCTTCTTACCACAGCTATTGACACTAGGTCACAAGATAACAGTCTGCCAACTATCCCTCCCCTGAGAACCTATTCTTTTTCTACTTCTTTCACAGCAGTCTCTCTCCGCTCCAGGAATTCCCTCCCTCAAGATAGCAGATACTGCTGCATACTTTACACTTTTAAGTCACGCTTTTACAACTACATGTTAAATAATTAATTTTTCTTCAGAACTAAATATATTCTATACTATTAGTAGTATATTTTCCCTATCTTATATACTTTATATTTTATTTGTTAAATTTAGAGTAAATCAAAAATATATTGAAATAATAATGGTATTGTATATATAGTACGCAATTATTTATGTTTATTGTTATTTATATGTAAGATTAATGTTTGTATTTTTAAGGCCTTAAAGCCTTAACTCTCCCCATTAAAATAAAACTATTATTATTATTATTATTATTATTATTATTATTATTATATTATACATTATTATACATTATACGGTTTTGTTAAGCTAAGTTAAGCTCGTATATGAAAATTATATGTGTTATAATGAAGAACATAAACATGTATGCTGAGTGTTCCAAAACGTCGTTTATAGCGTTTCAAATATGAAAGTGGAGTCCAAGATGAACAAGATTTTATGATTTCAAATGCATATTCATCTACCTTTTACTGTTACGGATTCAAATAAATTGGTTAAGGTTCTGGAAACGCATATATCCCCCGACATTATAATATAGGTCGCTCAAATGTTGATTCCATGAATTTATTTCTGTGGGAGAAACGCGAATGAAACGCTTTATTTGTGAAACCTTTAGATATACCAAATAAGAATTAATTGTTCGTATTGCTCCCAACAGTCATCAACTTGACTTGCAGCTTTACTTACCCTAAGAAGGAAATCAAACGCAGAATTTTACGCCTTTAAAATTTCATCGACGCCTGTCGGGTTTGAACACGCGAGCTTCGAAACCATAGACGAGTTTGATAACCACTAGTCCACTTGAATCTACACAATAATGATATTAACGTATCAATTATATTTGTATTCCTAGGGGGAAAATGTAGTATACTCCTTTCTTGAATTTGGAACACAGAAACCGATTTTTAGTCCTGATCGTGGAAAAACAAAATTACCGTTTCAAATGAAGGAAATGTTTCGTGCGTGAAAGAGATATTAAAAGGAAATACTCACTCAATTAGTAGAGAGAGAAAAGGAGAGAAACTAATTCAAATACAGTATTGCTGGGCAGAAAGCCATTTTCTGCATATAACAACCAAAGAGATAATTACAGGAGGGGAGAATGTGTTCCAAACATGTAAACTATACGCTCTTATTTGCATTGATACAGTTCTGCGCCTGCGCATTTTCTAAACCTCTCTACAGTCAATTGATTTCTTTTAAGCACTTTCATTTGTTTCCGTTTCTATAGAAATTGTTTCATCTTTGTTTATTTTACTATAAAACGCATAGGTTTCCATTCAATGCGTTTTAAATTAAATTTACAAAAATCTATAGAAATAGTTTCCACAGCGCTGAAAACACAGCGATTATATAAACAGAACATTTCCACACATAATACACTTAGTTGAATTTTCAAAAGGATGAGAAAGCTAGAAATTTAAAATATCAATTGAATAAAAACTAAAATAAAGCAGTTACATATTTAAAAATATAATGGAGAGACTTATCATAATTAATGCCACGAGTGAATTCCAATTTATCTAGAGAATGGAAATCAAGAGTGGCATTTATTAGGACTATTTAACGAATAACATTAAGCTGTTTACTCACAAATCGTTATTTAGATATAGTTATTTAAAAATATTTATATACTCGTATTTAATGTAAACGGCCATGTTTGAAAACAAATGAGAAACGTTATGTTTCATTTGTTCATCACTGCAACCAGATTATATTTATTGTCAAATAGAATCGCAATATTGTAAGAATGCAGCCTAGTGGAGAAAAAATGAAACATATCATTACAGGCTATTAATTAATTTCTGATGTCCAATGATGTAAATATGTCAATTATATTTTTCTGCAACGTTATTTCCTGGGAATTAATACGTTTAAGAAATTGCAAACAGTGGTTTCTTTTTTTATGGTATAATCAATTGCTACGAATGTTTTTCTATTATATCTCGCAAGCAGAATCTGGTTAAATTCGTGCATTCTATATATATATATATATATATAATCAGGGAGCCACTTGATAAAATGAAAGTGATAAAATCGAGGTGAAAAACTATTGTGATTGGTTGTAAATCAAAATTCATTGAAATGTGATTGGTCATTAATGCCATTTCGGACATGAGTTAAACAGTCCATTGAAAATGGGATTTTAAATAAAAATAGAAACGTACTTTCATGAATTGAAACTTGTTTCTAATAAGCGAGTTTACTTTCGGATGTATTAAAACTTGACATTAAAAAAAATGTCATTTATTAATTAGCTCACAGAAATTTGATTTTGTACAACTTAAATATGCGATAAAAACACTATTTTAACGAAGTATATGACTTTTCTTTCTCAACATTTTCAGTTATATGCACTGCTTCAATATAACATATTAGCTTACAAAGAATGATATGTATTTGTATTGTAAAAAACTACATAGCCTATTAGCTTATTAAATATTATTAACACACTAAGACACATTATAAATACACAACCCATACTCCATACAATGGAACGAGTAAAATTAAAAAAAATAATAATAAGTCCGTCACGCAGGAACTGCGTAAACTAAGCGAATTCCTCTGCAAGTTGAATTTATGGTCCGATTTTGCTGGTTTACGGGATATATAGTCATTTTGTTAAATTGGAAAAACTCAATTTCTGATACCAAATTATTTAAAAGTGTCAAACTGCAGTGAAAAATAATTATGCATAATCATAAGTTATCTACTGTATTTGTATATTGCTGTGTAATTTGACACAAATTTAAATAATAATAATAATAATAATAATAATAATAATAATAATAATAATAATAATAATAATAATAATAATAATAATAATAATAATAATAATAACAATAATAATAATAATAATAATAGCTTTATTTTACCTGGCAGAGTTAAGGCCTTAAGGCCTTGTCTGCCACTCAACAAGGTTTTGAAAAATACAAAAAAAAGGTCTTATATCTAAATTACAATAAACATAAACAATTACATCTTATAAATACAATACAATTAATATTTATAATGTATTTTGATATACTCTAGATTTAACAACTATAATGTATAATACGTAAAAGATATATATAAAAAAACGAGAAAAAATTATGAATGACATGGTATAAATTTAAATAAATAAAGATAAATTAATTATTAGACAACAGGTAACTGTATAAGCGTGACATAAAAGTGCCAGCTGTGCAGCAACCCCTGTTATCTTGAGGAAGGAAATTCCAGGAGCGGGCAGAGGCTACTGTGAAGGAAGAAGAATAAGAGGAAGTGCTATGAAGAGGGATTGTTAGCAGACTGTTATCTTGTGATCTAGTGTCAATATTGTGGTAAGATGATAACTTCTCAAATCTGGACGCCAGGTAAGTAGGAATGTGGGAATTCAGAAGTTTGAAAAGTAGTGAAAGAGAATGCAATTTACGTCTGTCAGTAAGACGGAGCCAAGAGAGGTTATTGAAGTGTTGGGAAATATGGTCATAACGGCGGATATTGAAAATGAATCGAACGCAAGCGTTATGAACACACTGCAGTGTCTACCGATTCATTTTTACATTACTTTATTAAAATATTAAATAAATTAAACTAATGTATCTTATAGGAGACTGCCAATTTAAGGGTTAATTATATTTTGTGGTACACATTGTGTCGAACAAAACATGGTAGTTAGAGTCAATTCTTATTTCAAGTTTATAAACTCGTCTGCATCTAATGGTGTTCTAATGGTCGGATTTCACTAATTTTCAAGAATATTTTCTTGGATTTATTTTAATAGCATATACTGTACTGAGTTTCGTTTTGAAACATAAAAAATTGCGACCGCTAGAGCCATTTTAAAATTTTAATTTCTGAACTCTTACATCTAATTGTCCAATTTTGCTGGTTAACGAACTCACCTTACTTTTTAATTAACTGCTATATGCCATATTTGGTTTCGATTAAACATAAATTGCGACCGCTAGAGCGTTAAGGACACACACACGCGTGCGCGCACACACACACACTAACACACACACATATATATGTATACACACATGTGTGGTGTGTTTGTATAATTATATATTATATTCTTCATTTTTAACTCCGCCATGGTCGGTCCCAAGACCGGATGAGAAAGAAGGAGGGGGAGGAGTAACAACCTCGTAAAAAAAACCAGGGTTCAGTTGGCTCCGACTGATAGTACTCTGTAAGGGCCCCTAGCCAGGGTTACGGTGAAGACCTCAACGGCAGATTCGGCGCAGAAGGAGTCCTTCATCACGGCGGATCTGGCGGAAGTGGCAACCCTCTAGATGGGGTTAGTACATCCAGAAGCTGGACCTAAAGCTTTGAGGTGGCAGCCCCACCAATGGTCTACTCTGCATAGCGTTGGTACCGCGATCAGAGGAAAACATATTACTCGTATTCTTCACAATGGAAACTCGGACGGACTTAACCAAAGACGACCTCAGCGTAGAATTAAGGACAAACGATTTGGTATAAAGGATCGGATTAAAGTGGGAACTTGGAATGTCAGAGGACTAAACACAAAAGAAGAAGAACTAATCAGAGAACTAAATAATCAAAATATTGATATAGCAATACTTACTGAAACAAAAAAGAAGTTGAAAGGAACAAAAGATATTGGTAATTATATACTAATATACAGTGGAGTACCTCAAGATAGAAGAGCTTGCAGTGGTGTAGCTATACTAATTAATAGCAAATGGAGATAAAAAATAATAAGCTACAAATATGTGGATGAGAGAATAATAACAGTAAGGTTGAAAATAGATCGGAATTACTTAAACATTGTAGGAGTGTATGCACCAGAAGAAGGGAAAATTGAAGACACTGTTATTTTCTATGATAAATTACAACAAGAAATAAATGGTATTAAAAACACAGAAAGTATCATCTTAGGAGGTGACTTAAACGCCAGAGTTGGTAATCTCCCAATCCCAGGAATAGTAGGTATGTTTGGAGAAAATGTAATAAATAGAAACGGGGAAGAACTTCGACAATTTGCTACCTATAATAAACTAAAAATCACGAATACTTTCTATAGGAAAAAGGACATACACAAGTATACATGGTGCGCTAGAAATCCAAAGATCTTTAATAGATTACATAATGATTAATGATAGACTCAGGAATCAAATACAAGATGTAAGAGTATACAGAGGATGTGACATATATACAGACCACTATCTATTGGTAGCCACGATACTTATAATAGCCAAATGGAAGAAACCGAAAACTCAAGAAAGAATAAAAGAAGAGGTTTTCAAAGTATATCTTCTAGAAGAAGAAAGTATAAGACAATTATACCAAAAAAAGGCTACAAGAACACTTAGAAAGAAAAGCAATTAATGATAATCTAAATGAAGAGTGGGAAAATATGAAAACATGTATTATAAATGCTGCAAATGAAGCTATAGGAAAGAAGAAAAAGATTCGCAACAAAAGAGGATTAAAGATATGGAATGACGAAATAGAGGAAGCTGTGCGAGACAAAAAAATAGCTTATTTAGAGTACTTACAAAAGAAAACTGAAGAATCTAGAACTATATATAAACAAAAAAGAAATCGAGCAAAACAAATAACTCGAACAGCTCATAAAGATTCCTGGGAAAGATTTATTTCCAAAATAGAGCACGATGTACATGGCAGACAATCGTTAGCATTTAAAGTAATGAAACAATTAAATACAACAGAAAAAGATACTGCAAAACTAAATACCATTGATCTGAAGACATGGGAGAATCACTACAGAGAATTATGGTGTAACGAAGAAGAATTAGTTATAGAACGCCCTTCTGAAAGTGAAAATAAATCAGAAATAGACAGAATTACTCTAAGCGAAATGAGAGAGGCATTGAAAGAAATGAAAAATAGAAAAGCACCAGGTATAGATGGTATAAACAATGAACTGATAAAGTATGCAGGTTTATTTGCAGAAATAAGATTATTAAACTTAATAAACGAATGTTGGAAGACATGTAAAATACCTGAAAATTGGAAGATAGGTGAAGTCATATCCCTCTTAAAAAGGAAATAGATTAGATAGTAAAAATTATAGAGGTATCAGCTTATTGAACTCCACTTATAAATTATATGCAAAAATAATAAATAATAGATTGAAGAAGATATCTGACACACTCTTAGAAGAAGAACAAGCAGGGTTCAGAAAAGGAAGATCCTCTAGTGATAATGTGTTTATTATAAAGAGACTAATTGAAAAGAGAAGAGAATTTAACCTGCCAACATACTTGTTGTTCATTGATTTTGAAAAGGCCTTTGACAGAGTAAATAGATCTATACTATGGGAAATAATGAAGGAACGAGGATATCCACACCATCTAATAAAATCAGTCCAAGGCTTATATGAAAAAACTAAAGTTGTGATAAAAACTGATGGAAAAAGGTCAGAAGAAATTTTAATAAATCAAGGAGTTAGACAAGGGTGTAGTCTATCACCCACTCTTTTTAATATATATATCGACGACATTATGAAACAATGGAAAATTATAATGGACAATGGCCTTAGATTGAACAATAACTCAAGTATTAATAACTTACTTTTCGCCGATGATTTGGTCTTACTACACCATGATGAAGATCTGTTACAATTGGCTGCTTACAAACTAAATGCAATATGTAGCGATTATAATTTTAAAATTTCAATAAGTAAAACAAAAGTAATGGCATTTTGTGGAAGAAATACTCTGCGTGCAAAAATAGTAATTAGAGACGAAATTATTGAACAAGTATCCCACTTTAAATATTTAGGATGTGACATCAGCTATGGGTATGATAAAGATATTGAACACAAAACACGTCAGTTTCAAGCTATTTGTGGTACAATAAATAGAACATTGAATAATAAAGCCCATAAACAAACAAAATTAAAATTTTATAAAACAATGGCTGTCCCTGTCCTTTTGTATGGGAGTGAATCTTGGATTACCACTACCAAACAAGAAAGTAAAATCCAAGCAGCCGAGATGAAATTTTTAAGAAGAGTAAAAGGCTGCACTAGAATGGACCAGATAAGAAACGAGGATATCCGTGAAGAACTGCAGATCTACTCCATAAAAGAAAAGATATTTAACAACAAGATACAGTGGAAAGAACATGTAGAAAGAATGGAAGAAAGATTACCAAATAAAATCTTCCATTATTTTCCAAGAGGAAGAAGAGATGTCGGACGTCCTCGGAAGAGATGGTTTTAGATCTATTAGTGAAGACGGAACAGGCAACTCTTGCCTAAACCAGGAAGTGAAGAAGAAAAAGAAGAATCTTCATTTTTGCGGATATAAATATGATTAAGAAAGTTTTCTTGGGTTTTTCGAGTTATAGATTCAAGGTTTGATATCTTAAATCTAAAGCCTAAGAAAACTTTCTTAATCACACACACACACACACACACACACACACACACACACACACAGACGCACATATACACATATGTGGGTGTTTTGAGGTGTATATAAAATTTGGTCATGGCCCTTTTCGGCGGCGTCTGCTAGATAGGAACCGTGGAAATCAGTATTTTTTTTTCAGAAATCTTTATCATGGGAACAAACTTTCTTTCTTTGGAATTTGCTAAACTGTCTGTTATGCAGGAACTCATAAATGAGTAGGATGCAAAAAGTGGATATCCGAATTTCTGTTTTAAAATTAAGCTTAGGAACGTTAAACATAAAAACACAAAAATGCAGATACAAACTAGAAAGATAACAATTTTAAAAACATTTTCTGTGTTCTCTGAAGAATTTAACAACTATTGTGGTTGTGACGTCAGTTTTAATATTGTATTGTAATAAAATTGCAGTGTTCTGTTTAAAAAATTACAATCAAAGTAATTGAAATTTAAGAAAATTCACTTTCACGCAATGACTAATCTTCAAAAATGTTCGGTTAATTGAATCGATTGTCGATAATAATCGGTATGTCATCATACATGTTTCTCTAAAATGAACAGCGGTGAAATTAATGCATTATAAAATATTATCTACTAAATGTACACGGTGTGGCATAAGTCGGTTAACCATTGCACATGGTTACAAAAAAAATCAGATTGGTTGAAACTGGAGTTTGAATATGGAACCTTCAGAATACAATATCAAACACTACTTAGTAGTGCTTTTTTTCCTTGCAACCATGTGTAGTGTTCAACTTGCCTTCATCTAATAAATAAATAATAGTTTTAAAAAACTAAAACATCACGCTTTATTAGAAAAACCGAACTAAAGAATGAAAAATAATTTTAATTTCCAACACGTTTGGGATAAAATTAAAGTAGTCAACAAAAAAATCGTCCCCAACACATGTAGAATGAAACTAGAGTTATCAACAAAAATAAAATAATTTTACCATCAAAAGCGTGGGGTGCTCTATATCAATTAATATATTTGATAATAAACAGTAATTAAGAAAATGTATGAGAAAACAAAAATAAAAATAAATCAAAGGGAACCAATACATATAACAGAAGGAGTTAGACAAGGTTGTCCACTATCAACCACTCTTTCTAAGATTTATTTCGACGACATGATAAGATCATGGAAGCAAATGACAACTGGGGGAATTAACTTAGGAAATATAGTAATAAAAACAGTAGCCTTTGCAGATGACCAGATTTTAATAGCAAAAACAGAAGACGAACTACAAAAAATACTATATAAACTAAATAGAATATAAAAAAAATACAACATGGAAATATCCTCACAAAAATAAAAAAAAACAATGGCCTTCGAGGGCGCTCATCCAGTTCGGACAAAGATAATATTAGAAAATAAACCAATAGAACAAGTAGTAACATATAACTTCCTAGGTTGCGAAATATCATACACAGCAGAAATGGATATAAATAACAAAATAAATAAGTTTATTTATATAACAGGAACACTAAAAAGAACTTTGAAAAATAAAGTCAGGAAAGACTATATAGTGAAATTATACAAGATAATGGCAGTGCCTATTATTACTTATGGATCCGAAACATGGACAGTGACAACACAACAATCTGCTAGGATACAAGCTGCTGAAATGAGATTCCTCAGACCAATGGCAGGATATCAAAGAACAGACAAAAAACATAACACAAAAATAAGACAACTAAAAATAGAGGAATTAAATTCAACAATAGAGAAAAACAGAACAAACTGGAAAGAACACTTGGCAAGGATGACTGAGAATAAAATACCAAAAGCAGCATACAACTATTCACCACGAGGAAGAAGAAGTTTGGGAAGATAAGGAAAATATGGAAAGAGCAACAAATTTTTGGAGCCGGAACCTGCTAGTAAATAAGCCTAAACCGTGAAGAAGAAGAAGAAGATAATAAACAGATATTGGTAAAAGTAAAGTCTCTAAGAAGAAAATGTAAAAACCATAAAAAGCATGAAAATGCTATGATTGCAATGAAGGACCTGCCTTCGGGCAGAATTACTATGGATGGATGGATGGACTATCCCAGAACGCGGATTGGTTATGTTTCCCAATACAGACTAACGAAAGGAGAATAGTCACCATTGCCGTTGAACGCAGGTTGCAGGCAATTCTTTTCTCTATATTGTCTAAAAATAATTATTTAGAATGACATGATATATATATAGTACTAGCAAATACCCTGCGTGCGCTGCTACGCCTAAATAAAAGAAATGTGTTTGTATGTTTACTTGAATAATTAAAAACTTAGAATATAAATTTATAAAGTAATTTTTTTTTAGATACCTCATGCTAATTACCCGGCGTTGCCCTGGAATCTACTTATCCCGATCTTCTTGGCACCAACGAGCTGAAAGACAAAAGTGGTTATTGTGGGTTATCCGTAAAGGACACCCGCCGTGCACTGCTACGTTTGCCCGAGAATCTACTCATCCTGATCTTCTTGACATTAAGAGCTGAAAGACAAAAATGATTATTGAGAGTTATCCGTAAAAGATAGACATATGCTATCAGAAACGTTTGTGTATATATTTTTAAGATATTCAATTCTGTGTACATTAATTTGGTGTGTTTGTTATGGTTTAGGTAGCGTATGCCATTTAACCATCCAAAAAGCGACCTTTTTAGTGCACCAATGCCTTTGTTTACAGTACAGTAGGCCTACTTGGGATAATATATCATATACGTTAATTGTCCCAGGAAAATTCTTTAAATGATGGAAAAATCCCCATTCAAATCGGTCAAGTAGTTTTCGAATCCATAAAGGACAGACAAGCACGCAGACAGACAGACGAACAGACTTACATTCATTTATATATATATATATATATATATGTATGTGTGTGTGTGTGTGTATAAAGATAAACAATGGTGATAAGAGAGAAGATGAAACCAGATGCGGGAACTAAGTCTACTAATTATTTATACATAGTATAAATATTATTTTGTTATAGTGAATTAGTATATAAAATACATAGTGGATCCATAGACTTGCATTGTACTTATCAAATGTAGTCTATAAGTGGATGCCAGACTAAACGTCCCCATTCGACAGACAAATTGCCATCAAATTGCATGTGTTTTCAACACATGTACTAAGGAATGCTTCTGAACTGAACCCAAGGATATGATTTACAATATATAGATTAGAAGCTACAAGAACCATTCCGCTGCTAGTATCGAGATTCAAAATTATAGGCTATATTTGAAATTACCAATCCTCTCGGATATTGAAGTAGAGCCCGTTAGACAGAATGCAGCTATGCTACCACCTGAGCCAGCATTTACTCTCCACCAATTTTCATAATTGAAGATAATTCATATTGTATCCAGCAATACATATTTTATAAATAAATTCTAATATAAATTTGCATCTAAGCCGAAAATTTAAACAACAGACTTGCAGCTTTTCATTTCTGACATTGTATAATGAACTGCGAGTACTAAGGGCACGACTCTCATATCATACACATATCACTTATTTTAATCATCGAGTATCCAGAAACATTTTAAACTATGTTTATATGATTTTAATTTAATTCGTGTATTATGTTACATTACTTTCAAATCAAATATCCATCCATCCATCCATCCATCCATCCATCCATAGTAACTCTGCCCGAGGGCAGGTCCTTCACTACAATTATAGCATTTTCAAGCTATGCTTGCAGCTTTACTAGGGAATTGTAGGTGTGGTAGCTTCCCGTTGCTTTCCACACCGGTGAATGATGATGATGATGATAATGATAAGGATGATGATGGCCATATGATTACGGGGACCGTTTGGGCCTTAAAGTTTTCCTGACATGTGTCTTACAGGTGAGGAAAAACCCCGATAAAAACCTCACCCAGAAAAACTGCCCCGACCGTGGATTGAACCCGGGCCCGCTGCGTGACAAGGCAGCACGCTACCTCGAGGCCACAGCGATGGACAAAGCAGATATAGTGGACTAAAATTAAAATCAAACTTGATAATTTCTTACCACGCTTAAATATATAAATAAGTAGGCAAGTGACACTCGAAAGAGCATTAAGTTATAGTTCTATGATTTGTCTTTTATCAGTTCGTTCAACGATCCGGTCCATCTTCTGCATTGTTTGTAATGGTATTGCTCGCATTTTTGTTCACATATCTTGCATTCACACGAGTCAGTCGGTTGGTGGAATTTCGTATTTTTGCACATTTTATGGTAATATCCATGTGTTGACAGGCCTATGATTGCGTGCCTTTGTGGTTGGTTGCTTCCGGTCCAATCCCTGTTCACCATGGCGTCTGAGGCGTAGAACTCTTCGTCGATCTCGATTTCCTTCTGTTTCTTATATTGCTGGCAGTAATATCCTTTGTCTCAGGTCCTCTAGGAAGTAGGTTTCTCTGGATAGCATATAGGCCATTCTATTTGGTGTGTATTTACTTGTACCTAATGCCTTTTTTATGTATTTTTCTTTCATTTTTTCTTACCTCTCCGAATCGCTGGTCAATAGTTTCTCCCATATCGTTTCTATCCTGTAGGTGGCAATCGGGGTGATCACTGATACGAATAATTTCATGGCTGTGTCTAATTTTAATGCTGTAATGTGATATTGCACATAGCTCTTATAGCTGCTGTTGCTCTCTCCTGTACATGTGCGCTGAAAGACTTTGTCGTTGGCTGCAGTGTTATGCCTAAGCATTCGAATTTGTTCACCATTCTTATCGGTTCTTCTCCTATTTTTAGATTATCACTTGCCGATGTTCTTCCCCCTTTCTAGAAAACCATCACCACGCTTAGTAATCCTATAAAACAGACTTTACCGATTCCACCAAGTATACTAATATACAAATCTAAAAATGTAAAAATTGCAAAAATAAAACTGCTTGAAATGAAAGCATGTACATATATTTTGAACAATTTGTAACGTTAAGGAAATTTCAGTAGCTTTTTTTGGAGTTTCATTTCAGAAGTGTGAATGAGTTTCGAAAAATAATATTGGCTGTCATAAAATTTAATAGCAATATGGACGCCAATTTCCGCATTCGGAGCTTGTCAGGAGTATAATCATGCATTATTTATAATGTAGTGTCGGGAATTTAGAGAGAGTTTTAAATATCATAAAGGTTAAAAGATGTTTTTTTATTGATTAATTTAATGGCAGTATTCTCTAAATGAACAAATGAGAAGAAGGGGTAGGAGTTTGGGAGGTAAATTATATACCTTGAATGATGTATTGTTCCCCGTCAATTACTTTAATGAACGGAAAATAACTCTAAAAAACTGGAATTGAAATTACCTTAATTTATTCTACACTATGGGTTAATCATGCTTTCAAATTTCTCAAAAATAATTGGCATCGTATTTATTTATTAAAAATTATATTTTTTAACATAAAGTGAACCATGGATAAAAAAAAGCTTTCTCTTTTTACCTGCGGGAAGAGCTTAGCATGGCAACCAATTTCATAAACATGTAGTTAATTTTTCATTTCTTCTCTATTTCCCTTAGTTTAACCTTCTTTTTGTAGATGCTTTTCGGTGCACCACGCCATCCGAGCCTTACAAGGAAACGTCCTGTCGGAAGTGAATTTTTAACTCTGAATCAAACTTATACATTTCTGACCAAACATTGACATGAAAGAGCCACCCGGGATTAGTGGTTAGCTCAATGCCGAGGCCACCTCCGAGACAATAGAAACATTTAAGACAATACAAGCCTTCACTCATACATTCAAACTAAACAAGGAGAGTATTATATGGAATATTGTGATGGCTAGATGGTGTTCGAGGACTCTTTAGACCTTAAAGTTTCCTGTTATATAATAACAATAATAATTAATTTACTTATAAACAGGTTACAATGCAATAAAATATCTTTCTGTGCCTAAAGCGTTTAACATTTTTTCAATTCTTCTCCTAATAATAATAATAATAATAATAATAATAATAATAATAATAATAATAATAATAATAATAATAATAACAATAATAATAATAAATCAATTTTTATTTATACTGGCAAAATTAAAGTCGTGATGTTTTCCTTTCCACTCAACTGGTAATAATTAAAACCATTCAATTAATAGTAATGAATAGGGAGGTGTACAATTCTTTACAATTTTAGGGGAAAAGACCAATACGCTCGAAAAAGAAATAATCTATACAAGTTTGAGTAAAACACTAATGGATCTGATGGACCGGTGATCCATGTTCGCCTCTGGCTCCGAGGTTTGTGGATTCAAACCCGTTCGAGATCGATGGGTTTTTCAGGACGTAAAATGAATACCTTCAGAAGAGAACTAAAGCCATGAAATCTTTGTCGTGGATTTAGGACAGGAAAAAGAGTCTCAGGTCTGAAATAAGAGAACTCTGGGAAAAATTAATCGGCTATTCCACGCCCAGATTTGAATTGCGACGCTAATTACATTGATTGTTAAAATACGTCTTTAAAAAAATATAGGATAAGCTGGAAATTATTAACAATTACATAGAACATTGCAACTTGTTTTTTGAAGGACGCTACTTTCTGGCAGCCCTTATTTTCAAGAGAAAATGAAGCCATTTACTTAATCTAATTATAGGTTATTACTTTTGTTATTATTGCTATTATTATTACTATTATTATTTTTCTTTCTTTTCCTTGTCAACTTTATATTGTGTAATCTATAATTATCTACTATGTATCATTTATCATAATTCTTATTGTATGTATAATTTAACCCTAGCGAAGTGGAAGAGAAGACCTTACGGTCTTAACTCCATTAGGTAAAATAAATAAATAAAATAAAATAAATGAATAAATCTGAAGATTGTAAGGTCGACATTGATATAGAAAATTATCTTTTGTTGTTATATTGTAAAAAGGAAACAAAATTGCATCATTTTGACGTCATGCTTACATCTATCTTGACGGCATCGATATCATGGAAGGAGACATTCTGTCACAGATGCACTTCTATGCACTAACCTTTACATGACACATGCAGTCATTACTTACTATTACCTGCCATGTCTCAGAATAAGAAATCCACACATATAACGAAGATGTTTTTATTTAAATTAACACATTCCAATTCTGTTTAGAATATAATTTAATGAAGAAAAATTAATGTTTAGACCGGGATTTGAACCCTGGATCCCTAGTTCTACGTACTAGTGTGCTGTCCATTACACCATTCAAACGACGATAGAGACATTAACATTTCTTTCAAATTATACAATTCTCGTTTGTCCAAAGGCTAAAATCTGTCACCATCATCACGCCAACTGACGGCGTGTATTTAGAAGTATGTTTATTGAGCATTTATACGCTACTTTTAGCGGTAATACTTCACATTTACGACGTTTCTACATCCTTTATATTGCTTGACCTGTATCTACCTATCTATGTAACGGAATGTTTCAACACGATTTTCACCCATTTAAAAACATTGGATCGAGTAGAAACTACGTATACTTGTAAAGGAACAATGACAATACAATAATTTCATTAACGTTTTATTAGATCCTGGCCAGGATCATCAGGACATCAAAAAAATAAAGACCGGTATAATACGTTGCGGACTTATCGACATTTTAGTCCATCGTTGTAAGAAATTAATATTATATCCGCTCGTAGCTCAGTTGGTAGAACGGTGGATTGTAGTGGTATATAATTTCAGTAATCCATAGGTCGCGGGTTCAAATTCGGCCCAGAGGATTTTTTAGAATAGTATTACTTTTAGCTCATGCTACAATAGTATCGAATTTAAAGATATTTACATTTTTATCTTATTCTGTAAAATAGTAATGACAATTTTGTAAACTTACCACATTGTAATTTATCCAAAAAATATGAGAAGGATACGATTAACTGTAATTATTTATCTATATTAAAATATTAAAAAATATTATAATAATGTTCGATAATAATAATTTAAAAAAATATGTAACTATATTCGTACTTAGACATTAAAAATATCGTAAGCAATTAAATTTTCATGGGATTCCGGTTTATAACAATCAATAAACTAAATAATTAAAAAAATAAATAATAGTCTAATAAAATTAAAACAACATGCTTTATTAGAAAACCAAACTAAAAAATAAAAAATAAATAATAGTTAAAAAAACTAAAACTACACGCTTTATTAGAAAACCGGACTAAAAAATGAAAAATAATTTTAATTTCAAACACGCTTGGGATAAAATTAAAGTGGTCAACAAAAAAATCATCTCCAACACATCTAGAATAAAACTAGAGTTATCAACAAAAAGAAAATAATTTTACCATAAAAAACGTGGGGTGCTTTTTTATGATTTTTACATTTTCTTCTTAGAGACTTCACTTTTACCAATAGGCTATCTGTTTATTATCAAATATATTAATTGATATAGAGCACCCCACGCTTTTGATGGTAAAATTATTTTTTGTTGCTGTTACTCTAGTTTTATTCTAGATGTGTTGGATATGATTTTTTTGTTGACCACTTTAATTTTATCCCAAGCGTGTTGGAAATTAAAATTATTTTTCATTTTTTAGTTCGGTTTTCTAATAAAGCGTGTTGTTTTAGTTTTTAAACTATTATTTATTATATTCTTTAAATTATATTCTATCCATAATTAGAATGTGTTAATTTAAATAAAAATATCGAAAATGTGAAGCTTTGCCACTACAAGTAGTGTGTAAATTCTCAATAAACATACTTATAAATAAAAGCCGTCAGTTGGCGTGATGGTAGCGACAGCTATTAGCCTTCGGACGAACGAGAATTGCATCGTCGTTTGAATGGATTAATTGGACAGCACACTAGTACGTAGAACTAGGGGTCCATGGTTCAAATCCCGGTTGAAACAATTTTTCTCTCTTAAATTATATTACATAAAATGAAGAGCAGAAATAAGAATTTTGTGTCATCCTGTATGCGACCGGTATATCTTAGAGCGTAGCAAGACGCAGTATATCCTTGAGTAAGTGATTAAGTTTGGCTTGGCACAAGCAGTTGCTTCTTCCCGAGTCCAAATTGTAACAAGATATTGCCGCGGGTGGCGCGGATCGTTAAACCGAGCCTTGTGTGTAGCAGGTTGCCTACTTAACCGAAATCCTCCACATGTACCTTGTTTTACTTCACTAAGCTTTCAATCAGCTTTCAACATTCTCACGAGACTTCCATTCATATACTTGTATTTCTCAAATAACCTGTTTCACATTGGATTGACCTTTTACCTCGGGCAAATCCATTGAGATTCAACAAATCGAAAAAGTTATATATGTTTCTCACGTCAGAGAATCATAGAAAAACTCGTAACGTCAAAGTTTCATATTCAACATTACAAAAATATTCTTCTAAGTTAAAAGTTTTATAATACAAAAATATACTATTATCTGAATCTACCTATTAATATACACTGCATCTGATTCATATTGTCACAGAGGTCTCCTATCCGCTTGCCGAATGGGAGGCCATGCGTCTCCCGCTAAGAGAAGTGACCTGCTCTCGCAAGATAGAGTTATAGTTATGTATGCAACAAGGGAAGTAAGTATATTTGGATCAACGGATCTGTGCCCCCGTAAGAAATGCGAACTAAACACTAGTTCCGTTTCTCCCTCGGCAAATTATTTCCCTACCTGCATTCTTGCCTGTCTCTATTTTCTATCTCTCTCTTTCTCCCCTCCTATTACTCACAGTTTTGAGCTTTCTTGCGGAATATTATTTGCACCCACAGTCCAGCGTTGTCAACTCAGTATCAGTATGATATGTTATATAGTATGTAAATTGTAAATTGTAAATTATTATCATTAGCTTAATTCATAAGCATACATTAGAATTCCTGTATAGTATCAGTATGTTATATAATATGTAAATAAAATCGTAGCATGTAGTAACTTCGCCATAGCCGGTCCCTAGCCCGGACGAGAAAGAAGGAGGGCACATGATTGTGTATTCATACCTAAAATTTTATTTTTGTTAGGACTTCAAGATTACGTTCCAAATCTAACCAAATAAGACAATGAGGTGAAGGATAAATATTTATGACGAAACATTTATCTTTAAAAACAACATATGTAAATTCCCTTCACGTAATTTCCATTTAACCAACAAATATCCACTATTATAATTATATCCATTAATCGTAGAAATCAATCAGTGTCATTAGACCTACTTAAATTAAATATCAAGACGTAATAATTAACATTACATTATTCAAGAGCCTGACACCGGGGGAAGTTTGGCAACGTCCCTACTCGGTCAGTTACAGTGGATTATATTTGACATAGTGGAAGCGGAGCGCGGTGGAATGGTGTGAGAACTGACGTGTAATTTTCAAAGAACGATGCCAGCGCTACAGGGGCGCAGATCCGTTGGTCCGACTATAGTACATTACAAGTCGAGGACGTGTTTGAGCCCGAGTTTTAGCGCGGGCTATCAAGCAAGTTCGAGACCAGTAATATAATGTACCTGTTGGTAGGTGCCGTCGTCCTCAACTTTGTTAAAATGTTGTATATAAAATGAATACAATATATTAACAAAATTGAGGACGACGGCACCTACCAACAGGTACAATTTAATTTTTAACTTTCATCATATGACTCATCTCAACGGAATTTGATATGAATTTTACTAGTATTGACAGTAATATACTTACTTCCCAAATTGCGTTTATAATTTTTTTCACTCCTACACTTATAATTTTGTTTTTTGCGCGATAGTATGTTTTGTCGTACTTACAGCAATGGCGACCATGATTAAAAGTTCAACTTCCTATATTTCGAGGTTGCCAACCTAAATAACTATATTTTAATAAAATAACTATATTGTAATATTATATTTTGCAAACCGCGTGTGGGTAGTAAAACTACTGCCCTCTATGTATACTATATACAATGCATATACACAAAATATATAGTATTAATATACATTTTACGTAACAAATCACTGCATTTTAAATGAACTGAACTTTATTTGGAATAATATAAAACAATAAATACGTACTTGCCGACATTATATCACTAAATGGTATCACGGCCTCCTGTAGTTTCAACTAATAAACATTGCCCACACTGTTAACGTTAGTCAATTGTTTATAATGAACGCAAATATTTTCAAAAAAGATGTTATTATTTTCCTATTAATTATTAATTTGAAAACACCATAATGTACAACGCACGTTTGTGAAGTGTTTTAGAGAATCTCGGAAATTAAAAACCTCGCTATCGCTCGGTTTTTAAACATTTTCCTCACTTCTGTAAAATCCACTTCCCAACCTCGCATCGTAATATACTATTAATTTATATATTTCGTGTGAATTTATATCTTGGTTTGAATAGTTCAATTATTTGATAGCAAGGAATTGTTGATAAAACAACTGCCATTGTTTATTGTTGCCTGAATTAGTGGCAGTTTAAATAACAGTTTCAGACTGCACATTAATTACATATATGATTAATTGTGATGTAGAGGAAGCGGCGAATGCCGAGGTTCATTTCCTATTACCAGCAGAGTCAAAATAGATATGAAAAAGTATACAGAATATTTAAGAATGTAATACTCAACATTAGAGAAACATATTGAAATAAATAAGAAAAATACTAATGAAAATTAACAAAATATTGTGGCTAATGTTAATAATTGTAACAACTGTTCAATCACTACAAAATTGAATTACCAAAGTGAGAAATAAGTGTGAAAAAATAAAATTGTATTGTATTACTCAATAAAATTTTAAGGAGGTAACATCTTTACATTATTAATCAAGTTATATTTTCTCAACCTGTGATTCGCGAACCCCCGGAAGTTGGCAACATATTTCAAGGGGTTCGCCAAATCTTTTCCGTAATGGCGGGTTTCCAGGTTAGTCCTATTATTGTTTTCTTCATTTCTGCGGCATTGTCATAATGAAAATAATAATAACAATATTTACCGCGAATTCTTTATTTTACAGTTATGTAACAACGTTAAGAATGCATTTGATTTCGCTACAAATAGGTCTGCACGTTGTGTGACTTTTAAACCGTAACTAGAATAACTTTAGGTTTTAACATTAAGAATTAAGTTAATTTAAGATTATTAAACCTTTTGGAAATGGACAGCTAATGACAAATGAGGGAAATTTTGAGGAAGTGGCTGAATTCAAATATTTAGGAACAATAATCACAAATAGGAACGAGATGCACAAGGAAATTAAACATAGATTCAATTCTGGAAATGCGTGTTATTATGCATTGCAGAGACTTCCAAATCCTTTCTAAAAACGTTAAACTGAAAATATATAAAACTATTATTCTACCAGTTATATTATATGGATGCGAAACATGGACTCTTACTTTAAGGAAGGATAGGAGATTACGAGTAATTGAGAATAAAGTTCCTAGGGTAGCTATAATAAGTAGCGGCTCCAGGTTGAGAAAACCAGCTATAACGGCTGGGGGACTCGACATGCTGACCACATGTCACCCCTACACTGGCTGATTATCATCTACCTCTGTGATTGACACATGTGGATGTGAGGCCAGCAGTCGGTTGGTAGGCTAAGGGCCTTGTAGGCCTGTCGCGCCAGAAGTTTTTTTGTCCCGCGCCGTAGCCGAGCGGTTAAGGTAGGAAGCCTTGGCGCAGAGCTACGGGACTTGCGCTGGTTCGAGTCTCCATGGGGGAAGAAATTTTCTCATGGTATTTCGGCCAGTATGGGACCGGTGCCGACCCAGCATCGTGAGGCAATTGGGTAGCTACAATAAGTAGCGGCTCCAGGTTGAGGAACCAGCTATAACGGCTGGGGGACTCGACATGCTAACCACATGTCACCCCTACACTGGCTGTTGATCATCTACCTCTGTGATTGACACATGTGGATGTGAAGGGCCAGCAGCCGGCTGGTAAAAGGGCAACCGCTGAAAAAGTGGAAAGACCCTCAATCGGAATCGGAGGAAATTTTTTGGACCAATGATCAGACAGGTGAATGGAGAATACTGTATACCAGAGAATTACATGGTCTTTATAGGAAGCCAGATATAATGAGAACAGTTAAGTCTCGTAGACTGCAATGGGCAGGGCATGTGACACGAATGGGGAATATAAGACGTGCATGGAAGCTTCTTGTAGGAAAACCAGAGGGAAAACGCCCAGTTGGTAGACCAATATGAGGTGGGAGAATAACATTACCTATGATTTGAGGGAATTAGATTATACAGGGGATGATTGGAAAACATTGGCTCAGGATAGGGATGTATGGAGAGCGTACGTCCGCGCTGCCATGACCTACGGGTTCGATAGTGCCAGTGAGTTAGTTTGAGTTGAGTTATTAAACCTTTTGCTTGAAATTAAATTTTATGTATGTCTACAGTATGTATATATAAATGTCAGTGATTCACCGAACTTAGATCATTGTGTAAGGGGTTCGCGAGTCGAAAAAGGTTGGAAACAGCTGAATTAAGTCAATTTATTTTCTTCTTTAGGGAAGTAAGTTGAGCAATTACATGCCGTTGTCTATGGATACTAAGGCCTCTCTGGTAAATTCAACCTACTTCCCTAAAACAGAATGATAATTAGGTCATTATTAGTATAGGAGTGAACAAACACTTTTGTATATACTATACACATTAATGATACTCGTATTTACCCATCAGCGAAAGGACCTATATGCATGCACACATCACAATGATAATGCACTTGACACGAATTATCGACAAGGCTTTATTGGTGGGAGTCACTATATCAGAAAATACTGTACAATTTGTGTGCTGTCCATTTTCTCTTACGCATGTTTCACACCTTTTTAAGACACTGGCATTTACAAGAACTAGTAAATTTTCTGTAATGCGCCGAATTGCTCTTTCAAAATACGAAAACTTAATGTAAAACAACAGCAACTTACATGCATTGCAACTACTATGGACCTAGAATATATAATAAACTACCATTAACTTGTCCGGAAATCTAAAATATGAATCTAAGAAAAAATTAACAAAATTTGTAAAAAAAATATATCTTCAGTAATTATAAAATATTTCAAATATATAATTATATACTTTGTAATTATATAACTTTAAGTTGTAGTAATTATAAAATAATTTAGAATTAAAGTCAATTCTGTTGCATTATTGAAATAAAAAATATATAACTAGTAGTTACAATCATAAAAATAATATTTATAATAATCAAATATCTAAAAGGGTTTAAACAATTATTATCTAATACATATTTTTATAATATATCGAAGAGTCCTTATGTTTCTGTTTTGTGTAGATTATTTTATTGGTCCTGTTTTTGTTTGTAATGTAAAATTAATATGTATAAGAATCCGCCCCTGAGCACAATACTTTGGTCTCATTCAGGGGTGACGATATTAAATTAAATATGTTTCATAAATGTATTCCCCCCCCTTTTGATCCGAGCCTTGATCCTTGGGACACTTCACCTAAGGTTAATAGTTTTAAGTTAGTCTATAGTTTAATACAATAATTTTATTTAACGTTTATTGTATATGAAATATTTAATTTGTCGCAACAAACATATGTCAATAGAAAGCAAAATCCACATATACAAAACGATAGTTCGACCAGTTATCGTATTTGGAGCAGAAACTATGGCTCATACAACAAAAACTAAACAAATAATAAGCACATGTGAAATAAAAATCTTAAGAACTATTCAGGAGAAAACATTATTTGATAAAATACACAATACAGAAATTAGGGACAAATGCCATATTCAAGACATAACCAAATTTGTTATAGGTAGACGAAAATATTGGAAGGGTCATATAGAAATAATGGAAGAAAACCGACTTGCAAAAAGAGCTAAAGAAGATAGACCTATGGACGGGAGAAGAACATGAGGAAGACCAGCCAAGAGATGGAGAGACAGTGAATGCACATCCAATACGTCTTCCTCCGAGGAGTGATTTTGGAAATAAACAGGATAAAAATCCTACAAATTATGCTTAAGAATAAAAATTGTATTTTAATAGTTTCTAGCAATAAATTATTATTATTATTATTATTATTATTATTATTATTATTAATTTACGAAGAAGAAATGAATGAATTTAATTAATAAACTTCAATTTGAAAAAAAAACCATGCCCAAGTTCTCATGTAAATATTCTCAAGTCTGAGAATACGTTAATCGTAAGACCCATATTTATTAGACATTAGTATTTTCATATATATATACCGGAAAATATTAGAATGATTTCAAATATCATACAAAATTTGTTGATGAAATTCTGTTTATTACTTTACCCATAATTCAGTTCGGTAGTAAGTCTGGATTATGTAAGTTGATAAGACTTGTTTCTTAAAAACAGGTATGCATTCGTTTTCATATTCTAGACTTCATAACTAATGAAAAGTACCTACCTTTATTATGTCATCTACGCATGCATGTTTATGCAATATTTCGTACTTAATGCGTCTTATATGCATGCTGTAAAGTGAGAAAAATGTAATCCACAGTCCTACATTTGTCATTTCTCTTCTAGAGTAGAAAGAATAGCCTCTGTGCCATTTCTTCAAAATTTACGATACGTAATGAAGTGACAACGTTACAGCTAAATGTCTTTTACTTTTGTATCCTACTGTTTCATGTTGAGGTGGGAAGTTTTAGGATCACAGAGTTAAAACTTATCCTAAAGTATACCTTACTTTTATTAACGTAAAAACAGTTCAGTACCCATACATTTTTAGCGAAAAATCTTATTTTATGGTCATGTTTTACAAATAAATGAGATATTGGCCTAAACAACTTTACTGTCTCAGGCAGTCTAACTTAACGTTTATTAGTCAACCAAAAGCCACATCACTTCGGAATTTGAATCTCACATTAATGCGCTTCTCCTAAAGTTAATAGCTGTAAGTATACAGTTTAATACATATCTTATATATAAAAATTAATATTTGTTTGTTTGTATGTTTGTTTGTTCGTACTTTATGCGCGGCCATATCGTTGATCCGATTGTGATGGGTTTTTTTGCAAAATGTTCAGGAGATTCCCGGGATGAACATAGGCTATAAGAGAGTTGTGATACTCAACTCCTACATCTTTAAAAATCGCCCTTTGTAGTGGAAAACGTGAAAAAAATAGCTCTTTGGACACTTAAATAGCTTACGCTGCCTAAACCATAAGAAATACACAAAATTAATGTACACAGAATTGAATATCTCAAAAAGCTCTACAAAAAAGTCCACGACGGCATATGTTTATCTCTTACGGATAACTCATAAAAACCATTTTTGTCTTTCATTGATACCAAGAGTCCCTTATCTCTTACGGATAACTCACAATAACCATTTTTGTCTTTCATTGATACCAAATGTCTCGCGCCGTAGCCGAGTGTTAAGGCAAGAAGTCTTGGCGCAGAACTACGGAACTTACGCTGGTTCTGGTCTCTACGAGAGAAGACATTTTTCTCATGGAATTTCGGTCAGTATGGGACCGGTACACAGTGGGTCAGAAATTAAATCTAGCTGGGGAAAAAAATAACTCTTTTGACTCACTCTCATCAATTTATCTTTTTTTTTTCACTCTTATATAATTGTTATATGATGGTTGAACTGAACGTTCGGGCAGGACAACGTCTGCCGGGTACGCTAGTATTTATTGAATTTTATTGTATATACGTTTTTAAATATACTTGACTTATATCCCTTCCTTCAAACCAACTTCCAAAACCGCACTTGTAATTTGTATTAGATTAGTCACCGGGAGGATGTGGTTGATCGAGCTCTGCTGTTTTCTTGTCATTGGCTCAGAGTCTCAACGCGGCTTTTGGGTTGCGTCAGTAATATGCTTTACTAACACAAAGCAGGACAAATTATTATCGAACGTGGATGTCTATTAACAGTGAACCAATATTCTACATTTATATTATTACGTCCACCGCTGTCGTCTCGAGGTAGTGTGCTGCCCTGTCACGCAGTGGGCCCGGGTTCGATTCCCGGTCGGGACAGGCTCCTGGTTGAGGAATGCTATGATTGCAGTGAAAGACCTGCTCTCGGGGAGAATACGATATAATCATATCATTACAAAGTACATGTGAAGAATTACACATTTATTATACCTAGTTTTACATTAAACTTACAGTACATAATTTTCTCTATGTTCATCTTTTTGATTAATATATTTATTTTATAAATAATTTAAAATAACTTTATAAGAATAAATAAAACATAATTTGTTGTCACACATTTAACTGATTAAAACATACGGTAACAATAAAAAATATCCATCCGTCCATAGTAATTCTGCCCAAGAGGTCTTACACTGCAATCATAGCATTTTCATACTGTGCTTTGCAGCATGAGTAGAGAATTATAGGTGTGGTAGCTTCCCGTTGCTTTCCATCCGGTGAAGGATGAATAAAGATAAGGATGATTATGATGATGATGATGGCCGGATGAATTTCGGGGACCGTTGGGCCTTAAGCTTCCTGACATTTTCTTACAGGTGAGGAAAAAAACCTCACCCAGGAGCCTGTCCCGACCGGGAATCGAACCATGGCCCGCTGCGTGACAAGGCAGCACGCTTCCTCGAGACCATAGCGGTGGACATAAAAAATATATATTTCAGAATGCAAAGAGAACAATATACGATAAAACTGATCTGAAATAACGTAATTTAATAATCAACTTATAACAATCATAGAATATAATTAAATATTTAATACATACGAGTAGGCCTATATAGGGTGGACTACAAGAATGTCCCTATTTTCAATAGTATGTGAAGAGGAAACGGTTGAAGATAGAAACTAACAACTAAGTTTATATAAAAGGATCACAAGACTAAGCGTGCATGGATACCACCACCTAATGTGTAGAGATAAAACATTCCATGACCCGAAGATGTCATGCATATGCGAAGTATGTGAACAGAAATGCGAAAGATATCACATTGAAACGTGTACACAAAGAACAAAAACAATTTGTGATTACGCAAGACAAAGTTAAAGTGTTGGTGATTGTTAACTGTGTTATAACCTTTGCACATTTGTGCGCAATCCATTTATATATATATAACACAACAAGTTTGGAATCCTGCCGGTAGATGGTGAAAAGACATGGTTATCAATCTTAGAGTGTTCTTAAAAATGGCGACAACGAAAATGAAAGTCCAAACTGTTGTGTGCTATGTGGAGTTTAAATAAATTGTTACAGTTCAAAAAGAGTTTCGGCGAGTCTTTAACCATGATGATCCAACTGCTAAAAGCATAAAAGAGTGGTACGATACGTTTTTAGCTACTGGAACTGTGTTAAAAAGCATGGTGGTGGTCGAAATTGTTGCAAGTGTTCACGCTGCATATGAGCGAAGCCCCCGGAAGTCATTAAGATGCGCTTAGTGGGAAGTTTAGATACCGAAATCAACATTTGGAACCAAAAACGTTCAAATAAAGTTCGTACAACCGTTTGCTTGGCCATTGGATTGGTAGGGGAGGACCGGTCGCGTGGTCCCCGAGATCTCCCGCTACATATCTTTCTCTGGGCCTACGTCAGAGTTAAAGTTTACGCCACCCCAGTCAGAGACCTTCATGATCTTCGGGACGGCTTCATAGAAACTATTAAAAATATTTCAGAAGACATGCTCCAAGGTACTTGGCAAGAAATTGTTCATCGCCTTAACATCGTCACAGTGACGGCTGGAGCTCACATAGAGATGAGGTGATGTGCATATCAAAGCTTGTTGAGTTATTTCATATAACATTTGTTGGGAGTTTCTATCTTCAACTGTTTACCCGTCACAAACAATTGAAAATAGGTACGTTCGGGAGGTCCTTTCTGTATATTATACTAAATGCTGAACCCTCCTCCCATTCCCACTGCATAGGCCTACGGGCTAAGTAAGCTGAGACGTCACCTACTGTTGCCCCGCAGAGAGAGAACTCTGCCCTGCTATTCTTTGCTCTAATATATCGATTCTGTATTCGATCCTTCCAGTCAAGCAAACAGTACTGAATGAGGTCTGTGTTCAAGAAATGTGGGCGCACTTTTATTGAAGAAAGATAACGCGAGTGTTGTATTTTATTTACGTTTTTCGTCTCTTACGCATTAAATACGGAATTTGAAGTAATTATGTAATTTAAAAATAACACGCTTTTCCAAATGAGCTTCAATTTACGAAAACAAAATATTTTATCTGGTAAGTATTATGTATACAAATATCCATTGATTTCATTTTGCGCGATATAAATATCTCCTAATTTCATAATATTTTATGTTTGAAGAATTAGAATCAGCAGATGAACTAAAATAGTATGCATGAGATATGCACTACATTTTCCATAAAACATTTTTAGTTTATATAACTATATTTTTGACATTTGGCAATGAAGGCAAATATGTCATGAAAAGAAAAATAAATGCCTGAGTCGGGATTTGAACCCGAGTCTCTAAACTCTGTACATTTGTGCTCTAACCATCTGAGCCACTCAGGTATCCTAACACAAACATTTATTTTTCTTATATATGTAGTATCCTACCTGAGTGGCTCACTACATATATAAGAAAAATAAATGTTTGTGTTAGTATACCTGAGTGGCCCAGATTGTTAGAGCGCTAAACGTACAGGGTTTAGAGACTCGGGTTCAGTATTCTACGTGAGTGACCACTACATATATAAGAAAAATAAATGTTTGTGTTAGAATACCTGAGTGGCTCAGATGATTTAAGCGCTAAACGTACAATGTTTAGAGACTCGCGTTCAAATCCCGACTCAGGCACTTATTTTTCTTTTCATGTCATATATATATATATATATATATATATATATATATATATATATATATTCTTTAACGTATGTTGCACTGAAATCTTTGACGATATCTAGTTGGCTTTGTATTTATATTTTAAGACTGTGTTTGCTATGTATTTTTCAGTAGATTAATGCTAATTCAATTTTAATGACATGGAACGGTTATGATTAAATTAGACGCGATAACGAAATTCCATTCTATCGTTTGCCTTGACAACTGAGGAAAACTAGATAAAACCCCAGTCAAGTTATTCCAGACATAAATACCTGAAACGCTATTTCTGAGTATTCTGTATAATAGATTCAGCAGTAAAATATTGTCAGTATTTTACGTTATGAAGCTGTTTAAATTTCGAAGTCATTCATTACCTCTGCGATTCAAAGCTGGTGACAAATGTTGATAATAGGTTTCTTATCTATGGAATGAGACCCTTTCACGTGTCATACATCTTCAGTATAATCCACTCCTGTAATTTAATTACGGAGTAAGCCATACTCAGGAATTTGACACTGTGGATAGTTCAATTTACTCCGGTCGATCATATTAACTTTTATAAAATGCATAATCCTTAAACACTGGAGTAAAGCTGAATATCCAGAAAGAAGAGAGAGACACACAACAATAAGCAAGTAAATACGAAGGAGGTGGAAATGAAGAGAGAAATATAATGTGGAAGATAAGAGAAAAGAGAAAGAGAGAATGTGAAGAGAGAGTTAAGAAAAATAAAGAAGAGAAGGAACGTGAGAAAAAATGTAAAAAAAAACACAGAGAGAAGGAGAGACGAAAATGGACACAGAAAGGAAATAGAGGGAAAATAATGAAAAATAAAAAGTGAAATAGATAGAAAGAAAATACTTTACAACTTGTGACGCGAATTTTTTTAAAGTTCCAATCATACACCATGCGCATGCGCCAACAAACGCGAAGCGGTTTACGCTATGGAATCACAGGATGCAGCCAACATATACAATATTTAACGAATATAAAAGCTAACCTAACGCAATTTAGTACTCTAACCCGTGAAAGACTAACCTAAAAGCTAACCCAACACAAGTAAAGCACTCTAACCTGTGAAAGAATGTAAAATAAATAATAAGTTCTGAAATTCTTAAGTATATGTGTATACAGTTAATCAGTAAATACTCTATGTTGGCTGCACTGGAACGTGTCTTTGTTACTGCATAGAATATTCGTTAAAATCAATATGGCTGCCATGTTTTCATGCTACGTATGTAGTTAAATAGCATAGAAAAATATATTGAAATAATCGTTAGAAAACATGTTAAAAATCATTGTAAATTGTGGGAAATAATTTGAAAAACGAAACCCTGAGAATAAAATTTGACAGGAGTTTATGAAGGATTTAATACGTCGCGCTTCAGGATGTAAAGTTTAGCCGATGGAAAAATGCGAAAGGGAAAGAGATAAAAATTAAAATATGAAAACGAGGGGTTGAAAGAGAGGTAGTGGAGAAATGAGGGAGGAAATGAAAAAAGAAGATATCAAATAGATAATTATTTTGTTACCATACCTGCCTCGAATTATTTTCATTCTTCTGGGAATGAAATTCAGTTATTTTGTGTGGTTTATATGAAAATAATAATAAAATGTGAAAAAATTCAATGGTAGTGAGTTAATCTAGCAAGGGTTGGTCTGCAATATCAGCAGATAGATGGGGGGAGGGGTGTGTTAATTGATTTATTGTGATTTGTTTTGTGAACTGGGAAAAGCTGGTGCTGACACCATCGACTTCTGGTTCATTAACATCCCACACACAATCCTAAATGCAATCATATTTTTATCCTATATCATGACAAAAAAAAAGTTCATTATGACCTCGTTAGCTTTTTAGAATTCTAAAGAGAGAATGTTGTTCTACCTCACAACCAACCGACCATTTGTAAACTCATAAAATTACCACTGTACTTTTCCTTATTCCTTCTTCGTCTTTCTTAATTTCTTTATTCCTTTGTTTACTTTTTTCTTCTTTTATTTTTTATTTCTTCTATGTTACTTCAATTAACTATTTCATATTATTTATTTCATTAACATCAATAACAAAGTCAACGTTTCTGTGTTACTATACAAGAATAAGAATAAGAATAAGAACAAATTTTATTTACAAATAAATGTTATATACAGGGCATATCAAAAGTCCGGAAACACTTTCAATTTTTATTACACAAAAACTACAAATGATGGCACTTTCAAACATACGTCAGTTTAAAGTCAAACTTTCAAAGTTTGGTTTACACCTTATAGAGATTCAATGTGTGAACCACGAGTGATTCGGCAGGTGTCCAAACGATAATCAAACTCTTCGGGCATACCCTAATCAACATATCCTCTGTGACCGTGGCGGCACCTTCTCGAATTCTGGGTTTTAGTTCCTCTAAATCATGTGGCAAAGGCGGTACAAACACACGGTCCTTTAGATATCCCCATAGAAAAAAGTCACATGCAGTCATATCGGGTGACCTTGGTGTCCATGTCATGAAACATCTGTCCCTTACTCCAGCACGTCCTATCCAACAATCAGACATCTCCGTATTCAGGTAAGCACGAACTGTATTGTGGAAAGACGGAGCCCCATCTTGCTGAAAGATGAAATCGTCATCGAGATCATGTCTAAGTTGAGGCGTTGCTCCAACATGTCCAGATATTAATGTCCAGTCACACTAGCATCAATGAAGAAGAAAGGTCCGTACACTTTTCGTTGTGACAACGCGCAGAAAACATTCACCTTTGGCGAATTACGCTCATGTTCAATGATTATGTGAGGTTTGTGTGTACCCCAAACACGATAGTTGTGCTTGTTAATTTTCCCACTCGTATGGAATGTCGCGTCGTTGCTGAAAATTAAGCGGCTGAATAAGTTATCGTCGTCTGCTGTCAGTTGTTGTAGCTTGTAAGAAAACTCGTAGCGCTTGCGTTTGTCATCCTCATTTAGCATATGCAGAAGCTGCAGTGTGTATGTTTTCATAGCCAGCCTCTTACGCAAGATCCTCCACACAGTCATTGAAGAAAGTTGAAGCTCACGGGACGCTCTATGGACTGATTTCCTCGGGCTCCTTACGAATGCTTCTCTGACTCGCTCAATGTTCGCTTCACTCACCTTGGGACGGCCACTCCTCTTTTGTGGACACAAACAATCCGTGGTTTCAAATTTACGATACCAATGGTAAATTACCTTCCTACTTGGTGATTGTTTTCCATACTTGGTCTGGAATTTTCGTTGCACATCGGTAGTACTCTTGTTTGTATGAAATTGTAACGCGCAGATAGCTCGTTCAACGCCAACTGTCGGTAAATTATGCAACTATGCGGTAGTATCCGAAACTTTGGCTTTAAACAGACGTGTGTTTGAAAATGCTATCATTTGTAGTTTTTGTGTAATAAAATATTGAAAGTGTTACCGGACTTTTGGTATGCTCTATACAGTATTGACACCCGAATGAGCAAGTGGTCGTGCTCGGCTGCAGTTCAGTTACGCGAATAATATAAATAGAATATATACATTTAAAGTTAGGGGCCAGTTTCATTTTTACATAAATTATGACATATACAAATAAAAAATAATAAGGCATTGGGAATAAGATTTATTCTAACAAAATAATTAATGCAATGGAGAATGATTTACATAAAATAATATAAACCATATAATGTAATGGATTATAACCAATAATACAGAAGAACATAATTAGTAATATATTGATTTATAATAATGTAAGCAAAAATATATGCTTTATATTTATTATTTTAAAATATTCAAATGATTAATTTTATTCACATAATTAATTAATTAAAAATAATTAATTTAATTGTTTTTAAAACCAGCTGTATTTGGTTTACTAAGTTCTGGATTGGATCTAATTAATTCATTATATTATTTGGGTCCTAAATATCTAGTATGTTTAGATCCAGAAGTTGTATAAAATTTTGAAACATGTAGCAAAGAAGTAGTATTTTGTCTAATACTGTAAAAGCTTCGATTGTGCTCTTTAAATTCGTTTCTATTTTTATGAAAATAAGTAAGAGTTTATAAAATTTTTAGTAATCCACAGTTTTGAGCTTTATTCTTATACAGGGTGATTCACAATATACATTACAGACTTCTAGGGGTTGTAGAGGGGACTTATTATATAAAGTTTTGATAAGGAACCAATATTCGGAAACGTACCTTTTAAAGTAAAATAAGTTTGTAGATGGAAACAGAATGGACTGATATCGAGTGCCTTGTGTTTCAGAATAAGTATTACAGACTTCTAGGGGTTGTAGAGGGGACTTATTATATAAAGTTTTGATAAGGAACCAATATTCGGAAACGTACCTTTTAAAGTAAAATAAGTTTGTAGATGGAAACAGAATGGACTGATATCGAGTGCCTTGTGTTTCAGAATAAGTGTTACAGACTTCTAGGGGTTGTAGAGGGGACTTATTATATAAAGTTTTGATAAGGAACCAATATTCGGAAACGTACCTTTTAAAGTAAAATAAGTTTGTAGATGGAAACAGAATGGACTGATATCGAGTGCCTTGTGTTTCAGAATAAGTATTACAGACTTCTAGGGGTTGTAGAGGGGACTTATTATATAAAGTTTTGATAAGGAACCAATATTCGGAAACGTACCTTTTAAAGTAAAATAAGTTTGTAGATGGAAACAGAATGGACTGATATCGAGTGCCTTGTGTTTCAGAATAAGTATTACAGACTTCTAGGGGTTGTAGAGGGGACTTATTATATAAAGTTTTGATAAGGAACCAATATTCGGAAACGTACCTTTTAAAGTAAAATAAGTTTGTAGATGGAAACAGAATGGACTGATATCGAGTGCCTTGTGTTTCAGAATAAGTATTACAGACTTCTAGGGGTTGTAGAGGGGACTTATTATATAAAGTTTTGATAAGGAACCAATATTCGGAAACGTACCTTTTAAAGTAAAATAAGTTTGTAGATGGAAACAGAATGGACTGATATCGAGTGCCTTGTGTTTCAGAATAAGTGTTACAGACTTCTAGGGGTTGTAGAGGGGACTTATTATATAAAGTTTTGATAAGGAACCAATTTCGGAAACGTACCTTTTAAAGTAAAATAAGTTTGTAGATGGAAACAGAATGGACTGATATCGAGTGCCTTGTGTTTCAGAATAAGTATTACAGACTTCTAGGGGTTGTAGAGGGGACTTATTATATAAAGTTTTGATAAGGAACCAATATTCGGAAACGTACCTTTTAAAGTAAAATAAGTTTGTAGATGGAAACAGAATGGACTGATATCGAGTGCCTTGTGTTTCAGAATAAGTATTACAGACTTCTAGGGGTTGTAGAGGGGACTTATTATATAAAGTTTTGATAAGGAAGCAATATTCGGAAACGTACCTTTTAAAGTAAAATAAGTTTGTAGATGGAAACAGAATGGACTGATATCGAGTGCCTTGTGTTTCAGAATAAGTATTACAGACTTCTAGGGGTTGTACTACACCTATCGAGTCGGAGGAAGATCTTCTTGCACGAATTCTGGCGGCAACAGAAATTATTGAGCAGACACCAGCTCTTGAAGGGCGTGTGTATGATAATATGCGTCGCAGGTACACTTTGTGCAATGAACAATAGGGTAGCCACATGGAACCAGATTTGTAATACAACCCCTAAAACTCTGCAATACTTATTCTGAAACACGAGATACGCGATATCAGCCCACTTTTGTTCCGATCTTCAAACTTATTTTACATCAAAATGGTACGTTTCCGGACATGAGTTCCTTATCAAAACTTTATCTATTAAGTCCCCTCTACATGTAGAACCCTTAAAAAGTCTGTAATACTTATTGTCAATCGCCCTGAATTTTTATTTTTTACATTTATGGCAACGGAAAGCTACCACACCTATAATTCCCTAGTAAAATTGCAAAGCATAGCATGAAAATGCTATGGTTGCAGTGAAAGACCTGCCCTCGGGCAGAATTACTATGATAATAATAATTATGATGATGATAATAATAATAATAATAATAATAATAATAATAATAATAATAATAATAATAATAATAATAATAACAACAATGTTTTATTTATTCTGGCAGAGTTAAGGTCATAAGACCTTCTCTTCCACTCAACTATGGATGGATGGACATATATATACACATATATAGAATATAGGCCCATATATAACAATGGGTTTACTGTACTGAAATCGATTATATATTATTTTACTCAATTCTAATACAATAAACGAGTTATAACAACAAATATCGTACTATTTACAGCACGCTTGTTATATATATCATGAACAGTTAAAGTTTAGGCTTTTTATTAGCCTGTTCCTGTTTTATCCTGATGAGTCTACAGTCTCCCCTCTTGTTAGTGGTCGTCCAAATGTCTCGTTTACCGCTCGGTTTTGCAGTTTAAAGCCTACCAAGGGATTCTGACCTTCATTCTTTTTACATGCTGTAGCCAATATTGTTGGTATTCTTTAATTTCCTGTACTATATGTATTGCATTAAATTTTTGCTTGATAGATTAATTTCTTATGAGATCCATATGTATTACTCCCATTATATGTCTGGAAAATTTCATTTGTGCTGCTTCCAATCTTTGTGTTACCCTCTTTCTCGGTATCCATATTTCACTGCCAAATTTTAAGGCTGCTTTTGCTGTGATATTGTGAATTCGTAATTTTGTAAAATAATTCATACATTTCCCCAAGTGGCGTTTAATGGTTCCGTTAATGTTATTAGATGTTTGTATTTTGGTAGCTAAATCAGTTTTGAATTCTCATAATAAACTGCCTATGCATTTAAAATTAATTACTTGATATTGTTCTCTATTACAATCTATTATATAACTAGCTGGCCCGGCGAACGTCGTATCGCCTTTAAATATTTTTACGTTAATTTTTCCGATGTTTTAATAGTTATCTGCTATTCGGGACGGAAACAAATCCAACAAATCAAATATCATAAAAATCGATCCAGCCGTTCTTGAGTTATAAATAGTATAACTAATCCGACTTTGTTTTATAGGCCTATATATAGAAGTCCCCGCCACGCGTTGCTGTGGCTAAGGCATACGTTAAATTATGTTGTAGTAAACTAAGCGAGAAATCTAAATCAGAAAGTTTTTGTTTTACACAATTTTTTAGTTCTGGTACGTTAACTACACCCGGTATAAATATGGGTGGTGGTTTATGTAGAAGTGGTTTTGTTGATTGAGATGAATTTATGTTGTCTGCATTCTCAGTATCATCCATAAGTGTATCATAAGGATTATATACATTTATTGATGGAATATTTTGAGGAGGCTTGCTGATTTCATTATACTTTCGTTTTTTTCTACGGACTTGTAGGCAGTTCGGATTCTTATCATCATCATCAAGAAGTCTCTGTATAGTAATATCATCTTGTGATATATTATAGTCATCTTGTTTTTCATTTAATTGAGGCATGGAGATTGTTTCTGTAATATTAGGCATATTATTACAATTAACATACTTACTTACAGTTCTTTTTTTCCGTTCCTTAGGACCTGCATATATTTTTAAATTGACATTCTTCTTAAATGTAAGATGTATGTCACATAGGCCTATACCAATTTGCGGAAATTCACTTGATATCTTATCATTGATGGTCTCTAGAACTGATTCGCCATATTGTTCAATGTCCCTTCTCGGTCCAGCTAAATTTAAATTAAGTTGTCGTCATTCAGCCAGATTACTTAAAACTAATACTTACACACGAAATTAATATTATTATCAATATATTGAAAATAAAATAAACACTGAACACACTTAAATTATGAAATAATCAATATTTGTAATTCAATTGAAATTCGCGGTTGCAACAAAAAGCACAGCCACCTGGTTAAATAATAAACCAATTAACTTACACCGTCATCTGTTAGAATCGTATGGAACTCACAGATAATTATAACTCTTTGTTAAATAATAAACAAATAATTTGCAATAAAAAATAATGCGACTATAAATTTAGTTATAAACAACCGTAGGTCTCAAGTTGGATCAAACAGAACACAGTGTGCAAAATTTTATTAAAACCGGTTCAGTAGTTTAGGATTCCATCGCGGACAAACAACGTGACACGTAATTTTTATATATTAAGATATACATAGAAAATAAAGAAACACCGCACACGCCACACAATTATTCGTATATTAAATATAATTTGTGTGTGTGTTCTTTTAAGTTTGTCTCATAGGCTAAAATTTAATTGTACAAAGTCCACGTCGCACTATATTGAGAGATATACATGAAGTTGATTTGAGGAAAGAGAGGGATAGAACAAATATTATACCTGCTTTTTATTCATAAGTGTAGATGCGTGTGAATATATACTGTAGACATACATACAAATAAAACACACACACTATATATATATATATATATATAATATATATATATATATATATATATATCCATGCATAGTAATTCTGTCTGAGGGCAGGTATTTCACTGCAATCATAGCATTTTCATGCTATGCTTTGCAGCTTTACTAGCGAATTATAGATGTGGTAGCTTCCCGTTGCTTTCCACACACACACACACACACACACACACACACACACACACATATTGTCTAATGCCAACAGGTTGTCTCTTATGGCATTTCTGGTTTTCTCTGGCATTGGCGGAATTGTAATCCATATGATGGGTGATAAATGATATCAAAGCGCCAGGAGAGTTCTTAACCTAAACTTAATCTAAATTCCAGATCATGGGGAACCTTAGGAATAATTCACCTTAAGAAAAAAGTTCCTATGGTCTGATTGGGAATCGAACCCGAGACCTCATGAACATCAGTCAGTAACGCTGACCACTAGCACATGAGGCTGGTCATTATATATATATATATATATATCTTCTTCTTCTTCACTTCACGGGCTAGGCAAAATCCCTGTTCCGCCTCACAGTTGTTCTGTCCACCTTTTCACTGGCCTTCCTACATTCCTTGAACCTCTTGGCTTGTAGTTAAATGCTGCTTTTGGTAATCTTGTTACGTTCATTCTTTCTACATGTCTAAACCATTTTTCTCTATATCCTTTGATTTTGTATCATTTAACGGATATATATTTAACTCTGTTCTTATATCTTCATTCTTTAACCAATTCATTCTTGCGCAGCCTTTTGTTAGTGTTCAGCCGGACGGATATATATACATTTGAGGGAACTAAAATGTACAGAGGAGAATTGGAAAACATTAGCTCAGGGTAGGTATGCATGGAGTGCCAATGAGTTAGTTTATATATATATAGTTCTGCCCAAGAGAGGTCTTTCACAGCAGATTCAGCATTTTCCACTCTTTCCTTAACTCAGCCTTTCTCTTTGTATCCGCATACAAACCATTTATTTTTACATTGTCTATCATCTGATGTATTTTTCTGCCTCTTAACTTTCTTTCCGTTGACCATTCCTTCTAGGGCATCTGTCTGCAGGCGGTATCTTCATAGCCAGTGGCCAATCCAATTTCTATTCCTCTTCTTTATGAGTCCCATCATTGTTCTTCCTTCACCCACTCTGTCTAGCACATCTTTATTTTTTATTTTGTCTGTCCATTTTATACATTCCATTCTTCTCCATATCCATATCTCAAAACTTCCAGTCGCTTTTCCTTATTCCGTCTTAATGTCCAAGTCTCTGCACCATACAACGCTACACTCCACAAAAAGCACTTCACTAGCCTGTTCCGTAATTATTTTGCCAAAGGTCTAGAGAAAATGCTTCTCTTCTTGTTAAAATCTTCTTTTGTCATTGCTATCCTCTGATTTACTTCTTGACCGCAGATATATATATATATATATATATATATATATATATACAGGGTGCTTCTAAATTAGACCGTCAACCTTGGGAGTAGACAGTTAACCTTAATTGAAGCATATTTTGTTAAGGAACCTATAGGCTGTGACTCTTCGTTTCAGTGCAAGAGGGGTCTTAGAGAAAGGGATGGAAGGAAGGAAGTAGGTACATGCAAATAACAAATCATTCTGTGTCACATACATCCGTAATTCTGTGTTTTGATCCAAATACTTTACAGACAAGCAGAAACAAAACGTACTTAATTCTAAAAAAAAAAAACTCACTCAGTGTTGCATTGTCAGGTTAGATCCAATTTATTGTCCCATCACAACAAGTACTGGAACACAGGTTCATTGACATTCAGACAAACAGTGCACCGACGTGCCATACTTTGTCGTACCCTTCCAAAGATGTTAGGAGTTTCCCTTATTTCAGCTGATTAGCTGACAATACATGATACTAGATCTTCTTCAGAGTCAATATAGGTTTCGTAAACCATTGCCTTCATGTAGGCCCACAAACATAAATCTAGGCAGGTCAGGTCAGGCTAGCGTACGGTCAGGCAGTGGGCCCAACCCTACCTATCCAACGAGCGCCAAATGTAGCTGTCAGATGGCCACGACTTTATTCCCAAAGTGAGGTGGTGCCCTATTATGTTGAAGCTACATGCTGCGTCTGATGTTCAGAGCTACATTGAACTGTACAGTACAGTATGTACAGCAGTACTGAATCTGGTTCACCCACCATCTCTTGTTCCGACTGCGGATAACAAGTGATCGTACCAATGGATGAAATCAGACTTGCTGTAATTGATACCGAATGCTTCTGAGCTCCGGAAATAAACAAACCAAGCGATAGTAGTAGTGACAACCCTTGTTGGAATGAAACGAGTGTTTATCCGTTTCCTTCAACCCTTCCTGTAAGATCCGTCTAGCACTGAAACGAAGCGTCGAAGGCCATAATAATAATAATAATAATAATAATAATAATAATAATAATAATAATAATAATAATAATAGCTTTATTTTACCTGGCAGAGTTAAGGCCTTAAGGCCTTGTCTACCACTCAACCAGGTTTAAAAAATACAAACAAAAAATAGTCTTAAATCTAAATTACAATATATATATATATATATATATATATATATAAACGATTACAAGTTATGAATACAATGCAATTAATATTTATAATGTATTTTGATTTACTCTAAATTTAACGAATTAAATATATAATATGTACAAGATATATAAAAAAACGAGGAAAAGATTAATGACATAGTATAAAATTAAATAAATAGAGAAAAATTAATTATTAGACAACAGGTAACTGTATAAGCGTGACTTAAAGGTACCAAGTGTGCGGCAACCCCTGATATCTTGAGGAAGGAGATTCCAGGAGCGGGCAGAGGCTACTGTGAAGGAAGTAGAATAGGAGGAAGTGCTATGAAGAGGAATTGTTAGCAGACTGCTATCTTGTGATCTAGTGTCAATATTATGGTAAGAGGATAACTTCTCAAATCTGGACGCCAGGTAAGTATGGATGTAGGAATTCAGAAGCTTGAAAAGTAGTGAAAGAGAGTGCAATTTACGTCTGTCAGTAAGACGGAGCCAAGAGAGGTTATTAAAGTGTTCGGAAATATGGTCATAACGGCGGATATTGAAAATGAATCGAACGCAAGCATTATGAACACGCTGCAGTCTCTGCGACAAGTCATAGTTTAGATCATTATATATAATTTCACAATAATCGAAGTGTGGTAACACAAGATTCTGCACAAGGATTTGTTTTAACGAAACTGGGAGAAAATTCTTTAAACGTCTAAGATAATGTAAGATGGAGAAAGTCTTTTTACATATGTGTTTCACTTGTGTTTGCCAGGTTAAATTTGCATCTAGATGTAGTCCAAGATCTATACTGAAGAAGAATAAGGGATAATTATATTATTTATAGTAATGTTTGGAAGTGTAGATATGTCAAAGGTTGTAAGTAGTCTTTATTGTCCCATTAGAATTACTTGTGACTTGTTAGGATTTAGATTTAGACCGATACTTGAAGACCAGTTAAAGATGGATATGAGATCGTCATTCATTTTTGTCAAGCTGTTATAGAGAGAATGAGGAGGTGAATGTAGGTAAATTTGGCCATAGTTTCCTTAAAATAATATACTTCAACGAAGGTTATCTATCTGGTCCCAAAGTTTGTCGGTCTAATTAGAAACACCATATATATATATATATATTATATATATATATATATATATATGGTATATATAAATTACGTGTCACGTTGTTTGTCCGCGATGAAATCCTAAACTACTGAACCGATTTTAATAAAATTTTGCATACTGTGTGCAGTTTGATCCAACTTGAGACTTAGGGTGATTTATAACTAAATTTATAGTCGCATTATTTTTTATTGCAAATTATTTGTTTATTATTTAACAAAGAGTTATAATTATCTGTGAGTTCCATACGATTCTAACAGATGGCGGTGTAAGGTAATTGGTTTATTATTTAACAAAGAGAGATCCAGATGGCTGTGCTTTTTGTTGCAACCGCGAATTTCAATTGATTTACAAATATTGATTATTTCATAATTTAAATGTGTTCAGTGTTTATTTTATTTTCAATATTATTAATTTCATGTGTAAGTATTAGTTTTAAGTAATCTGGCTGAAAGACAGCAACTTAATTTAAATTCTTAACGTATACCTTAGCCACAGGAATGCGTGGTCGGGACTTCTAGTATATATATATATATATATATATATATATATATATATATATATAGTTCTTTAATCGTGGAACATAAATAGATATAAACTGCTAAAAATGTTCGCGCACACTATGATTGTAAATGTATTTTATTTTGTCGAAAAAATAATATATTTTAATTAGTTAATTTCCTTGCCTTTGATGTGATATGAAATGATAGTTATATATTCCCTTTAAGATGTTATATGACTGTGTGAATTTACTAGTTACCATCACAGCTATATTACTAGTAGAAAAGGTTAATTTAATTTTTGTAACATCTAATTTGAAATTGTGGTTTCACACGGCTACTTCTTGAATTTAATAACAATATGTGTTGAAATCGAAATAATTCATCCACCATTGAAAAGCATAAATAACACGAAACATTTCAAACATAACATGTACATACTGTAGAATAACATATTATAACCACTGTGATTATTTTCAATAACCGCTAAAACCATTGTTTCCAACTAAACATGGTTAAATTTCAAAGGTAAATGTAACCTCAAATTACTCCATTTTATTTCTAAAGCTGAATACTGTATTGATATGAAGTAGCCAACAACTGGCTAACCCAACCTAATTATCTAGTTATTTGTTCACAGCGTTTTAGCTGTTGTATACCTTACATCCACTATAGTGAAATGAGCCAGAAAAGATAACTAAATTAACATTTAATCCTATGTTACTTCATGCAATTCCTAAAACTATCTCCTTCATGCCTGTTTCGGAGGGTAATTGGTGATAATAATAATAATAATAATAATAATAATAATAATAATAATAATAATATTTTTGATACATTCTGGCCTTCTCTTCCACTCAATTAGAATAAATTACAAATATATATTTAAAAGTATAGATCATATACTCGTATATACTATACTAATTATAAAGGGTTAAAACGATATTAAATGTTGTAATGTAAATTCCATGTACAAACAACATTTTATACGATGATAATAAAAATATAATGTAATAATAATAATAATAATAATAATAATAATAATAATAATAATAATAATAATAGTAAGAATGGGGCACGCCGTTGAGTAGTGGTTAAGGCACTGAGCTACAAGCAGGAGGGTCGAGGGTTCAAGTCCAGTTGCGGTCAGGATTTTTAAACTGACCCAAACCCTCTGGCGGCACTATGGCCCTGGGGTCGACTCAGCCTCTAACGGAAATGAGTACCAGATGCTTGTTCTGGGGGTAAAGGCGGCCGTCACGCAGGGCTGACAACCCGGCTGACATAAAGTGCCGATTGTCTAGAAAAAGTGGGAGCCTTAACCTCCTACTACCCCAAGGGCCTCCGGGCAGATAGTCAGTGTTGAGATAGTCTTGTGTTGGACGGCGAGAGGTTAATTGTGAGCGAAACTGTAAGGAAAGACTGTGTCTGCAACTGTGTTAGAAGTGATTGTCAAATAAACTTTCAAACAAGAATAGTTGTAAAAATAAATTGCGATTGAAGATTTAGTGATAATTGTGAGAAGAAAATAAAGTGAAAATAAAAAAAAAAATGTAACAATTGTGTATTTATTTAAATCGAAATACGACAAAGGAAAACCCTGTGCAATCTGGGACAATATTTAATTTCCATTCTTTCATAACAAACAACGATACGTCCTGAAATACAGTTAATATGTACGATTTTACCGTTTTACGGGTATTAATAATATGACCATAGTTTTTATAATCAAATCTAATGACTTACTTTCATTTCCCTCCTGTAATTTGTACTTATCTTCATAAGTTTATCTTTGTAATGTTTACATTGAAACAACCATATTTTTTGTATGATAGTGAGTTCTGTCGTACTTACAGCAATGGCGACCATGATTGAAAGTTCAATTTCCTAAATTTCGGGGTTGCCAACCTACAAATAATTAAACAACTAGGCAAGACCAAAATCTCTTAAATTGTGTGACACATCCTACAGGTCACCTTGAGTATTTTTGTCACTTCTTATCGAATTGCGTGCCGGTATTTCAATTGTTCTAAAGTATGGAGCTTATTTTTAGAAACTTTACGATTTAATTTTCCCAAAAGACAAACATCACAGTGAGTGAGATCAGCGGATATAAGGGACCACACATTTCTGCTTATTATCTTGACTTCGAAAACTTCCTGTGTGGTATCCATTGAACGTTCGACAGTATGTGGAATATCAATATCTTGTTGAAAACAGCGGCATCGCTTTTCTTAGTTTGTAAGCTGTCTAAAAATGGAGGCTGTTTGTATTGTATTCGCATACACATCTGTATTCACTGCTTTGTTAAAAATAATTTCACAGCTATTTGTCTCGCACTGTTCCGCACCATAGCAGAGCGGTATATTATGACATGATGCCTTCGTGCACAGCAATGAAAATTGCGCTGGTTTAAGTCATCATAGGGGAAGAAATGTTCTCATGGAATTTCGTGCAAAGTGGAATCAAAACTCAACTCAGCATCATGATAAATTTGGATAGCTACAGGTTGACAAAATCAACTGAAATGGTTCGGGGACCTGACATGCTGACCATATCTCACTCCTGTACTGGCTAGATGATCGTCCACTTATCTGATTAAAACTTGTGGATGTAAGTCCAGAAACCTTCTGCCAGGCCAAGGGACCTTCTAGGCCTCTCGCGCCAAGGAGTTTTTTTCATCTGCACTAACTATACACGAAATCCCCACTTAAACACTGTGCAACAGGGTGCTGTATAATGCAGATTTTCATCACTTCAGCGTCGTACATGGCCTCTGACATAAATCTATGCCTCATCAATTCATCGGTAATAAGTATCAACCGTGGAACAAGGTGCCTACTGTGAATATTAACAAGAAACCATTTGTAGAGGAAGTTCGTGTAATGGGGACCCTTCGGTTTGAGTGGACCTTGTTAATATCTTTTTTAATTGGTGCTGCCCTGGAACAGAAAATATTTTAATATATTCCCCTAATCAACTTTTGACGTGTTCAAGGCCAGTTTATTTTATTCTTTGTGCGAAGAAGGGATTATTTGTGATATTTATGAAAACGACAATTTCAAAGGTTTTCAAGCTAAGAATTAATTCTTAATTTCTGCTATTGAATATTACAAATGTTGAAAAACTCCTAAATATATTATATTATGTAGATACTGATTTAATATACTGACGGGTTTGGTTGGGTATTATGTGATATGGTGGCTGTATAAAATAATTAAAAATAACAAATGAATTCGGTTAATGTAGACCCTCCACGAGGCGGTTAAAGTTGACTTGCTTCCACTTTACACGAATACGTATATTCTATCAATAAGGGTGCTACATATAAAAGTCATACACTTGATTCATTTTATTTAATATCAAGGGTAATTTTACCTAAAACCAAAGACCGTCGCTGTCTACAGATGAATGACCTGTGAATGTTATAATGTACGATAATTTTTCAAAACATTAAATAGATATCAACGCTTTTTAATTACGATAAATACTTTCAGATTAATTTGTGCCTATCTGAACAAATAAATAGACTAAATAAACTTCAAATAGTCTAAAGACTAGGATGAACCCTGGGGTCCATTTTACCGGAATATAGAGGTTAAAGTGGACCTTTCTTGGATGTAAAAGAGTTTACAAATTATACTTACTTACTCACTGACACTATCGAACCCATAGTTTCATGGTCGCGCGGACATAAGCTCTCCACACATCCCTATCCTGAGCTAATGCTTTCCAATCATTCCCTGTATAATTTACTTCCCTCAAATCATAGTTAATGTTATTCTCCCACCTCATTCTTGGTCTACCAACTGGGTGTTTTCCCTCTGGCTTTCCTACAAGAAGATTCCATGCAAGTCTTTCATTCCCCATACGTGCAACATGTCCTGCCCATCACAGTCTACGAGACTTAACTTGTTTAATTATATCTGGCTTCTTATAGAGATCATGTAGTCTTCTCCATTCACCTGTCTGTTCGTCTCTCTTTGGTCCAAAAATTTTCCTAAGTACTTTATTCTCAAATACTTGTAATCTCCTTTCCTCCCTTAAAGTAAGAGTCCATGTTTCGCACCAATATAATATAACTGGTGGAATAATAGTTTTATATATTTTCAGTTTAACGTTTTTTGAAAGGAGTTGGGACATCAAGAGTCTCTGCAATGCATAATAGCACGCATTTCTAGAATTGAGCCTATGTTTAATTTCTTTGTGCATCTCATTCCTATTTGTGATTATTGTTCCTAGGTATTTGAATTCTACCACTTCCTCAAAATTCCCCTCATTTGTCATTAGCTGACCATTTCCATTATATAATGTATTTCTACGTGTGACCATTATTTAGTTTTATTGATATTTACTTCCAGTCCTAATTTCTTAGTGTTACTCAATAGTGTGTGCGTGTTGTCCTTTAGTATCTCCTCGCTATCGGCCAATAGCACTACATCATCAGCATAAACTAACAGCTTATTACTACCATTGAGTTGTAACCCTTCCTCATTCTCTAAAGATTTAATGGCATGCTCTAGTACAAAATTAAATAGTAGAGGAGATAGTGTATCTCCTTGCTTCAACCCATTCTGGATTTCAAAAGTGTCCGAACACTGTTTGCCTGCACGCACCCTACTCTTTGTGCCATTTAGACATATTCGTATAATCTAACTAACTTTTTAGGAATTCCGAACTCCAGCAGGATACTATATAACTTCTCCCTCTTAATTGAATCATATGCTTTTTTGAAGTCTACATATAGTTGATGTACAGTACCATTATATTCCCATTTATTTTCTAAAATCTGTCTTATACTAAAAATCTGATCTGTTGTAGACCTGTTTCTTCTAAATGCACATTGATGATCTCCTAGAATGTCATCAATATAGGGAGTAAGTCTGCTGACTAATATATTTGTTAGAATTTTGTACGAAGTTGAAAGTAATGAGATGCCCCTGTAATTGTTGCAATCAGTTTTATCTCCTTTCTTATAAATTGGTACGATTCTTTCCATTCATCTGGAATAGCTTCTTTTTCCCAAATCATACTAAGCAACCAGCGTATCTTGTCCATCAATTTTTCTTCCCCTGAATTATGAAGTTTATAAATTATTTGCATAAAATAACAATGCTATTTCATAGTTATAACACTAATGATAATCACTATCCGTAGTAATTTTGCCGGAAGGCAGGTCCTTCACTGCAATCATAGCATTTTCATGCTATGGTTGCAGCTTTACTAGGGAATTGTAGGCGTGGTAGCTTCCCGTTGGTTTCCACACCGGTGAAGGATGATGATGATAATGATAAGGATGCTGATGATGGACATACGATTTCGGGGACCGTTTGGGCTTTAAAGATTTCCTGACATTTGTCTTACAGGTGAAGAAAAACCGCGATAAAAACCTCATCCAGAAAAACTGCCCCGATCGGGGATCGAACACGGGCCCGCTGCGTGAGAAGGCAGCACGCTACCTCGAGACCACACTGTAATTAAACAAAATTAAAATCCCTTAATTAAAAGAAGAAAAAACAACAAATTCAAAATTACCCGAAGTTCCTCTATAACCATACTTTAAGGGTTAAATCTGTTTTCTTGATATTATGTACAACTTCATTTTAGAGGGTCGGAATTTAATTAGCGCGGTTGTTTTGCGTTCTGGCCTGCAGGATATGTTTGTTTTTTTGAGTTAGGCAACAAATAAATTTCTTTGAACTTAATTCTAATCGCACTTTAATCCCGAAAACGTGTTTCAAATTAGGCCTACACCGTATAAACCATATCAATATTTAAAAAAATTAAACTAATGGGAAAATACAAAACGTGAAAAATTAATGTTTAGAATTCATTATTGTAGCCTATAAAGGCTTTCGTCAATAATAACAGAAAATGAATTTCCTAAAAGGAACATGCTTTACCATCTGACGAAATTACATTATCATTTGACATGCTCAGGTTTCAAAGTAACTTGATGTTGATACAAGTAAAAATTAACACGTGTGTGTTGTACAGGTAACTACTAAAATGAAATGGCAGTCCCTTTAAACCGTTGATAATAGGTCCGCAGGCGTAGAGTTCTCAGTAACTCCCTTTGAAACAACAAATATGATTTAACGGGAATATTAAACTTCCAACAGATATTATCATGTTCCAACAGGAATCAGACATTAAAAGTCATCTCAGCTCTTATTGCTACAATAATACAACATGTATAGCATTTATAGAAGGAAATAATATTACACTTAATTTCGTGAGTAAATGTTTCTACATAGCCTACACGAGCGAAGCTAGTGTTTCTGAGTTCAATCAAACTGTAAAATTTGGTACTCGTATTCAGAATATTCCATTATTAAGTAAGAACAATAATGTTAGCAGAAAAAGAAACGATATTATAAAATCACTGATCGCATTGACGGGCGTCTTGCATTTGGGGATTCTATGCCAACAAGCAACCAATATAAATTAAAATAAAAAAACTAAAAACAACACACAATTTACAGTAGAAGATGTGAATAATTACACAGTGCAACAAATCGCAAGGTCACAAAAACTTTTTTTTTCGAAAGTGTAGGCGTTATGTATGTATGTTGACCTCCTGAATTAAAAAATGACACTCAAAACATCATATCACCCACAGTTTTGCACAAATATAATATTTTGCAATACTATCACATACGAAAGTAGTATATGCAAGTTCGGGTAATGTGGACCCTTCTTTTTGAGTGGACCCTATTAATATCTTCTTTAATCGGTGCTGCCCACGAACAGAAAATATTTTAACATCTTCCCCTCATCACGTTTGTCGGTTTCAAGGCCAGTTTCCTTTATTCTTTATGCGAAGAAGGGTTTATTTGTAATATTTATGAAAATGACCACTTTAAAAGTTCTTGATGCTAAGAATCAATTCTTAATTTCTGCTATTGAATATTACAAATGTTGAAAAAGCTCCTAAATATATTATAGGCTATTAAGTAGACGCTGCTTTAATATACTGACGGGTTTGGTTCGATATTATGTGACATGGTGACTGTATAAAATAATTAAACATAACACAGGAATTCAACTAATGTAGACCCTCCACGAGCACCTGGGTCCGATTTACACGAATGGATATATTTTATCAATGAGGGCGCTTATCATAAGTAATGCCACGAGTGATTTCCAAATTATCGATAAATTCACGACTCACGAAGTGAGGAGTGAATTTATCTAGAGAATTTGGAAATCAAGAGTGGCATTTGTTAGGACTATTTAACTAATAAAATTAAGCTGTTTACTCACAAATCATTATTTAACTATAGTTATTTTAAAATATTTATATATTTAATGCAAACGGCGATGTTTGAAAACAAATGAGAAACGATAGGTACGCTTCTACTGCTTCTTTTGTTTATCACTGCAACCAGATCATACTATTTATTGCCAAAGGAACGCAATATTGTAAGAATGCTCTCTAGTGGAGAAAAAATGGAACACATCAATCTGTATATTAATTCATTTCTGATGTCGTATGATGTAAATATTACAATTATATTTTTCTGGATTATTACCTGGGAAAAAATACATTTAAGAAAGTGCAAACAGTGGTTTCTTTTTTTGGTGGTATAATCAATTGCTACAAATGTTGACATGTAAGCACTATTATATACAATCTGGTAGCCGTATTTGTTATAGGCTCAGTCACTGCAAAATAACGGTCAGACCTGTTCAGAATATTAAAAAGGAGGAGCTTTGTTTAATATATGATAATCCTAACACTGATAAATATTTCGTGAAACACGACTCTGATTGGTTGTAAAACAGGAATCATTGAAACGTGATTGGTCATTGACTCCCATTTGGGGCATGAGTTAAATAGTCTGTAAAAACCATTCACTTAATTAATTTTATTCAATATCCTTGTAATTTTATTAAACCCAAAGACCGTCGCTTTCTTTGCAGTTGAATGACGTGTGGATGTTATAATCAACAATCATTTTCCAAAATATTAAATAAATAATCAACGCTTTTTAATTATGATCAGTCATAAATATTTTCAGAATAATCTGTGCCGGTCTGTATACATTAATAGGGCAAATAAACATAAAAAATAGACTAAAATCTAAGGTGGACTCGGGGTCCACTTTATCCGACTATGGAGGTTAAAGTGGAACTTTCTTGTAATACAAAAATGTTTAAAAATTATGAAGATATTTCCATTTTTGAATAAAATAACAATGCTATTTCATAGTTACAACAGTGATGATAATCACTGCGATTAAACAAAATTCAAATCCCTTAATTAAAAGAAGAAAAACAACAAACTCAAAACAGGGGTCCAAATTACTCGACGTTCCTCTACATATATATATGACACATAAATTATGCAGAAATAGAATACAACTTTAAAACAGCAACATATTGAAATGTACACACAGTGAACAGATGTATACAGAGAATGTAGTACAAAAGAAGCACTAAAATAATTCACTCCGTGCTTTCTTAATTGTCCTAGCGCGGCTCCTGCTTTTCCTCTTGTGAAGAATATCCATGTGCTCACGGTAAAGCATCCAGTAGTAGTCGCCCATCAGCTGAACATCCCAACTTCCCTGATATCGTCATTCCATGTTCTTGATATCCTGATAGAATCCTTCATCTTGTTCCTTACTTACAGCACCCAGGTTTGGAGGAAAAAAGTATAGGCATAATTTAAAAAATGTAGCTTACTCATTGGGCATCCCAGCATTTTGAATGTCGATATACTCTAGAATACGATTGTTTCCAAGAAGTTTTTAATCACACACTTAAATGAGGACAGAATTCTCACTTTATGGCATTCATTGAATGAAGGAAATCTTCATCTAGCATTAGTTTCCGAATAACGAATATTTTTCAACTTAGCGTTTGATAGTTTGGAAACTTGTTACATAGATATTTGAAACAGTTGCCATATTTAGATAATGCTTCGATAAACTGCTTCATAATGCCCAGTTTGATGTGCAGAGGTAGCAAGGATATTCTGTCTCTTTCCACTATAGGGTCACACTTGATATTTTTGTCCCAATTTCAACCTTCGGGGCCACTGTTTTTGCTCCCATTTATTGTCACGAGCCCGAATGTCCCATTCACAGATGAAAAAGGGAAATTTTGTATATCCTGATTGTTTTCCTAGAATCATACCCAAACTTTCAAATCACCACACACCATCAAATTATTGTGATCCTCATACTGATTTGTGCAAAAACTGTGGGTGATAGGATGTTTTGAGTATCATTTTCGAATTCAGGAGGCCGAAATACATAATGAACGCCTACATTTTCGAAAACAGTTTTTTCACTGTTGCATTGTGTAACTTGAGAGAAATATGTTGACTTTTCCCAAAAAAAAGTGAAAAATTAATCAAAAGAAAGTGTGAAGTTGAGCTCAACCTAACCTAAAATCAGCATATTTACAATATAAAATTTGTATTAGTCATTACTCAGGCAGTGTAGCCAACTTATCACAAAACCCGTTAACAAACAAGTGAACGCTAGATTAACCTGGTGTTCTAACTCGCCCATTTTCTCAATCTAACTTGCCCAAACTAACACTAACCTGCCCATTTTCTCATCCTAACTTGCCTAAACTAACACTAACTCGCCATTTTATCATCCTAACTTGCCCAAACTAACATTAACTCGCCCATTTTCTCAACCTAACTTGCCCAATTTCTCATGCTAACTTGCCCAAACTAACACTAACGCGCCCATTTTCTCATCCTAACTTGCCAAAACTAATACTAACTTGCCCATTTTCTCAACCTAACTTGCCCAAACTAAACTAACTTGCCAAAACTAACACTAACGTGCCCATTTTCTCAACCTAACTTGCCCAAACTAACACAAACTCGCCCATTTTCTCATCCTAACTTGCCCAAACTAACACTAACTTGCCCATTTTCTCAACCTAACTTGCCCAAACTAACTTTAACTCGCCCATTTTCTCGTCCTAACTTGCCCAAACTAACACTAACTTGCCCATTTTCTCAAACTAACTTGCCAAAACTAACACTAACTCATCCATTTTCTCATCCTAACTTGCCCAAACTAGCATTAACTTGCCCATTTTCTCAACCTAACTTGCCCAAACTAACACTAACTCGCCCATTTTCTCGTCCTAACTTGCTCAAACTAACACTAACTTGCCCATTTTCTCAAACTAACTTGCCAAAACTAACACTAACTCACCCATTTTCTCATCCTAACTTGCCCAAACTAGCATTAACTTGCCCATTTTCTCAACCTAACTTGGCCAAACTAACACTAACTCGCCCATTTTCTCGTCCTAACTTGCCCAAACTAACACTAACTTGGCCATTTTCTCAACCTAACTTGCCAAAACTAACACTAAATCACCCATTTTCTCATCCTAACTTGCCCAAACTAACATTAACTTGCCCATTTTCTCAACCTAACTTGCCCAAACTAACACCAACTTGCCCATTTTCTCATCCTAACTTGTCCAAACTAACACTAACTTGCCCACACTAACACTAACTTGACCATTTTCTCAACCTAACTTGCCCAAACTAACACTAACTCGCCCATTTTCTCATCCTAACGTGCCCAAACTGACACTAACTTGCCCATTTTCTCAACCTAACTTGCCCAAACTAACACTAATTCGCCCATTTCCTCATCCTAACTTGTAGGTGACTATTGGGATAGAACCCCCTTGTATGTGAGCAGACATGTTGCCAATTGGCTCTAGTGGAAACACGTGTTATCATATTGGCCAACACGACGCTGAAAGTCACTTGTTCTCCGATCAAATATTCACTAGTGGCACTGTGGCATAGAATAGACTTGCTTTTTCTTTGTTAATAAGATTTGTGCTATTGTTAAAAATCATTGAATTCATTAATTGAATTCGTGGAATCAGATATTGCCAATAATAATTAACAAAAAAAATTATCACTGGAACCAGAACTTAAAACACATGCGACAATGAATTCACACGGAGTGTAACGTTTCAATACTTTACAGTGCAAGAAGTATGTCAAACGATAAGGTCGGGCGGCGAAGAAAGCAAACACTAGGAATGTCTTACGCAGCATATTACGTCAAGAGAGATTGTACTATCTGAACCTTTCAGTCTCTCAGCGGGTGTGCTAGTTGCAAGTCTTAATCTCAATTATCAGTAGAATACGCCTGAAATAAACCAAACTTATGCATGACATAATCATGACAATTAATTTATTTGTAGGCTTGTTTCGTCGGATTTTGCCCTGGGTACTTCGTCTCGCATTTGCATTCACTTCATCTACATTGTTAAGTTTTACTTTCAGATATGAATTAATTACTACCACGGAATAAAGTATTGTATGTTAATAAGTGAATATGTAGAACAAAATAAAGTTTTACAATGTAAATGAAGACACACAATAAATTTATTGTTTTTCAACATAAAAAAAGATTGGTGTAAATTTATTTCATACCATGTCTCATTTCAGTATTTTACGATATTCACAAAAACGGATGCAAATATCGCTAACATAGGATTGAACTATGGCAAACTTAATATATAATTTTACGATTAAAAAGCAAGGGCAGATCACTATTTAGTAATCTCAAAAATAAATATATTAGCGAGATGGAAGAAAACTAAAAACAAATATAGAAATAAAGATACCACATTCAAAGTACATTTATTACAAGATAAAAGTATACAAAATTTGTATCAGAATAGGCTAAATGAACAATTAATATTGAAACCTACTTCCGAATAAATAAACCGAGAATGGGATAATATAAAAGAAAGCATTGATAAAGCAGCATGAGGCATCAGGAACAAAATATAAAATATATAACAAGAAGGGTTTAAGAATATGGAATGAAGAATTTGAGAGGATAATAAAAGATAAAAAAGAGGCTTATCACAAATATTTACAGAATAGGACACTAGAATTAAGAGCTGAATACAAACATAAAAGTGCAATAGCCAAAAGAGAAATTAAAAAGCACACAAAGTCAGTTGGGATAGATATATAAGCAGACTAGAATACGATATACATGGGCAGCAAAAAATAGCCTATAAAGTAATGAAACATCTAAATAAACAAGAAAAATATACAATACAGATCAATGCAATTGAGGAGAAACAATGGGAAGAACATTATAAAAAACCGTGGTATAATGAAAATAAAATAACTAAAGATAACATATATGAGTGTGAGGCAGGAATAGATATCATAACAATGGAAGAATTAGAAGAAGTACTGAAAACAACCAAGAACAGAAAGGCAGCTGGAATAGACGAATTAATATGGAATTAATAAAATATGGAGGAGTTTTTTTTAACTGAGATTATTACATTTTTTTAAATTTATGTTGGAAACAAGCAACAATACCAGAAACCTGGACAACAGCAATAGTACAATCTATTTTTAAGAAAGGAGAACGTAACGACTGCAACAACTAGAGAGGAATAAGCATTTTAACTGCAGGCTATAAAATATACTCAAGAATCTTAACATTTAGGTTAAAACAAATAGCAGAGGTAATGTTAACAGAAGAACAAAGTGGATTCAGACCAGGGCGTTCATGTATGGATAATATATTTACGATAAAAGAATTTATAAACAAAAGAAGAGAATATAACAAGGAAACACACATAGCTTTTATTGATTTCGTCAAGGCATTTGATAAAGTAGACAGAGGAAAACTTTGGACAATTTTAAAATATAAAGGAATAGTAGCTATAAAGAGTTTGTACTGGAACACAAATTTTGTTATAAAAACTAGAAATGAAGTAAGTAAAAATAAAATTCATACTAGTCAAGGAGTTAAACAAGGATGCAGTATGTCTCCAGTTTTGTTTAACCTATACATCAATGATATAATAAAAAAATGGAACGAAGAAACAAATAAAGGAATAAAATTAGATAAAACACACTACTTGAAAACATTATTATACGCTGATGACCAGGTAATAATAGCAAGTACGGAAGACGAACTTCAAAGGAATATTTTTAAACTACATAATATATGTGAACAATATAATCTCAAAATATCCATAGAAAAAACTAAGGTAATGGCATTCCAAGGGAAAAATCAAATCACATCTAAAATAGTAATAGGAAACAAAATCATAGAACAGGTGAACCATCCCAATTATCTAGGATGTGACATTTCATTTAATTATGATAATAATATAACTAATAAAATAGCGAAATTCCAGGGAATATGTGGTACGATAAAACGATCACTAAATAACAAAACAACAAACGAGACCCAATTGAAATTTTATAAAACGTTGGCAGTACCGGTACTGCTCTATGGTTCAGAAGCCTGGATACATAAAAAAACAAGATCTAAGTAGGATAACGGCGGCAGAAATGAAATTTTTGAGATCTGTTAAAGGGTGCACTAAGGAAGACAGAATCAAGAACACAGAAATAAGACAGGAACTTGAAATATTTTAAATAAATGAAAAGTTTTAGTGAATCCAGGAATAAGAATGGATAATAAAGTGTGCATAAATAATCTTCTATTTGCTGACGATGTAATCACAAACCAGAAAAAGTGAAGATGACTTACAGAAATCAATGCATGCATTGAATGAAATATGTAAATTATACGATCTAAAGATTTCTGTAAGGAAAACGAAGACAATGGCTTTTAGAGGAAGAGATCCAGTGAGATCCAAAATTATTTTAGAAAATCAAAGTATAGAACAGGTGTCTAGTTTCAAATATTTGGGCTGTGATGTTGGCTACAATGTGGAAAGAGATATTGACTCCAAAATAAATAAATTTCAGACGGTGTGTGGAACAATACAGAGAACATTCAAAAAATAAAATTAGAAAAGAAACCAAGATAAAAATGTATAATGTTATGGCGGTTCCCACAATATTGTATGGATGTGAAACTTGGGCTCCAGTGAAAAAACAGAAGGATAGAATACAGACGACAGAGATGAGGTTCCTAAGACAAGTAAAAGGATGTACAAGACTTGATAGAATAAGAAATGAGGATATAAGAGAAGAATTGAAAGTACAGCCTTTATTGGATAAAGTCACGAATTACAGACAGAAATGGATTGATCACATGGATGGAATGAGTAAGGAGAGATATCCATTGTTAGCAAGAAATTATCAAGCAAGAGGAAGACGTGATGTTGGAAGACCTAGAAGACGTTGGGCTGATGCATTATGAAGTCGGAACGGGCAATTGCCTAATCCCTGGAGTGATGATGATGATAATGATGAACTTGAAATATTTGCAGTAACAGATAAAATAGATACATATAGACAAAAATGGAAGCAACACACAGACAGAATGAATGAAGATATATATCTAGAACAAATAACAAAATACAAACCTAAAGGCACCCGGGATGTGGGCAGACCTAGAAAGAGATGGGCTGAAGTCGGAACGGGTCAACAGATCTAATCCATGAATGCAGATGATGATGATGATGAAAAAGCAAGGGAATTTAATAGAATTTAAATGGACATAAATAACATTCATATAATTATTACTTATTTTTTACAAGACTAGATAAAGATAAATGGTTTCACTTTTTTAATAATTACTACTTTTTCATTTCATTCTGTTAATTGGCAGTACTGATTGAAACGACTATCATTTATATCATTGTTATAAGTAATAATGCAAATGGCTGACTACACATTCGTAAATGTAAGTTTATGCAGTGAATAATTTTTTGTTGGCAATTATTTTGTAATAGTGGAATGCAGGCTTTCACGGCCGGTAAAACAACACAATATTAGAACAATTTATAGACCTACAAGAAAAATAGAAAACTGCCTTCGCTCATCAAAGGATCCTCGACCACCACTCTCCACTTGCGGTGTATACCGGCTTCCGGGTTCTTGTGGAAGATCTTACATAGGAACCACAAAAAGAAGCATAGCCACCCGTTTGACTGAACATAGAAGAAACTGCAGACTAGGGCAAATAGAAAAATCGGCCGTAGCAGAACACGTTTTTACTGAAAACGGACATCATATTCACTACGATGAAACACAAGTGTTAGCCACAACACCATATTATTTCCCAAGATTATACAGAGAGGCCATAGAAATTTATAAACACAAGGACAATTTCAATAGAAAAGATGAAGGAATAAAACTAGCCAAAGCCTGGTATCACATATTAGACAATAGAAAGTCAAAACCTACCAATAACAAGGAGAGAGTTCCGAACCAATCAGAAGCCAGTATGATCCAAACAGCTGCGACTCACGTGACGTCAGCACTAGTATAAATAAGAGCGTCCAGATTTCTGCTGTTCATGTCACATCATCATAAGAACTTCGAAGAAGAACGACGTATTTAATGGTAACAACAAGCTTGCACCGAGACTGCATGGGTGACCGTCAGTAACATCGAGCTTGGATCAAGCATTGATGGGTGACCATCAGTACACACCGTAGTGCTTCATCAACATCTAATTCAGTGCGGTTACTGGTAGTTCTAGTGCTCTGCGATTGGTTGTCACATATATAGTCATCGCTACGCAACCAATCGGCGGTTAGGGCAGTTAATTCCAGACCGGGCTTACCGGCCCGGTCCAGTGTATAGTGTTCTAGTGTTCTAGAAATTATATAAATCAACGGGTGTAGTGTCTAAAGTTATAGTGTTGTGGTTTCTTCACTAATGTGCAGTGTAATTCTATCCAAGTGACAAGTGTTTTTCTAATAACGTCAAGTGAAGTAGTAGACTAAGTCTTGGTATAACCAAGCAATGGCTGCTAAATTTGATTTTTTCCAGGGTCTATGGACCTGGATGAAGATAATGAGGACATCAGACCTTTCACGCTGTGGGAAGAAGCCTCACAATTTTTCGAGTCATATATTGCCAAAAAGAAAAGCGAGGAAAATACTCGATATCAAAGATATATTCATGAGATTCGCGGAGTATTCTTACTCATCACAAACAATCTGGCTACTTTCCCCAACTGTGAAAGATCTGATGCAGTGTGTGACATCACTTTGACATGTATGGAGAAATTAGATAAAAATATATGGCCAAATACCGGAAAGTGTAACTTTATACTCGCTCATGTTGAAGGAAGTGAAAGCTACTGCGCTTGAGCTCCAAGCGCAGAGCTTTCTTCCAGAACATGACGCAAGTTCGGAAACAGATTCAGAGCAACAAGTAAAACCTAAAGGAATGGGCCAATTTGACCTACCCACACCTCAATTTTTTCTGAAAACTGAATCTGAGCCTAAAGAAACAACAACTCCCAAAAAGAGGAGAAACAAAAGTAGAAGTAAAGGTATTAAAGTATGAAAAACCACTGAAAATATTTCTGAAAAGAAAACCCAAGATTTATCCAGACAAGTCAAAGTGAAGTCTCCCACTGTAGTATCAGGGGTTGAGACTTCTAATAAATTTGCAGCACTAGCTGATACAAATATGGAGGCATCAACCTCTGGAACTTCCTCTACAGTGGTTCCACCTGTTATTGCTGGTCCATCGACCGATACGACAAATACTACATCTTCTCAAATTGTTGACTCTGCGAAACAGAGACCCCCACCAATCACTGTCACTGGTCATGGGATCTGTTTCGCATGAATAAAGAGATAAAGGCACTCATCAGTGGACCACTCAAAGTTGTCAACATAAGAGAAGGTTTGCGTTATTACGCAACTACAATGGAGGACTTCTTAGTCCTAAGACAGTATTTTAATTCCATTCACAAGGAATACTATACTCATTTGACTAAGAAGGAACTTCCATTGAAGGTAGTACTAAAACGGCTGCCTTCAAACACTCCCATTGACGAAATAGAACAGGAAATCAGGTCCTTGGGATTTCCTCTAAAAAGTACTAGGCAATATTTGTAAAAAAATAACGTAGAGAAACCTCTCCCCATTTTCATTCTTGAACTCGAGCGGACAGCTGAGGCTCTGAAAATTTATGACCTGAAGCGGCTCGTTTACTGTGTCGTATCAGTGGAATCTTATAGACCAAGGACTGGCCTTAAACAATGTTTTAGGTGCCAGTCATTTAATCATACCTTTTCCGCATGCTGCCGGAAGCCACGTTGCGTAATCTGTGCCGAGGCCCATGGACATAAGGACTGTCCAATTAAGGCCTCTGCACAGAGAAATGCTAATTTGCTTAAGTGCGCAAATTGCGGGGCTAACGGACACCCAGCATCCTATCGTGGCTGCCCTGTTTTCCAGGCGGCGCTTGAGAGTTATAATAGGGCAGCTCAATCCAAACCACCTATATCTCAACCTAGGACTTTCACTTCGGTGAAAGTCCAACCTAATGTTTCCTTTTCCCAATCCCTAAAGAAGGGCACCTCTTCACTAAACCAAAAGGTGAACAGCAATGTTCAAGGCCAGGGCCAGCAATTGCCTAAATTACAACTAGGGCAGCAGGTTGAGGAATATCTCCAGGGTCTTCAGCCATTATTGGCTGAACTACCCTCTCCTATGGAGAAATTCCTTTTCCTGCACAGGATCTTTAACCTGTGTAATATAGGTTAAAGTTAAAGTGAACCAAAAACTAAATAGATTGTGCGAGTTGCTCGCATAGAATGTGATATCAAGTTGCACCACCCAGTGCGACTTGATATCTAAATTTATATCTAAATTTATATAAATTTATATAAGAACATGTTAAGATATATTTATTAAAAATGAAATTCCACATAATCTGAAACAAAATTATGTACCGTACAATAAAGCGATTAAAATGTTTTACGAATCATTTTCGAAATTCCAAAATTTCGAAATTATTCATCTGTAAAATGTAACTTTCAATTCTGTAAAACATAATTTTCAATATTAAAACGTAAATAACATATATAAATACTATTCCATGGCGCGACAGGCCTAGAAAGCTCTTGGCCTACCAGATGACTGCTGGCCTCATATCCACATGTGCTAATCACAGAGGTAGACGATCATCCAACCATGCAATATTAATATAAATACTATTTAACTCATGCCCCAAATGGGAGTCAATGACCAATCAAGTTTCAGTGAATGTTGTTTTAAACCAATGACAGTCGTGTTTCACCTCGATATTTATCGAATTCTGTTTACCAAAATAAAGAAAGCTCCTACTTTTTAATATTCTGAACAGGTCAGAGCATTATTTTGCGGTGACTGACTCTCTAACAAATAATATTTTGAACATAGCAAATAATGAATAGATTCCTTCGACCTACACATTTGATAATTGTGTGTTCAATAATTGTCTTTTTAAATAACGATTTTACTGAGTTGTTTCCTAAAACAATTAATTAATAATTATTAATTATAATATACAGTTTGACGCATTTCATTTTTTCCACTAGGGTGCATTCTTACAATATTGCGATCCTATTTGGCAATAAATAATATGATCAAGTTGCAGTGATGAGCAAATGAAACATAACCAAACATTTCTCATTTTGTTATCGAACATCACCGTTTACATTAAATATATAAATATTTTAAAATAACTATATTTAAATAATGATTTGTGAGTAAACAGTTGAATTTTATTCGTTAAATTGTCCTAACAAATTCCATTCTTGATTTCGAAATCATCTAGATAAATTGGAAATCATTCGTGACATTACTTATGAAGATGTATGGCACGTGAAAGGATCTCATTCCATAGATAAGAAACCTATTATTAACATTTGTCACCAGCTTTGAATCGCAGAGGTAATGGCTTCAAAATTTAAAAAGCTTCATAACGTAAAATACTTATAATATTTTACTGCTAAATCTATTATACAGAATACTCAGAAATAGCGTTTTAGATATTTGTATCTCGAATAATTTGGTTTTTTTCAGTTTTCCTCAGTTGTCAAAGCAAACGATAGAATGGAATTTCATTATCATGTCTAATTTAATATTAATCATTCCATGTCAAAAAATTGAATTAGCGTTATTCTACTGAAAAATGTATAGCAAACACAATCTGAAAATATAAATACAAAGCCAACTAGATATAGACAAAGATTTTAGTGCTACATATGTTAAAGAATACATAAATAAATAAATAAATAAATAAATATATATATATATATATATATATATATATAAATATAAACCAAAATATTTTATGGAAAAAGTAGTGCATATCTTAGACATACTATTTTAGTTCATCTGCTGATTGTAATTCTTTTATCATACAGAGTTATGAAATTAGGATATATTTATATTGTGCAAAATAAATCAATTGGTATTTTTATACTTAATACTCAACAGATAAAAATATTTTGTTTTCGTAAATAGATGCTCAGTTTGAGAAGCGTAAGTTATTTTTAAATTACATAATTATTTCAAATTCCGCATTTGTAAAGCGTAATAGACAAATAGCATAAATAAAATACAACACCCGTTAATATGGGATAATATTTAAATAGTGATTTGTGAGTAACAATTTAACTTTATTTCTTAAAGGTTTTAACAAATGCAACTCTTGATTTCCAAATCCTGTAGTTAAATTCACTGGTCACATCGTGACTTTTGAATTTATCGATAATTTGAAAATCGCTCGTAGCATTACTTACTTACTCACTGGCACGATCGAACACGTAGGTTCACGGCCGTTCGGACATAAGCTCTCCATACATCCCAATCCTGGCCTAATGCTTTCCAATAATTCCCTGTATAATCTACTTCCATCAAATCATAGTTAATGTTATATTTGAAGAGAAAAATTATACGCTCAGACCGGGACTTGAACCCGGGACCCTTGGTTTCTCTAGACCAAGTGCTCTACGAACTGAGCTACCTGAGCAAGTACCGATCTAAACGCAAATCTTTCTCTATATACATTGTAATTCCCATCCACCAAATGCTGTGAAGCCATGCTTCTATCTTGCAAATGGCGGCTCCTTTATTAAGAAGACATATTTGGGAATTATATATTACAGCCAGTACGGCTTTTTCCAAGTTTTTATTATTGATTTCGTACATCTCAATGATGGATAAATCATATTTGAAGAGAAAAATTATACGCTCAGACCGGGACTTGAACCCGGGACACTTGGTTTCTCTAGACCAAGTGCTCTACGAACTGAGCTACCTGAGCAAGTACCGATCTAAACGCAAATCTTTCTCTATATATCGGTACTTGCTCAGGTAGCTCAGCTCGTAGAGCACTTGGTCTAGAGAAACCAAAGGTCCCGGGTTCAAGTCCCGGTCTGAGCGTATAATTTTTCTCTTCAAATATGATTTATCCATCATTGAGATGTACGAAATCAATAAAAAAATAGTTAATGTTATTCTCCCACCTCATTCTTGGTCTACCAACTGGGCGTTTTCCCTCTGGCTTTCCTACAAGAAACTTCCATGCACTTCTTTCATTCCCCATGCGTGCAACATGTCCTGCCCATCGCAGTCTACGAGACTTAACTGTTCTTATTATATCTGGCTTCCTCCAAAGACCATGTAGTTCATTGTTATGTAGTCTTCTCCATTCACCTGTCTGTTCATCTCTCTTTGGTCCAAACATTCTCCTAAGAACTTTATTCTCAAATACTCGTAATCTCCTTTCCTCCCTTAAAGTAAGAGTCCATGTTTCGCATCCATATAATATAACTGGTAGAATAATAGTTTTATATTTTTTCAGTTCAGTGTTTTTTGAAAGGGGTTGGGACATCAAAAGTCTCTGTAATGCATAATAACACGCATTTCCAGAATTGAGCTTATGTTTAATTTCTTTGTGCATCTCATTCCTATTTGTGATTATTGTTCCTAGGTATTTGAACTCAGCCACTTCCTCAAAATTTCCCTCATTTGTCATTAGCTGTCCATTTCTATTATACAATAATGCATTTCTACATGTGACCACATATTTAGTTTTATTGATGTTTACTTCCAGTCCTACTTTCTTAGTGTTACTCAATAGTGTGTGCGTGTTGTCCTTTAGTACCTCCTCGCTCTCGGCCAATAGTACTACATCATCAGCATAAACTAAAAGCTTATTAATACCATTGAGTTGTAGGCCTTCTTTATCCTCTAGAGATTTGATGGCAAAATTAAATAGTAGAGGAGATAGTGCATCTTCTTGCTTCAACCCATTCTGGATTTCAAAAGTGTCCGAAAACTGTTTGCCTACACGCACCCTACTCTTTGTGCCATTTAGACACATTACGGAGAAGTATAAGTCTAACTAACTTTTTAGGAATTCCGAACTCTAGCAGGATACTTATGATAAATTGTAAGCCGGGACTTGAACCCAAAACCTCCACACTTAGAACTTATTCTCTACCACAAACTACTTAGAAATAACCTCTTGCACTAAGCACAAATTACTCTCTTCTTAATCCCCGACAAATTACTCTCTTCTTAATCCCCGACTCCTCCAAACGAAACTGCCATCACAAGACTTATTCTCTATAGTTACTTTAACTACAGCCAATAGAAGGTTTTTCTGTAAGCATTAATTTCCATTATGTGTATAAGCCTTAGTATTTCTCGCATACAAACACCTAAGAACAAGGGAGACTTGGATGCTTTCGCCTCAGATAGGATATTAAACACTCTCCTGCATCTATCACTGCTCTGGTATGAGAAGTGACAAATGGCGATGCTCATTTAATCCGTTCTATGTTTTCTCTCCACGAGGCCGGAATAACAATATAGGAAGTCACCCCTTCAACGAGAAAAATGTGCGAGAATCAAATGACCCTCCACTCAACTCTATTGGCTCTTCTGTTGGAGATAAAAACAATACGCTTTTCTCCAGTTTCCCCTACACTCAAACGAAAAAACGAAGAGTTGCGGTCACATGTTTCATACTTCCTAGATTGGCATCATTTTCTTCCTTCTGACTTATTTTTCAAATATCTGATGAAGAAATCTTTCCTGAATCGATTACGATTGGGTTCACTGTAGGAAAGGTAACAATGTATCACGTGTTTAGTAGGCCGTGTATTTAAATTATCATGTATTTCATGTGGAAGTTCACTAATTTAATTTCAACAATATTATGAAATGGTTGTTCCATGAATTAAGCCTGAAGTCTTACAACTTTCCCTTCCAAGAATATATGTGTCTTGTATCTTGTAAGCCCTTTTTCCCCTCAACGAGATTTAGGTGCTCTCCCCCTACAGGGAAGAAATTGAACCATGCTAATTTAGCTACACTTGTTTTCGTATAGATGTCATTGGAGTGGTCCGTGGTCAGCGTTCCGCTTCATACTGACATCAATGAAACCAAGGTAGTACTAGGACGGAAAAATTCGGCAAATTTTGCTTAGAGGCCTTTGTTTATTCAGTCATAAGAATATTTTACGAGCCTGAAAATCTTCAGACTTGGAACCCATGGCTTAAACTCCCTCCCGGAGGACTTGCTCCTTAGATTTTTCCATTCTAAAAAAAATCCATCGATCCCCGCCGGGTTTGTACCCGGGACCCTCGGGACCAAGGCAAGGATCATAACCACTAGTCCACCGCATATATATATATATATATATATATATATATATATAATCTTCTTCTTCTACTACAAGGTTTAGGCTATGCAGCCTGTTCCGGCGAAGGTAAAAGTGGAGTCCATCTTGTACGTGGTCGGCCAACATCTCTTGTTCCTCTGGGATTATACAGGAAGGTTCTTTTTAGTATTCTTTCGTTGTTCATTCTCATTAAGTGTTCTGTCCATTTCTTATTATTTTCGCTGATTTTATCTTCAATTTTATATATATTTAATTCTTCTCGTATAGTTTCATTCCTTATTCTATTCGCTCTTGTGCATCCTTTCACATTACGTAAAAATAGCATTTCCGCAGTCTGTATCCTGCTTTTATCCCTTGATTTCATTATCCAATTTTCACTTCCATACAACAAAAAAGGAACAGTCATTGTTTTATATAATTTAAGCTTCGTATCTTTCCTTGTTTTCCGACCTAAGGTTCTTTTTATGGGTCCACAATAGCCTGAAATGTATTTACTTTATTTTCTATATCTTTATTTTCTCTATAAGTTATATCACATCCTAAATATTGGAAATGTGATATTTGTTCTATTATTTTGTTATCCAGTACAATTTTTGATCTAATTCCATATTTACCAATAAATGCCATTACTTTTAACTTATTATATATATGCGTTATATTGTAGATTTTCCGGATACAAGTATTGATAAAGAAGGGTTTCTTGGATTTTCCACGTCACATATTCAATGGCATGTGGTATCGTGTCTAAACGTTGCAACCAGTGACCATCGACCAACCTAATCTGTGACGTGGAAAACCCAAGCAACATTTATTTTTCATATATTTTATATATCTCGTTGTTATTAAATTTTTCTTAAAATTAATTACAACATCTAAAGAAAAAAAAAGCGTTATTGCTATAAAGTAAAATATTCTTATTAAAATGCTTTCTTGTTATAGAAGCCGTAAGATGACACTATACATTTCTCGCTGCCTCTTATAATTGAGAAGTTTATATAAGGAAAGGAAAATTAATATTTGCCTGGATGGCGAAGTCGGTATCGCCCTAACGTATAGAGAAATCCCGGTTCAGGCATTAATTTTTCTCTTCGTGTTATATATCCCTTCATACAATTTAATATAAAAAATCAATGTAAGAAGTCTTGCGCCAACCCAACTGACTGGTTTTAATTACGGGTTTCCTTTGTCGGCATGCGTCGGATTGGAACTTCTTTAGCGGAACTATTTAATAGTAATCATCATTTCTTAATAATAAATTTAAAATCAGAATAGGCCTACTTCTACAGAATATGTGTGACAAAAATTTTAATTACACGCCCTCTATGTATAATCAAAGATTATAGATATAATATGATCTTAGGACGTATTAAATATGTTTTTCTTTTGACAAAACCACATGTCAAAAACTAAGAATTATATAGCTAGAAACATTGATGAAAGAACAGGAGGATAACTTACGAATTTCTTATTAATTTTTTTATTTAATGCCCCAGGTTATCATTTCGACATTTCTGGTGTTCTCTCCTGGCATTGGCGTAATTGTAACCCACTTCTGAAGTTGGGGCTCCTAGAAGGCGGAGTTAATAACTTAATAATAATAATAATAATAATAATAATAATAATAATAATAATAATAATAATAGCTTTATTTTACCTGGCAGAGTTAAGGCCTTAAGGCCTTGTCTACCACTCAACCAGGTTTTAAAAAAAATACAAAAAGAAATAGTCTTACATCTAAATTACAATATATATATAATATATATATATATATATATAAACGATTACAAGTTATGAATACAATACAATCAATATTTAAATGTATTTTGATTTACTCTAAATTTAACGTTACGTTACCCCGATTATATGAACCGTGATAAATGATAATTAAGCGCGTGGGTACATTATTTTAACACGTATAGTAAGTAAAGGTTCTCTAATCAGACGACAATCCTCAGCAGATATCTAAAATTCATTAACAGTGCCGGGCCGACCACTTCATATATTACCAATCTCTCTCGGACTACACATGATCTATAGATCTTCTCTTGGCTAAACTTATCAATAAATATTTCTTTTCTATCATCATCATCATCATCATCATCATCATGAACAAATTCGTTTTAGGACATGTGATTTCTCAAAGTTCTTTTCTAATTGGCTGAATTATCGCTTATTACGAATTCATATTTATAACTGACTAGCTAAAACCCGGCGTGCGCTGCTACTCTCAAATAAATGTTTATGTGTTTTACCACCAGCCGTGCGCTGTTATGCTTGCCCGGGAATCTGCTTATCCCGATCTTCTTGGCATCAATGAAAGACAAAAATGGTTATTGTAGAAGATGAACATGAGCTGTCGCGGGCTTGTTTTGTAGAGTTTTTTTTGAGATATTCAATTGTGTGTACATTAATTTAGTGTATTTGTTATGGTTTAGGCAGCGTAAGCCATTTAAGCGTCAAAATAGGCATTTTATTTCACGTTTTTCACTGCACAGGGTGATTTTTAGGGGTGAAGGGGTTGAGTATTACAACTCTCTTATAGCCTATGTTCATCCCCGGAATATCCTGAACATTTTTCAAAAAGCCCTTTCTCAATCGGATGCACGGTATGGCAAAGCACGCTTGCCCGGGAATCAACTTATCTCGATCTTCAAAAAATGGTTATTGTGAGTTATCCGCAAAAGATAAAAATATGCTGTCGCGGACTTTTTTGTAGAGGTTTTTGAGATATTCAATTGTGTGTTCATTAATTTGGTATATTGTTATGATTTAGAGAGCGTAAGCTATTTAAGCGTCCAAATAGAGACTTCATTTCACGTTTTTCATTACAAAGGGTGATTCTTAGGGGTGAAGGGGTTGAATATCAGTACTCTCTTATGGCCTATGTTCATCCCGGGAATCTTGTGAACATTTTGCAAAAACCCAATCACAATCGGATCAACGGTATGGCCGAGCATAAAGTACTAACGAAGAAACAAACAAACAAACATTTTTATATATTATATAATGCAGTAATATTATTTCATATGAAAAAATAAGGAGGGGCAATGTTAAAATAATTAAATAAAAATCCATAATGTAATTTTACAATAAAGCACTTAAAAGTTTATAATACAGTATTTTACCAGAAGCACAGCAGGAAAATTAAATATTTTACGAATTCTTTTGAAGACTTTGGCACCGTTAGTTTGCAACCGTTTTGGAAAAATCTGAGTAAGAGATTCCGAAATTACAATCTCCATTATGGAAGAAAGATGACATCTTTTAGACTTGATCTGTGAGCTGTTTTGTTAGCTTTCAACGGGAATTTGCGCGGTAAATTACAACATTAAATTAAATTACTTATATTTTTTTTCGATGGAGGCAGGTCAGAAAAAAAAATAAAGGTAAAGGGCTATGAACTGCGGGCTGCCAGTTTGACACACCTGATTTTACATGTTAAATATAAATGAATGGAACCAGACTGCATAATTATTATGAAGGCACTATTTATATTAGAAAAGCTCCTAAAGTTTACTTCAGTGCTTTATTAATCACTGTGCATCTTACACTCTCTACTGTTAAAACATTCTTGCCTTGTAAGCCCATGTTTTCCCTTTACAGAGATTTAGGCGCTCTCCCCTACAGGGAAGAATTTGAACCATACTAATTTAGTTACACTTGTTTTCGTATAAATGTCATTTGAGTGGTCCGTGGTCAGCGTCCCGCCTCATACTTGACATCTAGGAAACCAAGGTAGTACTAGAACGGGAAAATTCGGTAAATTTTGCTTAGAGGCCTTTTCATTCAGGCTTAAGGATCTTTTACGAGTTTGAAATCTTCAGACTCGGGACCCACGGCTTAAAGTCCCTCCCGGAGGACTTGCTCCTTGGATTTTTCCATCCTAAAAAAATCCATCGACCCCGGCCGGGTTTGAACCCGCGACACTCGGGACCAGAGGCAAGGAGCATAACCACTAGTCCATCGCGTTAAAATGTTTTGAATTGAAAATATGCTTATATGACACTTGGCATATACACAAATATTTGTAAATATTTGTGATCTAACAAGGGAACTGTCAAAAATTGCATGCCGAATGCTACGTTGAAATTTCTCCCAGAAAAGCGTTTGGATGTACAAAGGCAGTGGCAAAAAAGAAAAAAATATATCTGCCGTTTTAAACTGAAAGGCACACAAATCGAAGCCAGAACCCAGCAATTGCAAACCCACTGTACAGAGCAGATGGACTCGCTTCTTGAGTAAGAGTGGTGTTAGGCAGGACGTGAAGCGGACAAGTAGTGAAGCTTGTCCAATCTACCAATTCGGGCATTGTATTAGTTCCCTGTAGTTTACATGAGAGATTTCGGCTTGAATTTAGTGCCTTTCAGTTAAAAATGCAGATCATGTTTTTTGATCACGATCTTTTTACATAACAACGCTTCTTTGGGAGAAATTTCAAGGTAGGTTTTGACATATAATGGTTGAAATTCCCTTGTAAATACTGACTCTCAGATTTTTTTTATTGTTGGCACAGACTTTTTTCTATCATTAATAGCTTTCGTAAGTAATGCCACGAGTGATTTCCAAATTATCGATAAATTCACGACTCACGAAGTGAGGAGTAAATTTATTTAGAGAATTTGGAAATCAAGAGTGGCATTTGTTAGGACTATTTAACGAATAAAATTAAGCTGTTTACTCACAAATCATTATTTAACTATAGTTATTTTAAAATATTTATATATTTAATGTAAAGGGCGATGTTTGAAAACAAATGAGAAACGATTGATAGGCTTCATTTGCTTCTTTGGTTCGTCACTGCAACCAGATCATATTATTTATTGCCAAATGAACGCAATATTGTAATAATGCACTCTAGTGGAGAAAAAATGAAACACATCAAACTGTATATTAATTCATTTCTGATGTCCTATGATGTAAATATGATAATTATATTTTTCTGGGAAAAATTACATTTAAGAAAATGCAAACAGTGGTTTCTTTTTTTTGTGGTATAATCAATTGCACAAATGTTTTTATATTAACTCCGCATGCGGTATGTGTTGACATTAATGCACTATATACACAATCTGTTAACCGTATTTCTTAATGAGTCGGTCACTGCAAAAATAATGCTATGACCTATTTAGAATGTTAAAAAGGAGGTACTTTGTTTATTATGATAAACTTTAGTTGGTAAATTCTAGGTGAAACACGACTGTGATTGGTTGTAAATAAAAAATCATTGTAACGTGATTGGTCATTGACTCCCATTTGGGGCATGACTTAAATAGTCATATTAAATATATTAACCATTTTCATTCAGTTATAGTTATTCTATATTACTATCATAGAATCGTTGCTGGTGGAGATTACTACAATGACTTTCCTCTTTGTTGTGTCCACAAAGCTTGAGTACTGCCAAGTCAGTTAGTTCCAGGCAGTTCCTCCGTAAAGGTAGTAAAGCTGGAAATTATTTTTCAAATTCCTACAAAAATCTATAACTTAACAGACATATATTAATCATATATAATATCCCTCCTAATGATGTGTAATTTTCATAAGTAATGCCACGAGTGATTTCCAAATTATCGATAAATTCACGACTCACGAAGTGAGGAGTGAATTTATCTAGAGAATTTGGAAATCAAGAGTGGCATTTGTTAGGACTATTTAACGAATAAAATTAAGCTGTTTACTCACAAATCATTATTTAACTATAGTTATTTTAAAATATTTATATATTTAATGTAAACGGTGATGTTTGAAAACAAATGAGAAACGATAGGTACGCTTCTACTGCTTCATTTGTTTATCACTGCAACCAGATCATACTATTTATTGCCAAAGGAACGCAATATTGTAAGGAGAAGCTTTCTTTAATATGGTAATTATAACACTGATAAATATTTGGTGAAACACGACTCTGATTGGTTGTAAAACAGAAATCATTGAAACGTGATTGGTCATTGACTCCCATTTGGGGCATGAGTTAAATAGTCAGGTATTATGAAATCTGCGCAAAGCAGCGATCGATAACTTCTTACACTCAAAGCATGACAAAGTTCTCAGAGAAACTAAGTCATAGTGCAGTTTTTTTATCAAACCAATGAAAGGATGAAAAAAAAAGTAAATTTATATTTACCTGGCTGTAGGGAACTTCCAACCAATCTTTAAAAATAAGGAAATAAGGGTCTCAGACAAAACATATCTGAATTATCGGTTATTTTTTAAATATTGTATTTGAAATTCATACTCCAGCATTACATTAAGAAAATAGTATAGTAGAGAATGGATGGCTAAGTCACTGACACTATCGAACCCTTAGGTTCATGGCCGCATACAAATAAGCTCTTCAAACATCCCTATCCTGCGCTAATGTTTTCCAATCATTCTCTGTATAATCTACTTCCCTAAAATCATGGTTAATGTTATTCTCATCATTCTTGGTCTACCAACTGGGCGTTCTCCCTCTGGTTTTCCTACAAGAAACTTCCATGCACGTCTTTCATTCCCCATTCGTGCCATATGTCTTGCCCATCGCAGTCTACGAGAATTAACTGTTCTTATTATATCTGGCTTCCTATAAAGACCATGTAGTTCACTGTTATGTAGTCTTCTCCATTCACCTATCTGTTCATCTCTCTTTGGTCCAAAAATTGTCCTATGAACCTTTTTCTAAACACTCGTAATCTCCTTTCCTCCCTTAAAGTAAGAGTCTATGTTCCGCATTCATACGTTATAACTGGTAGAATAATATTTTTATATATTTTCAGTTTAACTTTTTTGAAAGGAGTTGGGACGTCAAGAGTACATGTAATGCATAATAGCATGCATTTCCAGTGTTTAATTTCTTTATGCATCTCATTCCTATTTGTGATTGCTGTTCCTAGGTATTTGAATTTAGCCACTTTCTCAAAATTTCCCTCATTTGCCATTAACTGTGCATTTCCATTATAATATAAATAATGTATTTCTATGTGTAACCGTATATTTAGATTTATTGATATTTACTTCCAGTCCCAATTTCTTAGTGTTACTCAATAGTGTGTGCGTGTTGACCTTTTAGTGCCTCTTCGCTATCGGCCAATAGTACTACATCATCAGCATAAACTAACAGCTTATTAATACCATTGAGTTGTGGGCCTTCTTATACTTTAAAGATTTGATGGCATGTTCTAGTACAAAATTAAATAGTAGAGGAAATAGTACAACTCCTTGCTTCAACCCATTGTGAATTTCAAAAGTATCCGAAATCTCCTCGTGTCATTTAGACACATTCGTATAAGTCTAACTTTTTTAGGAATTCCGAACTCCAGCAGGTTACTATATAACTTCTCCCTCTTAATTGAATCGTAAGCCTTTTTGAATTTTATGTATAGGTGATGTACAGTACCATTACATTCTTAATTCTTTTCTAAAATGTATCTAAAAATCTGATCTGTTGTAGACCTATTTCTTCTAAATCCACAATGATGATCTCCTAGAATGTCATCAATATAGGCTCAAAACAGAGTGAATGACTTCAGATCTTAATTAGCGATTGGATGAAACCAACTATTAAGATCTAATTAACTGTATTTGCAAAATTTATGATTTAAATAACACTCTTTCGCAGGTAATTTACAATTCCTGTATCTTTCATTTGAATAATAAAAATCTAGTCTACAAAACAAAATATACAAGAATACACTGTAAGCACAATTAATTCAACTAAGATAACTTTATAATAATATATAACAATGTATAATACAATTAAAAACTGGATAAAATGGACTGTATTGAAGCATTTTTCTTTTTTCATTATGCTCCAATTTTGCCTACTCAATTTTCTTATCCTATCCAAGCATTTAAAAGTTTTATCAAAGTGTTCGACCACTTACGAAATCTCAACACGCCAAACTTCCTAATTCTAGCTACAAAGGTCTCTAGGAGTAACTGTAATTTAAGTTGTCCTCTCTCTTTACAAAATACCATAATATGTTGCAATTTTCCATCGCATTGCACGGATGACATAATTTCATGTCGATATCTTAAATCATGAGTCATTATTCCCCAAACGGAATTATGCAATTACATTTCTAACAAATCCATCTAAAGCATGATTGTAACTCTCTGCCCCTAGGATAATTAAAGTTCTGACTGCAGGATGAGTGATATTTTCTGACTACACTGTGACTCTATGTTCCACTTGTCTATGTAAATTTGCATCTCCAAAATTTTCCTCTACACATATATATATTATCTCTCTTTCTCTCTCTCTCTCTCTCTCCTCTCTCTCTCTCTCTCTCTCTCTCTCTCTCTCTCTCTCTCTCTCTCTACTTATATATGATTGTGTGTGTTAAAATATGATTACTCTTAAAATAAAATAAACTTAATATTATTGAAGGGATATTATCAGTGGCGTATTTCTTGTTACATAACTATTTTATATGTTTTTAGTAATTTCACTCTATTCTCTGAGATAAGAAGTAAACTCGCGTTCTAGCAAGTGAAAAAATAAACAATAATAACTCTAGCAAACTCTCTGGGCACCATCGAATCCGGAGTTGAACATAAGCTCTCCATATAACACTATCCTTAGCTAATGTTTCACAATCATTTCTTGTATAATTCTCTTCCCTCAAATCATAGACCAATGAATGCTATTCTCTCGCCTCATTCTGCGACTACGTACTGGAGGCATTCTCTCTGGTTTTTCTTCAAGACGTTTCCGTGCCACTCTTTCATTCCCTTTTCATGCCACATGTCCTACTCACCATAGCTTACCATATATCTAATTGTTCTTATTATATCTTGTTTTTATAAAGAACGTTTTAGCTTAATATTATGGTATGTAGTTTTCTTTATTCACCTTTCCATTCGTCTCTTTTTGGTCCAAAATTTACCTATTCATTTTATTCTCAAACACGTAATAGTGTCTAATGAGAAACACTAACTTATAGCTTGTTAAAATGTTGTAAGCTTATAATGAGGCATTTCAAATTCCAGTGTAGAAGTTAAATTCGTTAGATAATAAATATTCTCAACTCGTGTCCAACACAGGTTCGGGTCGAGGGATAAGATGAGCCCCTATATAGAGGTCTGTGAATGACAAGGATGCCGGCCGACCACGTCTGACGCACCATCACGGAGGCAGATGAACGAAATGAAATGAAATGGATGAGATGAGTATGGAGAAATAGTGGAATGAAATTTTGGAGGGCAAAACGGGAGAAAACCCCCAGAAAAACCTGCCCAAACTCCGTTTCGTCCACCACGAAACTCACATGGAGTGACCGAGACTCGATCTCGGGACCCCAGTGGTGAGAAGCGAGCGTCTAACCATTTGCGTCACGGAGCCGCATCATTAGATAAAACGACAGAAATTAAATTATAATATGTTTATTGATATATTAGTTGTATACCGGCGCGGCGGAAATCCCAGCTGTGAGTGACTATTTTGTGACGGCCACAAGATACTTGAAAGTCATTGTATTATCTACAAAATTACAATTTGGAGAAAATATCATACTTTGTATTTTATTTTAATTCAGTAAAAACCCATTGTTTCTTGTAACTGGAACATTCTGCAACACTCGGAATGTTAGTGGCTTTAAAGCGTCAGTGTTTAGCGTCGGAGTAAATCAAACTTAGTTTTGTAGCAGCGTTCTATCGCTCGCATTCTTGGAAGACAAGTGTTTTTATTGCTCTATTAATCTTGTTCATTCCCTCTCTCGAAGATGTCTGCTCTAACTTCTTGGCTAATGAAATTGAAACCACCAGGGTTTGCTAACGCCTTCAATTCCAATTGTTCCGCTACAATTTATAAAGATATATAGCCATTGGTCAGTCCAATTTTAAATCCAACTTTTCGTTCAATTCACTTATTTAGCTTGATAAAATAAAATATAAAAAATCACACTTCTATTACTTTTTTATAAAAGTCATTTTACTTGTAAAGGGGTTTCTTAGCTTTTTTTCGAGATTTTTTCTCTCCTGTCAGAAATATGTCAGGAAACTTTAAGGCCCAATCGGTCCCTGAGCATCACCTGGCCACCATAATAATAATAATAATAATAATAATAATAATAATAATAATAATAATAATAATAATAATAATAATAATAACAATAATAATGATTTATTTATTCTGGCAGAGTTAAGGCCTTCTCTTCCACTCAACCAGCACAAATACAAATAAATATTTGACAAATATAGATATACATTATAATAATTATTATAAACAGTTAAAGATACATTAATGTAGAAATGTAAATTTCATGTAAAAACATTTTATACGATAATAATAATAACAATAATAATAATACGATAAACGATCACTAAATAACAAAACAACAAGAGAGACCCAATTGAAATTTTATAAAATGTTGGCAGTACCGGTACTGCTCTATGGATCAGAAGCCTGGATACATAAAAAACAAGATCTAAGTAGGATAACGGCGGCAGAAATGAAATTTTTGAGATCTGTTAAAGGGTGCACTAAGGAAGACAAAATAAAGAACACAGAAATAAGACAGGAACTTGAAATATTTGCAATAACTGATAAAATAGATACATATAGACAAAAATGGAAGAAACACATAGACAGAATGAATGAAGATAGATATCCAAAACAAATAACAAAATACAAACCTAAAGGCATCCGAGATGTGGGCAGACCTAGAAAGAGATGGGCTGAAGTCGGAACGGGTCAACAGACCTAATCCATGAATGCAGATGATGATGATGATGATGATGATGATGATGATGATGATGATGATGATGATGATGATATAAATAATAATAATAATAATAATAATAATAATAATAATAATCTATCTTCGGGTTTTTACAGCTGCTGCCGTCTTCCCGTGCCAAACCTCCAAAGCCTACGATCTTGGGCATCTTCAATGTTTAGCACTCTTGTTTGCATTAATGTCTTCATGTTTTCCTTCCATGTTAACTTTGGTCTCCCTCTCTTCCTCCTTCTGGTCGGATGCCATTGATATAGTTGCTTTGGCCATCGCTCATCTTCCATTCTTAAAACATGTTTTAACCACTTTAATTCCTTCTCTTCAATTCTTTCAATTATGCTTTCTTCTGCCTCCATTATATTTCTAATTTTCTTATTTGTGACATGTTTTTATTTTGACTTTCTGGCACTTCTGCGTAAACAATCCATTTCTAGAGCTATTAGTCTATTCTTGTAGTACTTATTGATTGTCCATACCTCACTTCCATACATTGAAACAGATTCCACCAATGTTTTACCAATATATTTTTTTGTGTCTTTCCAAATATGCTTATCCCACCATGTGGAATTGAACGATGATATTATTTTGCTACTCAATTCAATTCAATTCAATTCATGTTTTACATTCTCTTTGCCTATACCATAATTTTAATAATAATAGTAATAATAATAATGATAATAATAATAATAATAATAATAATAATAAATAATAATATAATAATAATATAATATAATAATAATATAATATAATAATAATATAATCATATAAATAATAATATAATAATAATAATATAATAATAATAATAATAATAATAGTATACATATGATACATTACATGAGAAACACCAATCTGTATACATATATATATATATATATATATATATATATATATATACCTTACACTGGGTAATGATGAAGTCGAGGTTAGAGCAAATAGATCATATTCGCCATGTTTAGTATAACTGTGTGTGTGAATGTATGTTACGTCTCGGAAGAGGCCCTGACATTGAGCTGAACTCTTATTCGGAGGGGCCCTGCATGTCCTTGTGTGGCCAAAAAAGCATGTGTATGTCGACAGTTTAAAATCCCTCTCCCGACAGGTCGTGCCACTGAAAGGCCAGGGTGGCGTGTGGCATGCAAAAAGTAGGAAATTAACGATAAAATTGAGATAAAGAAGAAGAAGAAGAAGAGTTTTTATTCACACAAATATGATTTACAAAACTTTTTTATAAAACATATTCACTGTTTTAGAAACTGCATCAAACAATAGCCTATGTGTAAATCTTCATATGGAATTGATGACACGTTACTTTTTTTAATTTAAATTGGCCATTAAATAGATGTCATTACATTTTTATGTACAACCTTTACCTCTTGTATTTATTTTTAATGAAAATATATAGTATTTATTGATGAATCGTTGAATACATAGAAAAGAAAATATTTATAAATGATTTATATCCGGTATTTTTTTAAATGTTTTTATTGTTGCTTCTGTCAGTTTTATTCTGTACAATTTGACTAATTATATTTTTAACGGTGTAAAGAAATTAATGTGTTGGTATAATTTGTTCTGTAATGTAGAGTTAAACAATAATTTTGCTTGACGATTGGTAAAACGAGAGAAAACTTCAGTTAGGACAGCACTAGGATTTGAGCCCGAAAACTCCAGAATACGGATCAAATATTACATCATTTACAATAATAGTTATGTACGCAACAAGAGAAATATGGACTGCATTACAAGTTGAGGAATGTTTGAGCCCAAGCTTTAGCGAGGACTAGCAAATAATTTCGAGATTAGTAAGGCACTTATTTCCTGAATTGAGTATATAATTTTGTTCACTCCTATACCAGTAATTATGTTCGATTTTTATATTTCGTGGCAATTTATATCTTGGTTTGAAGAGTTCAATTATTTGATAGCATGGAAATGTTGATAAAACAACTGCAATTGTTTATTTTTGTCTGAATTAATGGAGGACATTTCAAATATCAGTTTCAGACTGCATATTAATTTCAAATATGATTAATTGTAATGTACAGGAAGCGGCCAATGCTACGGTTCATTTTCTATTACCAGCAATGTCGAAAACTAATTATGAAAAAAAAAATACAAAATTCTTAAGGATTAGTGTAAATAAAAAAAATACATTATTAATTAAGTCAATTACTTTTCCTCCCTAAGAAAGTAAGTTGAGCAATTACATGCCGTTGTCAATGGATACCAAGGCCTCTAGTAAATTCAACTTGCTTACTTAAAACAGAATGATAATTAGGTCATTATTAGTACAGGAGTGAACAAATTAATTTAACAGGTGCGAATTGTTTAATTTCTAATTTGTTTTATTATTATCTGCCTACTATGTTATTTATGTGTTCTTCAGGTTTTTAATTTTTAATTTCATCGCCATTTTGTGCAATTCAGATTGTTGTAAACTATGACTGAAAAGAAAACAGACATACACATACCAAAAAAAGAACAAGTTGAAGCAGAACAATTAATCATCATCATCATCATCGTCCTTTCAAGTATTAGGCCCAGTGGCCCGTTACGGTCTCCCGCCATCTCCGAAAAGGTCGACCCACAGATGTTCTGCCTCGAGGAATGTAGTGAAGAATTTGTTTTGGTATTCTGTGACGATCCATGCGCTGAATATGGGCTAGCCAATTGTTTCTATATTCTTGGAGGTATTCAGATATAGGTACGATGTTTAACTCTCTGGCTATTGTTGAATTTCTTTGGTGGTCTAGAAGGCTATAACCTGCAGTTCGTCGCAGAAATTTCATCTCCGTGGCTGTAATATGACGATCATCCTGAGTTCTGATGGCCCAAGCTTCACTGCCATAACAGATTATGGGTCTAGCGAGAATTTTATAGATTTTCATTCTTGTGTGTCTCTGCACTTTTGATGGTTTAAAAACTTGGTTGATAATTCTTAAAGCTTTATTATAGTTTTGTATTTTAAAGGATATATCACATTCCTCATTATAAGTTAGATTATATCCTAAGTATTTAAATCAATTAACTTGCTCTAATATTGAATTCTGAATACAAATTTTACTTCTTACTGGGAATTTCCCTTGAAAGGCCATAACGTTAGATTTTGTTGTTGATATTTCCATGTTAAATCGTTGGGCTATTATATTAAGATGATGAGTGGAATATTGTAATTCATCTTCATTATTGCCGAAAAGAGCCTGATCATCTGCAATAAGAGTGTGTCTAAAATTGTGTGTCTTGAGAGGAATATTACCATGAACTGTCAATCTCCAGTGTCTGATGATATCATTAATGTATACATTAAATAGAAGTGGTGATAGAGGGCATCCTTGTCTGACTCCGCAATTTATATGTTTCCAATCTGACAAATCTGTTCCTATTTGTACTGCTATGATGTTATTTTTATACAGATTAAAAATTGTTTGGATCAGTTGGTTTGGTGTTCCATCATCAGTTAAGATATCTAAAAGTTTTTGTCTGTCAACTCGATCAAATGCTTTGATGAAATCTATAAACGCTATATGTAGTTCTTTATTGAATTCTTTGCGCTTTTCGATAAGAAGTTTTAAGGTGAAATAACCATCGGCACAGGATCTTCCCTTACGAAAACCATTTTGTTCTTCCCCTAATAAAAGATCAAATTATGATATGTATATTATATTTATTAACACACATATTCAAATATTATTAGAGTAATCTAATATATATAAATTAATTTTTTGTTTGTTTGTTCGTACTTTATGCGCGGCCATACCGTTGATCCGATTGTGATGGGGCTTTCAGCAAAATGTTCAGGAGATTCCCGGGATGAACATAGGCTATAAGAGAGTTGTGATACTCAATTCCTACACTCTTAAAAATCGTCCTTTGTAGTGGAAAACGTGAAAAAAGTAGCTCTTTGGACGTTTAAATGGTTTACGCTGCCTAAACCATAACAAATACACAACATTAATGTACACAGAATTGAATATCTCAAAAAGCTCTACAAAAAAGTCCGCGACAGCACATGTTTATCTCTTACGGATAATAACCATTTATGTCTTTCATTGATGCCAAGAAGATCGAGACAAGTACGTAGATTCCTGTGCAAGCATAGCAGCACATGAAGGGTATTCTTTTACGGTTAACTCACAATAACGAATTTTGTCGTTTAGCTCATTTATGCCAAGAAGATCGAGAAAAGTAGATTCCCGGGCAAAACCGGTTAATCAGTACGGGGAATCTTAAAATAATTATGATATATATATATATATATATATATATATATATATACATTTATATTTTTTTCGTTTTACTTATTCAATTAATCGTAAGAAGTACATTAATTTTCGTCTTTCAGCTCATTTATGCCAAGAGGATCGGGATGAATAGATTCCCGGGCAACGCCGGGTAATTAGCACGGGGTAGGTTATCTAAAAATATAAATTTATAATTATTTTTCTATATACTTATTCAACTAAACATAAAAACACATTAATTTTCATTTATTTAGGCGTGGCAGCGCACGCCGGTTATAAGCAAGTGATTGATAAAAAATGAACGGGATTTATGTAAATAAGTGGCCGAGCAAGAACATTTTCTCCTTTGCGGATTTAATAATTTATTTTATCCTGGATATCATAGAAAAAAAGTAAACAATTTAAGTAAATAATTTTTTACAACTTTCGTCAGGACAAATACCGTTCATTTCACTCATTTTTGCTCAGTTAGTACAAAATAATGTCCTATGGAAGATGACTTTTGATTGATTTGAAGGTTTTGTTTTACCGTGGGAATAGAAGACCAGCACTGAAGTATTTTGAAGACAATAAAACGTATTTGTATTTTCATTGTGAATGAACAGGTTCAGTTCGCAATATTTATCGACGCTTTTCAATGCCTCAGATAATTAGCGTCAGTATTCAAGTCTGGACGTTTAGAAGCCGATACAATATGTTGAGCGATCCAAGTTTTACTTCCATTCAGAAGGAACCAATATTCAGGATTTTTCGCCCGTGTTTGAACCCGCATACCTCGGAAGAAGAGACAAGGATGGAATCACTAGTCCACCAGGACCGGCCGCAATGAAATTAAGAATTTCGAACAAACAAAAGACTATTCACAACTGTATGTGCACTTTTATTGGAACAGCCTGTATATTTGAATTTAATTTTAAGCAGTGAAATCCTAAACTGCACAAATATAAGTAATTAATGTATTTTATTTAAGTGAAATTAATTAGTTACCAGTTTTGAATTTAATATGAGCTCCCATACTTCATCTATAATTTTTTTTATTCAATGCCCCAGTTTATCATTTCGACATTTCTGGTGCTTTCGCCTAGCATTGGCGTAATTCTAACCCACTTCTGAGGTTGGAGCGCCTTAAAGGTGGGGTTACGGCTGCCCGATAATATGATGGCTATTGATAATGATAGTGGTGTGCCAGGAGTGCCCTTAATACTAAACGTAATCTAAGGCGATTATGAATGATGATTATGATGACGTCCGTCGCCGCGGCGTGGTCGGTAGAGTCCCTACCTTCCACTCCGGTGACCCGGGTACGATTCCCGGCGGGGTGGGGGATTTTAAATCTCCACCTTGGGTCTGGCTGTGTGTCCTGTCTTTTTGTCTATATGTAAGACTAAACGAAAGTTAACAGAAAGGTAAAACACAAAAAGTAAAAACAAGAAGAAAAAACAGTGTAAATGAAAAAAAAACCATACAATATTCGGGGTCTCCGTTTGGGTCTTACAGTTTCCTCACTTTTTTATAAGTGAGGAAAAAACCCAGAAAACTTTATCCAGGAAACTTGTCTCGACCAGGGATCGAACACGGGCCGCTGTGTGACAAGGCAGCACGCTACCTCGAGACCACAGCGGTGGACTGATCCATGATCTGATATTGAGTGAAAGAGATGACAACATAGAGGTCGCGTTAATACAACGAATATCACGCAAGATTTTACCACCCCAACCCGCGGTTAAATGTGGGTCAGTGTACGTGTTTATTGACGCCGCAGAATTATGTCAATAATAAACCGTCTCTACAATATTCTCCTAAATTATATACTGTGTGCTTTACATCTTGGATTACTTCTGGGAAAACGAAAGAGGACATTGAAATTTGACAAAAATTACAATTTTTCATTTTTTTACTTAAACTAATTTCTAACTTACGGTACAAAGTACGTATATATATATATATATATATATACAGAACCCAGTTATTCATGATTTCGCGGTTATGTGTAATTAGAATAGAATAGATTTATTTAGCCTGGAGGAGTTAAGGCCATGTGGCCTTCTGTTGCACTAGCCAGGACAAACATATGTTACATATAAATACAAAAAATTACAGTAATAGTACATACTAAACAATTAATTATCATAAGTAATGCCACGAGTGATTTCCAAATTATCGATAAATTCACGACTCACGAAGTGAGGAGTGAATTTATCTAGAGAATTTGGAAATCAAGAGTGGCATTTGTTAGGACTATTTAACGAATAAAATAAAGCTGTTTACTCACAAATCATTATTTAACTACAGTTATTTAAAAATATTTTTATATTTAAAGTAAACGGTGATGTTTGAAAACTAATGAGAAACGATAGGTAGCCTACGCTTCTACTGCTTCTTTTGTTTATCACTGCAACCAGATCATACTATTTATTGCCAAAGGAACGCAATATTGTAAGAATGCTCTCTAGTGGAGAAAAAATGAAACACATCAATCTGTATATTAATTCATTTTTGATGTCGTATACATTTAAGAAAGTGCAAACAGTGGTTTCTTTTTTTGGTGGTATAATCAATTGCTACAAATGTTGACATGTAAGCACTATTATATACAATCTGGTAGCCGTATTTGTTATAGGCTCAGTCACTGCAAAATAACGGTCAGACCTGTTCAGAATATTAAAAAGGAGGAGCTTTGCTTAATATATGATAATCCTAACGTTGATAATTATTTCGTGAAACACGTCTCTGATTGGTTGTAATACAGAAATCATTGAAACGTGATTGGTCATTGACTCCCATTTGGGGCATGAGTTAAATAGTCTGTGAAATTGAATAATAATGATTATATTGTTTAATAAAACAATACAATTAAATACAATTAAAATTAAACTAATGAGAGAATGTATACGGAAAGGAATAACAGCTCGAATCTACTATACATAAAAAGGAAAGAAGAAAAAGATACAAAGAAATTAATAAACTATAATGAATTAATCTATTGCTTATTATACAAGGCATTAGGAAAATATACTGACAAATCTTAAAACTATTTTTATTAAATAAATAGGTTGGTAGGGTTTTACTGTTTAATATACATACATAACTAGTTAATACCCGACATGCGTTGCTACGTCTAAATAAATGAAATATTAAAGGTTAATTAAATTGTATGGTATACGCTGAGACGAACCAAACATGGCGGCTGCTAATCAGTTTTTAATTTCGGATTTCAGGTAAAACTCCACTTCTAATTGTCGGATTTCGCGCCCATTTTTTCATAATACCTACCTCTGTTTATTTTAATAGGATATCCTGAGTTTCGATGTAAAGTATCGAAAAATGTGATAGCAAGAGCGATTTTTAAATTTTTACTTCAGGTGAACTCCTACACCTAATGGTTTTAGAGGGTCCAATTGTGAATCTAAATCATCGAAGAACCCAATCAGACGCACACAAAATGTCATCGAAATAGGTCCAGTCGTTTAGGAGGAGAATGACAAACACACACACAACACACACACACACACACACATACACACACACACACACACACACACACACACATATATATATATATATATATATATTAAATATTAACGTCATAATCATCAACAATCATAGATTAAGCCCATGTGGCTTGTTCCGGTCTCATAGATTCTCATTTAAAAAGTTGAATCCATCTCTTTTTTGGTCTACCAACATTCCTGTCTCTTTTGGTTTGTAATTAAGCATAATTTTTGGTATGCTTTCATCTTTCATTATTTGAAAATGTTCTTTCCAGTTTTTTCTAGGCTATTTTATTTTATCTGAAAGTTTAAAAATATTAGGTCATTTCTAATAACTTCACTTATTTTATCTAGGAGTTTGCATTAAGCCACACGTCTCAGAAATCTCATTTCAGCTGCTTCTATGATCTTCTCTTCTGTTTTAGTTAAAACCCAAAATTCACTACCATACAATAGTAAGGGGACTGTCACTGCTTTATAAAATTTTAGTTTTGTTTCCGTTCTTGTGTTTTTAAATATTATTTTAATTGTGCCACATATATAATTAAATTTATTAATTTTCTTTAAAAAACTTCAATTTTAAAACAGGATATTTCATAACTCAGGTTCACTTGTTGAATGGGTTTCCCCTCCAGAATTATTTAAGATCTTACGGTATCTGATCCTTTAATAGCTAAGATTTTCGTTTTACTTATTGATAAATTTATTGGCAATAAATAGAGGATTAAGACAGTGAAGTCCGCTTTTATCCTCCCTTTTTAATATTTATATTGACGATATCATATATAATTGGCAGGTAAATTTGGACTCACATTTCAAAATAAGAAATAAGATCTTAGACACCTTCCTTTTTGCAGACGACAAAGTTCTAATATCTAGCCCAGAAGATGGTCTACAGAAATCACTCTTTCAATTAAATAACATTACACAGAATATTAACGTATATTTTAATTACACTACAACGGAGGCTGCTCTCTACACCGATGTATTACAGCAAGTGAATTATTTCACGATAATTAAAGCGGGATTGTAGATGAAACGCTTGTCAGTAGTTTGGTTTCTCCGCTCCATGACGTTGTTTATCCTTGTGAAGTCTGCAACACGCCATGTATATTTCTCTCCTTGATCTATTTAATGATGAATTCCGGGATGTATATTCTAGATAAATAGCTCATTTTTATTTCGATAACTAGGTAATACACGATGTTCACTGCTACGCCTAAATAAATTAAATGTGTTTTTATGTTTACTTGTTTATGTATAGTAGATTCGAGCTGTTATTCCTTTGTGTATACATTTATTCATTGGTTTAATTTTAATTGTATTTAATTTTATTGTATTATTAGACATTATTTTCATTATTGTTCAGTTTGACGAGATAATTAATTGTCTTTTAAGTAGGGCCTACTATTATTGTAACTGTTTTTATTACATGTTACATATGTTTGTCCTCGTGGGTGGAAGAGAAGACCACATGGTCTTAACTCCACCGGGCTAAATAAATCTATTCTATTCTAAAAATAAGCAAAACGAAAAATAATTATAACATTTATATAATAATTATTTTAGATATCCTGTGATGAATCTACTTATCCCGATGTTATTGGCATCAATGAGCTGAGGAAGATTAAAATGGTTATTGTGAGTTATCCGTAAAAGATAGACGTATGTTACAGGTGCATTTTTTCTGAAGAGTTTTATGACATATTCAATTCTGTCTACATTAATTTGATGTAGGCCTATTTGTTACGGTTTAGGCAGCGTAAGCCAATTAAGCGTCAAAAAAGCTACTTGTTTAGTGCACCGAGCCCTTATTTTAAGCTTCGGTCCTATAGAACGTACAGTAGTATATTATTTACGTTAATTGTCCCAAAAAATTCTCTAAATGTCACATGTAGGCGACTATGACGAAGGATAAATAAAACATTGTACATCACATGTTGCTCAGATCTAATGGTGTCTATAGTTATGGGGTAAACTTCAAATTGTGTTTTGAAAAATAAAAAAAATCAATATAAGTCAATGACGAATATAAGAGCTTCAATGTACTCTTTAAGTTCTGAGAAACCCTTGGGCATAATTGGCAACTAATTAAGAAAGATGCCACAATTGTGTTGTATTATCAATAAAACTAAATATATGGTCACACGTAGAAATGCATTATATAATGGAAATGGACAGCTAAGGACAAATGAGGGAAATTTTGAGGAAGTGTCTGAATGCAAATACCTAGGAACAATAATCACAAATAGGAATGAGATGCACAAAGAAATTAAACATAGGCTCAATTTTGGAAATGCGTGCTATTATGCATTGCAGAGACTCTTGATGTCCCAACTCCTTTCAAAAAACGTAAAACTGAAAATATATAAAACTATTACTCTACCAGTTATATTATATGGATGTGAAACATGGACTCTTAATTTAATTGTAATATTTTTATTGTGTTTTCTTTATGTAATTGTAATGTTATTGCTGTTTTTTGTCTATTTTTCTTTACACTAGTACCAATTATTACTTTATTGTAACGGACTGTCAACAGCACGTACGGCTTACTGCCCGTGCGACCCATATTTGTAAATAATATTGTAAATATCTTACTTTTTGTCTAATAAAGTCCTACTACTACTACTACTACTTTAAGGAAGGAAAGGAGATTATAAGTATTTGAGAATAAAGTACTTAGGAAAATGTTTAGACCAAAGAGAGATGTACAGACAGGTGAATGGAGAAGACTTCATAACAATGAACTACTTGGACTTTATGGGAAGCCAGATATAATAAGAACAGTTAAGTCTCGTAGACTGTGATGGGCAGGACATGTTGCACGTATGGGGAATGAAAGATGTGCATGGAAGCTTCTTGTAGGAAAACCAGAGGGAAAACGCCCAGTTGGTAGACCAAGAATGAGGTGGGAGAATAACATTAACTATTATTTGAGGGAAGTAGATTATACAGGGAATGATTGGAAAGCATTAGATCAGGATAGGGATGTATGGAGAGCTTATGTCCGCGCGGCCATGAACCTACGGGTTCGATAGTGCCAGTGAGTAAGTAAGAGTAAGTAAACGTTAAATTAAGGATATTTTGAGTAATGCATTTGAGCTTGATAAATACCAATTCTAGAACATTTAGTTTAAAAATTGTAAAAAGGCTGGAAATATATGGAGATGATATGCTCGAATTGTTGGCTTCCTTAATAAGTCTCTCTATAATATGACAGAAAGGATCATCCTATTAAATATATTGCGTCTCTAAAAATTAAATATTAATAAAGTAAGAACCCTCAGTTGAGTTTTTGTTGTAAATTGATATTTATCCTTCATGATATAGGACTAACGTAAAAATTAGCAACGACAGGCGGCTAAAATATTGCACATAACTGACTCACTGGAACTATCGAACCCGTAGGTTCATGGCCGTGCGGACATACGCTCTTCGCACATCCCTACCCTGAACTAATACTTTCCAGTCATCCTCTGTATAATCTACTTCCCTCAAATCACGATTAATGTTATACTCCCACCTCATTATGGGTCTACAACTGGGAGTTTTTCTCCTGGTTTTCCTATAACGAGCTTCCATGCCCCTCTTTCATTACTCATTCGTGCCACATGTCCTGCCAATCGCAGTCTACTGGACTTAACTGATCATATTATATCTGGTTTCCTATAAAGACCACGTAGCTCACTGTTCTTTAGTCTTCTCCATTCACCTGTCTGTTCATATCTCTTTGGTCCAAAAATGTTCCTCAGAACTTTATTCTCAAATACTCTTAATTTACTTTCTTCCCTTAAAGTAAGAGTCAATATAATATAACTGGAAGAATAACAGTTTTATATACGAGTATTTTTAGTTTAACGTTTTTGAAAGGAGTTAGGACGACAAGATTCCATGAAATGCATAAGAGCATACATTTCTAGAATTGAGCCAATGTGAATCTCATTCCTATTTGTAATATAATTATTGTTCTTAGGTATTTGAATTGAGCCACTTCTTCAAAATTACCTTCATCTGTCATTAGGTGTCTATTTACATTATATAACATGAACATATCGTAAATATTTTTTTATAATATTATACAGTTAAATTAACGGCATTTGAACTTCTGACAATTATAACTTGAGTCTAGACATGGAGTACATGGAAGGATGGAGCTGCAGCTGAGGGAGCATAAAATCTCCAAAAACTGTTAATATAGATGTGATAACATCTCGCCATGAATAGTAAAAAGTACTTCATCCACGAATTGCTTGTGTTAAGTAAATTTCTCAGTAAGACGAGTTTATGGACCGATTTTTCCGGTTTATGGAATATATCTTTCTTTTCATAAATTACAACAGGAAGTAACATTCTCAGGTTCTTCTTAATAAATAAGGTGAATCTGGTGCATTTTGCTTCATAAATATTTGTATTTCATTTGACATGTTTCTATATGTTGTTCATTATCAGCTTGTCCAGACTAAGGCCTGGTCTACATGGAACGTTTTGTCGTCAGTCTTGCATGATCATGCCAAGTTTGTCAAACAAAACGTTTCGTGTGTACGGCAAATTGGACATTTTGCATGAAGTGAATGAAGTTTGACAAACTCGCAAAATGTTGATGGACTGGAACTTGTACAAGCAAGACGGCGGACAAGTTGGTGCATGTCAGTCTAATCGGTCAAACTTCGTTCTTCTGCCAGTCTTTTCTCTGCGATACTGGAGGTTCTAACTAGTGTTTTACTGAGTATAGCGACGGAAAAAAATACATCAGATTTACGACACTGGTCTCATGAATTTGCCACGGAATTCATAGATCTGTATCACAGTTTTCCTTGCCTCTCGCACATGACATTCAAGGATTACATCAATAGAAATAAGAAGAACCAAGCTTACACAGCTTTGGTTAGTAAATATAAAAAGGCGTCACAAAAAAAAAATCAACTCATTTCGAACAGTTTGCCGAATAGAGTATACGTAAATGAAAGCGTCAAAGCATTTAGTTGCGTGCCAGTCTGCTCGAGCAGTCGGTAAGATCTGATGAAGTCGGTAACGTAGGGTAACGACAGACCCAAAGACTGAGTACAAGTTTGAGTAGTTTATGTCAGTCTTATTTGATCATGCAAGACTGACGACAAAACGTTACGTGTAGACCAGGCCTAAGGAGAAGCTGACGTTGGTATGCACAACATATCGAAACGTGTCAAGTGAAACACAAATATTTATGAGGTAAGATGAACCAGATTCACCTTGTTTATTATTACCTTCTTTTGTTAATTAAATCATATGTATCCAGTTTCGTTGCGAAAACAAACAGGGCGCCCGCTAGAGAAGTTTTTAAATTTTGACTTATAAGTGAATCCTCACTCTTAATGGTTTTATTTTAATGACATATACCAAATTGCTTTGCGAAAAATAATAAATTACGCTCGCTACAGCGATAGTATAACAGAAAAATCAAAACACTATATTCACTGATTACATAAAAGCATCCTAGAGCGATATGATCTAAAATGTTATCATCAATCGCATGTTATCCTCAACTGGGTTTTGGCGTTCGGAAGTCCACGTCAATCTTCTTTATTCAATATCACAGTTCGTCATTCCTCAACTAGCAATAATCATTTCCTATGTTTGCTTAAAAGGTCAACAACCAATGTGGAGAATCAGGGAATTTCATTTTATCTGGAATATCACTTTTCACCAACCGCCAAGGGAAGCCCTACATCAAAGCTAGAGTCGGTATATGTCTACGAACCATTTGAACTCGCAAGCCCTACCAAAGTAAAGTTATCCCCTTGAGTGGTCTAGATGTTAAACTATATTTATAAATAAGAGCGAAGCAAAATAAAGAAAGAAAAAAATAGCGTAATAGGAACTGTGAGATTTTTTTATTTAAGTTGTTAGAATTCTGTAACTGGATAAAGTCAAAGGAAGGGATAGGTATATTATGGAAACATTTTAAAGGGGGATGAAGAATGACAAATTCGCTCAAATAATAAGAAATGATGGAATTGGTGATACAGCGAAAAACAATGATTTGAATAATTAATTTATAGTCACAGAAAGATCTTTGGCGATGAAACTGTAATTTGAGTATCTCTCTAGATGGACAATATAAAATCCCTCATAAGCCAAGTGCTTACATAATTTTTGTAAATACAAATCAAATTAATAATTTCATTTAAATGTTGTGAGAAATAAAATATATAGTTGTCTATTTTGACCAAAATCTTAGTTGGTAGTTTTATGTAATAGAAATTCGTTAACATATAATCAATCTTTGATACCCTAAACACTAAAGCGTTTAGAGAATTTCCTTTCATCTACATTGAAAATAAGTTATCTCATTTTATAACGTCTTATTTCGATTATTATGATTTACCCTAAACCGACATGCGCATCAAATTAGAACAAAGTCTGCAACAATACCAAGATGATTGAGCAGGTTTATATATACAACCTCCTTAATCAGATCATATAACTCCTGAATTTGAAATGCTGTTTTGGCTCTGATTGAAAGAGAGGCGAAATATGCATCTGCCTTCTGAACCATACTTTGAATAAATCAACTGCCTATTTTTAATTCGCTTCCATTCATTATCTTCCCACCACAACTTAATTAACTCTAGCTGTGCCTCTATATCGAACATCTCACTATTCATTCTTTGTTTTAGTTACCTGTCTCTGGAATTCCGTGTCTTCTTATGTCAAGGACTTCCCGAATCTAAAAGTTCTAGATTTGTATATATATGAATATATATATATATATATATATATATATATCCATCCATCCATCCATAGTAATTCTGCCCGAAGGCAGGTCCTTCATTGTAATCATAGCATTTTCATGCTATGCTTGCAGCTTTACTAGAGAATTGTAAGTGTGGTAGCTTCCAGTTGCTTTCCACACCGGTGAAGGATGATGATGATGATATGATGATGGCCATATGATTTCGGGGACCGTTTGGGTCTTAAAGATTTCCTGATTTTGTCTTACAGGTGAGGAAAAACCCCGATAAAAACCTCACCCAGAAAAACTGCCCCGACCGTGGATCGAACCCGGGCCCGCTGTATGACAAGGCAGCACGCTACCTGGAGACCACAACGGTGGACATATATATATATATATATATATATATATATATATATATGTATATATATATGTATATATATATAATTATTATTATACAATATTTTTCGTGTTTTTGCTATCAGCTCTATATTGTTAATTAATTTAATTTCACTTAATTCATAATTGTTAATATCTGTGTAATTTTAACCCTGTTTTACGGTTTTACTTTTTCAGGAAAAGTATACGGTATAATTATTATTATTACGATTATTATTATTATTATTATTATTATTATTATTATTATTATAAGCCGTAGCGTAGTGGTTAAGGCACTGGGCTACAAGCCGGAGGGTCGAGGGTTCAAGTCCCGTTGGGGTCAGGATTTTTAAACTGACCTAAACCCTCTGGCGGCACTATGGCCCTGGGGTCGACTCAGCCTCTAACGGAAATGAGTACCAGACGCTTGTTCTGGGGTAAAGGCGGCTGTCACGCAGGGCTGACAACCCGGCTGACATAAAGTGCCGATTGTCTAGAAAAAGTGGGAGCCTTAACCTCCTACTTCCCCAAGGGCCTCCGGGTCTGTTGTGGGATCACTTTTACTTTTTTACTTTATTATTATTGATATATCCGGATTGCTCCATATAACTAATGTAAATGGTATAATGTATCCTACATGTTTTCTCAGAATTTATTCATAGCAGGAAAATGAAACTCATACAGTATACTTGTAATTTTTTAATAGCTTAACATGGAGATTTTTAAAAATCTTGTTTTCATTAGATGAAATGATCTAATAAAATACTATTTTCTTGAATTTTTCTTAATATATGTATATATATATATATATATATATATATATGACAAGATAAGAAAAATAAATGCCTGGACGGGATTTGAACCCGGACCTCTGAGTTGATATCTCAGTGCGCTACCACTTACGCTACCAGGCGAATCCAGAACAAACATTTATTTTTCTTATACATATTCTCTATTATTACCAGATGTAGCATAATATATATATATATATATATACACGATAAAATCGCTTATAGGAAGGAAACGTTGTATTAAATTGTGTACAAACATTTTATTTAAGCGTCCATTAAAAAGTGCAGCAAATTTTTCAATAGACTTGTAAGAAAACATCACTTTACAAGGTGCATTTTTAACATTAGAACACCAGAGCAGATACTCTTAAGTGTAAATGAAACATGAGATCAGGAAAACCGCATTTTTGGATAGAATACTTGATCAAAAGCTTAGTATGGAAATGTTACCAACTGTGCCTTGCTAAACAAACAAGCCTTCCTTGCTAACTTGGCGCCAGCCAGACACCTGGTAAATTATTTAACTAACATAATTTTGCGTCCTCTCCCTTCCTGGACTTTGAAGCAATGTTATATGCTGGTGACTGTACCAATGATGCAAGCTCGCCTCTAAATTATCTCAATTGAAAATATCGGAGCAAATAAAAAAGTACCAGTAATTCAGGTTATAATATCAAATGGTAGGTTATTAAGATATTAGAAAAACTGAGCATAAAATATTTTTTATCACCGCTACCTGGGAAGCTACTACACGCTTTCCCTTTTTTCTCTCCATTTTATCGACACTTATCTGAGAACTTATTCAGGTCAAATTTATTCTTACATGTGACTCTCTTGTATATTCTGGTAGTTCAATGTCTATAAAGCTAGTTTCTCTATCCGAAGTTCATGGGGTCAAACCCAGCCAGGATCGATGGATATTTTTAGACAAGCAAAAGAGTAGATCCACATTTTAATATTTACAGGAATTGTGAAGAACACACTAATGTTCAAATATTCAAATGTCTGTGATTAATTATTTTGTGGGTAAAAATAAAATAAAATAATAACACAGGAAGGGTATTAAACATCGATTTAAAGCAGAGAATGTGTGTTACTATTAATTTCAAGGCCATATTCTAGCTTTTGTCCAAAAATCTAAAGATTAACATTTATTAAACGAAAAAATTTGTAATCATAATAAAACTCGTCTGAAGAAGGTACAAAGTACAGCTGTTACGAATTTGTATTTTAATAAATATGAAAATCATATAAAACTTAAAGTTTTACTTTTATTTAATTAACATAAACGAAACATTGTCTCGTGGTACATAATGAATGGTAAATATGGTAATTTATATTAAGGGAAGAAAACAAATATTTTAAAATAACATCCTGAGGCGAAAATTCGGTCCCATAAGAATGAGAATGCAGAATCTAAATGGGGAACTCTACAATTTATATTGTTGGCCAAATATTTATCATAAGTAATGCCACGAGTGATTTCCAAATTATCGATAAATTCACGACTCACAAAGTGAGGAGTGAATCTATCTAGATAATTTGGAAATTAAGAGTGGCATTTGTTAGGACTATTTAACGAATAAAATTAAGCTGTTTACTCACAAATTATTATTTAAATATAGTTATTTTAAAATATTTATATATTTAATGTAAACGGCGATGTTTGAAAACAAATGAGAAACAATTGGTACGCTTCATTTGCTTCTTTTGTTCATCACTGCAACCAGATATTAATATTATTTATTGCCAAAAGATCGCAATGTTGTAAGATTGCACCCTAGTGGAGAAATTTATAACCAACGTTATAGGTATTAATTGATTTCTGATGCCCTATGATGTAAATATGTCAATTATATTTTTCTGCGCCATTTCCTGGAAAATAATTCGTTTAAGAAAGTGCAAACAGTGGTTTCCTTTTTTTGTGGTATAATCAATTGTTACAAATGTTTTTATATTATCTCACGTATGCGCTTTCTGTTGACATTCATGCACTATATATACAATCTGGTAGCCGTATTTCTTAGAGAGTCAGTCACTGCAAAATAATGCTATTACCTATTCAGAATGTTAAAAAGGAGGTGCTTTCTTTATTATGATAAACTTTAGTTGGTAAATTTTAGACGAAACACGACTGTGATTGGTTGTAAATAAAAAGTCATTGAAATGTGATTGGTCATTGACTCCCATTTGGGGCATGAGTTAAATAGTCAGCATAATTAAATCTAGGAGACTGACAAGTGAGATGGATATGTTACATAGTTCGTGTGGATAATAGTAGAAATGCTGATCTCGATGAAGATTTTCGGGCTGTAGGCCGTCGTCGTGAGGCCAGAGACTGCGTCTGGCATCCTCAAAGTACGTGAATACAATAGTAGAAATGTTTACAAAATCTTTTTGCAAAACTCTTGGCGAAAAATGATTTGGAAGGCATAAGTGAGTATATAATATATGAATGGATGATAGGAAACTGGGTTTCGATTTTGAATTCAGTTGGCTAAGGATAGGATTCTTTGGAGGGCCTTGGCTAATGCGATATTGAACCCATGGATTCTATGAGTCAATGTGTGTGCGTGTGTGTAGGTGTGCGCGCACGTGTCAGGACATGTTAAAATTCTTAGTATGATATCCATCGAAAGAGAAGTAAATCCTTGGATGTAGTGTTGTAGTTTTACCGATTGTAAAAGAAACCCAAGCATAAAATAATATAGGTTCTGTCGATCTAGCTTTCAAGATAGAATGCCACAAGTATTAAAAGTAATATTAAATACTTACCAATCAAAAGTAATATCTAGTACCTAACGCTAATAATAAAATAGCATTGTACCTGGCCATGAAATATATGTGGTCTGGTTGCTCGTACTACATTTTTTTGCGGGTAACATCCGCAGATTTTTGGTTGAAGAAGAAATTAGAGGAAAATAGTCATACAATTACATTACTAACCTGTCAATAACACACATTTCTTATGAAATGCTTATTTATAAACGCATTAACATCTAAGATCATACAACATCTGAATATTTTGATTGTATCATATACTTTGTGTATAGCGTATCTATTTATGTGTAGGCATGAATTACAAGAAATTCCAACCTGGCATTTTGCCTTAATGTCTGAAAAAAAAAAAAACAACTCACTCAGACTGTTCTGCACTAGGGATTGAACTTGGGTCATCCCGAATACAATTCTCAAACGCTACTGCCATAACCTACTCGCCCATTGAAATACCCAATTGCACTCTTTAATGCGAAGACGTAAGGTACAGAGACAAAGAATAATTCTGAGAATAGAGCAAGAAGAAGCGTTGTGGCTGCTTAGTTTATACAACATATTTCAGAAATACATGCAGAGGATATTATTATTATTATTATTATTATTATTATTATTATTGAATCTCCAAATATTTTGATACCCTAATTCTCCACAAAGACATGTTAGGATTGTAGCTTACTATAACAATATTATACTCTAAATTGTAAAACAGAAATATTATCTTATGGTTTTGAATGAGTGTTATGAATTATATAAATCATCTATATGTGTCTTAGAAAAATACTACACATTGTTATGAATGTGTGTTATGAATTTCATAAAATGTTTATAATAATTTTAGTTCTTAAAAATCACTTCACACATTGAGGCAGAAGCCTCATCATCATTTAAAAGTAAATTTAACCAGAATCGTTGTCTTTCGAATAAAGGGCAATCAAGTAAAACATGTTTCACAGATTGTACATGCAGAGGATAACAAATGTATATCAACTTGGATACGTAAATGGATATTTACTGATATATATTTAAACATCAACGGATGACTTGAGGCGTTTTCACAAGTAAAAAATAAAAATAAATAAATAAAAGTATTGATATTTGGATATATTTTCTTGTGTATGTGTCGGCAGAAGTGAGCCCTCCAGTGAGCCGATTTTAGAGATGTTTATTCGCTAATTTCTTGACTACTAGCTGTATGGGGTTCTACTGCTTGCGGATGCCTACATGGCGGTAATATTATGATATTAAAATGCAACGATTCAAATATATAGTAGAGATGCAATCACGAGCTGGAGCGTGATATCGTAAACTTTCCCACTAATGAGCCTGGCTCCAATCAGAGACACGGAATCAGCCACGCCGCTCGGCTTCACTAGAAGAGCAGTTCCCCATAAGGGATGGTGGCATTACTGTTGAAAAAATATATTCCACTGTATAGCATGCCGTTGCAGTTGTTGCTGTATATCGTGTTCTAGAGAATTAGAATGGGATTTTAATGGCAATGGCCATACTGTCGATTCGTTGTCTAATGATTGTGTTAATGTAGGGATGTTGAGCATATCTGTGTAGCTCGGCAATTCTCGGTTACCAAGAGGCCGAGAAGATCATTTTGAGGCATTTGTTTTAAGTTATCTATTTTTTTCTTCTTTCTTTCTTTTGACTTCTGGATGGTGTTTCTCTTGAGGCCGAAACAGGTCAACAAATGGCCTAAATTCGTGAATGTACTATGATGATGATGATGATATTTTTTTCTTTTGTGGGGAGCTGCGAGGATGCTCCACATTCACTGCCATACAACAGCATGTTTTGGATCTCAGCCACGTATAACACGAGTTTGAAATTTGTAGTCAATGTGTTTGATCTTAAACATTAATATAGTAAAGCTATGACATGATTCACTTGATTTAAAATATGCCGAGTATGAATTTGGAAGATTTAGCGTTTGTCTAAAGAGAGGCCAAGTTATCTTACTGAGACTTCAAAGCTGAGATTTTGAGTTCCTAGCATGCGAGGAAACTGAAGAGTAGCATTTATTTGTTAAAGAAGATGGTAAGAGGTTTGACAGCATTGATTTTACATTGCTGGAACCAGGAAAGCATATGGATTGAAAACTTTTTGGAAAGTGGAGACGTGGAGACGGAAACTGTTGGTATGAGAGTAATTATTTATTTGTTAGTGTACAACAATATTGAGATTTGCCAAAATAGATATTTCCAATAATATCCCCAAACATTGATAACAGAGATGATGAAATGCTTTCAAAAACCAAATAGGCCTCGGGCATCAACAGAGTAAACAAAGACGGACACAATCAGGGAGACATCAAGTGTAGAAAAATTGGCAACAGACATAGAAAAAAGTAGACTAAAATGGTTTGGACATTTAAAAAGAATGGATAAGAAAATACTACCAAAAAGACTGTTAAATCTCAAGATACAAGGAAAACAACCACGAGAAAGATGGATTAACCAAGTGAAGAAAAGTCTACAAGAGAGAGAGGATACGACTGGGAAGAACTAAGAAGAAGCAAAGCATGGGAAGATAGAGATGGTTGGATACATATTTGGAATCGACTTTCCGAAAGGAGGACACGATAAGAGGATGATGATGATGATTATTATTATTATGACTGATAAGATACTGATTGGCTGCAGATTGTCAGAGCTTGATGTGCCTTTTTTTGGCTTGGTTATAGTGAAGGTTGTAGCTGTTTTCCACTCACTTGGAAAAGATGGAATATGAAACAGAATTTATATATATTGAGGGATAGGATGAGTCCTTTATTAGGGAGATATTTTACAGCCAGTTTTGGGATTTTATCCGTGACTGTGGAACAATATGTTTGTAGAAGTAGCCCTAAGAGCTTTAATGTTATCAATTATATAACTCGTCAGTCCCAACAGACTATTGGTTACCATAAGTTTCAAGGTTTGAGGATTCAATCCCGGTCAAGGTGGATGGATTTTTAAGGGGAAAAAATAGTATGGGTTCATTTGGAAGGAAGCTAAAGCCGTGGTTCCTCGTGTCACATATTTAAGGCTTGAAAATAGAAATAATAACGCAATGATTTCACTAAATCTACATAAGAATAACATAATAATAATAATAATAATAATAAAAATAATAATAATAATAATAATAATAATAATAATAATAAAATATTAAACATACTTACTTACTCACTGGCACTATTGAACCCGTAGGTTCATGCCCGCGCGGACATAAGCTCTCCATAAATCCCTATCCTGAGCTAATGCTTTCCAATCATTCCCTGTATAATCTACTTCCCTCAAATAATAGTTAATGTTGTTCTCCCACCTCATTCTTGGTCTACCAACTGGGCGTTTTCCCCTCTGGCTTTCTTACAAGAAGCTTCCATGCACGTCTTTCATTCCCCATACACGCAACATGTCCTGCCCATCGCAGTCTACGAAACTTAACTGTTCTTATTATATCTGGCTTCCTATACATACCATGTAGTTCATTGTTATGTAGTCTTCTCCATTCACCTGTCTGTTCATCTCTCTTTGGTCCAAAAATTTTCCTAAGAAATTTATTCTCAAATACTCGTAATCTCCTTTCCTCCCTTAAAGTAAGAGTCCATGTTTCGCACCCATATAATATAACTGGTAGAATAATAGTTTTATATATTTTCAGCTTAACGTTTTTTGAAAGGAGTTGGGACATCAAAAGTCTCTGCAATGCATAATAGCATGCATTTCCAGAATTGAGCCTATGTTTAATTTCTTTGTGCATCTCATTCCTGTTTGTGATTATTGTTCCTAGGTATTTGAATTCAGCCACCTCCTCAAAATTTCCCTCATTTGTCATTAGCTGTCCATTTCCATTATATACTGAATTTCTACGTGTGACCATATATTTAGTTTTACTGATATTTACCTCCAGTCCTAATTTCTTTGTGTTACTCAATAGTGTGTGCGTGTTGGCCTTTAGTATCCCCTCGCTATCGGCCAGTAGTACTACATCATCAGCATAAACTAACAGCTTATTAATACCATTGAGTTGCAAGCCTTCCTCATTCTCTAAAGATTTAATTGCATGCTCTAGTACAAAATTAAATAGTAGAGGAGATAGTGCATCTCCTTGCTTCAACCCATTCTGGATTTCAAAAGAGTCTGAAAACTCTTTGCCTACACGCACCCTACTCTTTGAGCCATTTAGACACATTCGTATAAGTCTAACTAACTTTTTAGGAATTCCGAACTCCAGCAGGATACTATATAACTTCTCCCTCTTAATTGAATCATATGCTTTTTTGAAGTCTACATATAGTTGATGTACAGTACCATTATATTCCCACTTCTTCTCTAAAATCTGTCTTATACTGAAAATCTGATCTGTTGTAGACCTGTTTCTTCTAAATGCACATTGATGATCTCCTAGAATGTCCTCAATATAGGGAGTAAGTCTGCTTACTAATATATTTGTTAGAATTTTGTACGAAGTTGAAAGTAATGAGATGCCCCTGTAGTTGTTGCAATCAGTTTTAACTCCTTTCTTATAGATTGGTACGATAATTGATTCCTTCCATTCATCTGGAAGAGCTTCTTTTTCCCAAATCATACTAAGCAACCAGCGTATCTTGACCATCAATTTTTCTCCACCTGATTTTATCAGTTCTGCTGGGATCCCATCTGAACCTGATGCTTTATACATCTTCAATTTTTCAATCGCCATTTCAACTTCTAATGTACTTGGCTCTGCGACTAGCATTTCTGCTGTCTGTAACTTATCCTCCACAATGTCCTGTTCTGTATGTACATTTAATAGCTGATTAAAGTAACTTTTCCATCTATTTAATATACTTCTAGAATCTGCAATCATATCCCCATTTTCATTCCGAATTATGTTTGTTCTAGCCTGAAACCCTTTCTTCTCTATACTAATTCCCTGATATAATTCTCTAATGTTCCTATTTTTTGCATTCATTTCAAGATCATTAATCCTCTCTCTCAAATATTCCCTCTTTTTACTCTTTAGTATCTTGGTGGTTTCCCGTCTAATACTACCCAATTGCTCTAAATTTACCTCATTTGGCTCGTGTAACCATTTAATTTTTGCTAGCTTTCTTTTCTTTACAATATCGGCACATTCCTCATCAAACCATTTCTTGTTTTGCCTCTTTTTTAAACAACCAATGCTCTCTGATGCTGACAATTTAATAGTATCTCTTATAGCCTCCCATTCTTTATTTATATCAGTTTCTTCCTCGTTTGCCACATTGTCATCTGAAGATTCTAGTATTTCAAATCTATTAGCAATTTTGATTTGGCATTCTTGCCGCATTTCATCATTTTTCAAGTTTTTTAATTCATATTTTTCAGAATCATCTTTAGCGTTTGTCCCACTCATAAGCGATAGCCGTTGTTTGATTTTCACTCTGACCAGATGATGATCCGAATTGTAGTCTGTCCCTCTAACTGATCTAACATCGATGATGCTACTGTGCCAGCGTTTATCCACTAATACATGATCTATCTGGTTCCGAGTTTCTCCATCTGGGGACGTCCAGGTGTATTTATGAATATCCTTATGCTGAAATGTTGTGCTCATAACAATGAGATTATTTGATGTGGCAAATGTGATTAATCTAACCCCGTTGTCGTTACTATCTTCATGAAGACTGGATTTGCCTATTGTTGGTTTGAATATATCTTCCCGCCCCACTTTTGCATTAAAATCTCCTAAGACAATTTTCATATGATATCGTGTAAGGCTATCAAATAAGCATTCTAATTGTTCATAGAACTCATCCTTGATCTTGTCGTCTTTATCTTCTGTGGGGGCATGTACATTTACAATTATAAAATCATGTCGTTTAGCCTTTAGAATTATGTATGATATCCTATCACTAACAAACTTAATATCTCGGATAGCGGATAAGATCCTCCTTGTGACTAAAAAACCCGTTCCAAATGCAGGTCTTTCTGCGCCCCCATAGTATAATGCAAAGCTTCCTGATTCCTGACTACCTTCTCCTGGTCACCTAACTTCCTGTAAATCGACTATATCCAAGGGCGATTTATCTAATTCCCGCGTTAATATCTCTAGAGCCCCGCTATTGTATAAAGTCCTAACATTCCATGTTCCTAGGAACATGTCCCTGTGTTTGAGCATTTGGCATGGGTTCCCTGAAGTAGTCCCCGCCCGGAGAACCGAATGGGGGACTGTATTAATAATAATAATCATAATAATAATAATAATAATGATAATAATAATGATAATAATAATAATAATGATGATAATAATAATAATAATGATAATAATAATAATAAGAATAATGATAATAATAATAATAATAATAATAATAATAATAATAATAATACAAATTTCTATAGATGAATTAACTGATGTTGTTAAATCATTAAAAAGTAACAAAGCTCCCGGAGAAGACCACATTAATCAAGAATTATTTAAATTTTCAACTAAAATTTTTTTAGACAGATTTCTTATTCTCCTTAATATGATATGGGAAGGACAAGAACCACCACAAAGCTGGAACAAATCCATTGTAATACCAATCTTCAAAAAAGGAAGTCGCCAAATCAAAGATAACAATCGTGGAATTAGCTTGTTGAACTCTGGATATAAAATTTATGCTAATATAGTTAAGAATAAATTGAGGAAAATTTATGAAAATATAATTGGAGAAGAGCAGAATGGATTCAGAAAGGGTAGATCTTATACAGATGGATCCTTTTACTCTAAAAACTACTATTAGAAAAGCACAAGGAATTCAATATAGAAACTCATATCGCCTTCGTTGACTTCATAAAGGCTTTTGACAAAGTAGACAGAAATATATTACTACAAATTTTAGCTGATGATATCGTTCCACAACAATATATTACTAATATCTTCAACATCTATAAAGATAATGAAATCTCTGTTAAACAAGATGGCAAATTATCTTCTTGGGAAAAGATCAACACTGGAGTAAGACAGTGATGTGGACTTTCACCGGTGCTTTTCATTATATACATGAATAAATTAATAAATGAATGGAGGAGGAAAACACAACGAGGATATATACCCATCAATAGGAACCTCAAACTCGATGCTATTCTATTTGCAGACGATTTAGCTCTTCTGGCACTTTCCGAAAATGATTTGCAACGATCAATTTATAATTTACAAAAAATAGCTGCCAAATTTAATATGGAAATATCAATTAACAAAACTAAAATTATGGCATTTCATGGGAAGGACCCCATACAAAGTAAAATCTGTCTCCAGAATAAAATTTTAGAGAGATATAATCAATTTAAATATCTTGGATATTATCTCTCTATCTGGGATGAAAAGGATATCCCTGAAAAAGTTACTAGTTATAATAAAAGTTTAGGAATTATTAATCAAGTTATGAAACCATCCCTTGTACAAAAAAACACCAGATTACGTTTATATAACACTTTGGCTAGACCAGTGTTGACCTATGGTAGTGAAGCATGGACACTAAAAAAACAACATGAAAGCAGAATAACGGCTTGTGAAATGAGATTCATGCGCAGAACAGCGGGTTACACCAGATGGGATCGGAAAAGGAACACCGATATCTTAAAAGAATTGAAGACTACGCCAATTTTGGAATATATTAAACAGTACCAACTAAATTGGAAACACCATCTTGAAAGAATGAGTTCAAATCGGATCCCCAAAGCTGTTTATAATTATATACCAAGAGGACGAAGATCACTGGGCCGTCCTATGAAACGCTGGAGGGAAAATTTTCTATAGGATCGTAACAGGCCTTGGCCTAATACTTGGAAGGAAGAAGAAGAGAAGATAATAATAATAATAATAATAATAATGCTTTGTTTTATTTGACAGAGTTAAGGCCGTAAGGCCTTCTCTTCCACTCAACCAGCGAATAATACAATTATACAAAAATTAAATATTTGTTACAATTTTAAGATATTATTAATATATAGACTAAACAAAAGACAATGCTGATGTGATCTAATAGTAGCTAATAATAACAAAAACATGGAATATAATAAAATGAAGATAATATGAAATAAAATTAAGTAAGTAAAGCTTCCTAGATGCTGAATATAGTTGCTATGCAGTTAATGTTTTAATTGTGTCGAACGTAAGACATCAATTAATTTGGATTTAAATAATGATAGTGATTGACAGTCCCTGACATGACTGGGAAGTGAGTTCCATGTTCTAGTCACAGATATTGTGTAAGATTCAGAGTATAGACATGTCCTGTGCTGTGGTATAGAAAGTAAAGATGAGTCTTGTGATCTTGTTCCTAAATTGTGATGAGTCGATACATTTTGAAAACGCGTTGATAAATAACTTGGTAAATTTGTGTGCAGAATTTGGAATAGTAAAGCATGTAAGTGTGAAGTTCTTCTGTCATTTAGGCGTAGCCATGTTAAAGCCTGAAATGAAGGAGACACGTGGTCATAACGACATATATTGAATTCAAATCGAATACACGCATTATGAGCACGCTGTAGTCTGTCAGAAAGATCAGTTGTCAGATTAGTCAGTAATATGTCGCAGTAGTGGAAGTGTGGCGTTATAAGAGTCTGTAAAAGTATTTGTTTTAATTTCGTGGGAAGGAAGTTTTTAAAACTATTTAGGGAGTGAAGAAATGAGAATGTCAGACACTCAAGTTTGTCGACCAATTTTGCATGACTGGCGGATTGGTTTATAATAAAAATGTCTTCTCTCCAGTAGTTTAACTGCATTTTATTAATTTTTATGTAGTTAAAGACAGAAAATAAATAGGTAAATTTGTTGAAACTGACCAAACTAATTGAAAATACTAGACTCCATTTTAAAGTCATTCGTTTATTCACTGCTGTGATGGATAAAACAACTTTCAAGCACAATTTACGCAGGGTGTCAGAGAAAACATAATCCCAGTTATACGTGTTCAATGCGACGACGAGCATGTGCCCTGCATTATGGCAGAGGGTGGGCACTTCAAACATATATTGTAAGGATTTAACATGGTGCATGCTGTTAAACTGAACTGGAACTGATAACGAGGTCTACTAATTTAACTGCTTCCAAGTCTGATTTCTCAATTAATATTCCTTTCTGGATCCACATTAATATAAAAACGTTTGATCCTGTATACGTATTGGATTGAAGTATCAAATACTTTCGAGTATTTTAAGCATCCTCTATTTTCGCTTTTTTTTTTTAATATCTATACTTACAATGAACGCACTACGTATGATGAGAGAAGGTAGTGCTGATTTCCGCGTGCTGGTCAGGTAATAGCGAAGCACAGTAATAGTATTTTATTTGTTTATTTATTTAGACTGGTAGAGTTAAGGCCCATGTGACCGTCTCTTCCACTCACCAGAGAAACATTCCAATACAAAAATCGCAATAATGTTATTGTAGCCTCACTATGATGGTTGTCCAGTGGCTCGCTTTGTTTTCCCGCAGCTGTTATATATAATTAAATACAAAGATGCCACCGTCACTATAATAATTCCACAGGTTAATAATTGTCAAGGATTGTCGCGCGCCACCCGCTTTTATATAAACGGACAACCATCATTGTGAGGCGATACTAAACGATTATCTGCTAAACTGAACAAAACATATAAGATCTAATGATACAATACATTGAAAGACAATTAAAATTAATAAAAGAATATATACACAAAGGAAGAACTGCTCGAACCAATTATACATAAAAAATACAAAGATAATAATAAACTGTAATTAATTTATATATCGCTTATATATATATATATATATATATATATATATATATATATATCCATAGTAATTCTGCCCGAAGGCAGGTCCTTCACTGCAATCATAGCATTTTCATGCTACGCTTGCAGCTTTACTAGGGAAATGTAGGTGTGGTAGTTTCCCGTTGCTTTCCACACCGATGAAGGATGATGGTGATGATGATGATGATGATGATGGCCATATGATTTCGGGGACAGTTTTGGCCTTAAAGTTTTCCTGACATTTGTCTTACAGGTGAGGAAAAACCCCGAGAAAAACCTCACCCAGAAAAACTGCCCCGACCGGGGATCGAACCCAGGCCCGCTGCGTGACAAGGCAGCACGCTACCTCGAGACCACAGCGTGGACATATATATATATATATATATATACATACAGGCCTATATAAGGAATTACGTTGAGATATTTATAAATCATAGTGCTTATTTATTACATAAAGGACAAATAAATTTTATTAATTGTTCAAAATACTATTAGTGAGACATTTCTGTCAGTTAGTTAATAAAAACAATTCAGTTTGTTTCTGAAAGATGGTAAAGATTGACAGTGTCTGTCATAGGGTGGAAGACAATTCCATGTTCTAACAAGAGAAACTGTAAAAAGAGTAATAGGTAGTGCGATGAGGAGGGATATAAAGGACAATGTGCTGATGGGATTGTGTGCCTAATTTATGTGTATCAGAGAATCTATGGAAACGGTATGATGCATCTTAAGCGATATTTTATATAGAAGAAATCGGGATGGACGGTTCTACGATTTTTTAGACGATGCCATGACGGTTATTTCAGGGATGGCGTAACGTGATCAAATCTGCGAATACGTACCACAGATAAAACGTATGCAAGAATTAGACGCCCCATAGCGGCCAAATCATAATTTTTTCGGATGTGGAGGTCTTTCTTATAAAGTATATACACTATTTCATAAAGGGCTGCTTAGTGTTCTCGAGATTTTTGAAACATCATATACGTAGTCTATCGTATATATTTGAAAAGTATATTCTATTTCCATTTTGATATCGTTACTTCAACAACTTTTTTTTTACTGTATAGCGAAGTCACATGACACCATTAGCTTTCAAATAACAAGATTTCGACTTGTGAATATGTGAGCAATTTTGTTGTGTGAATACCAAACTTTATTAGCATTCGAGAGCTGCCGGGCGAAGAATAATTTTCACGTTTGTCAACACTATTCCAATTTACAGATGCATTGGCGATGACTTTTGATACCTTATTCATGAAGCTACGTTATTACTTGAGAGTTTTTTTTTTCTGCGAGTGAGAGACCAGTAAAATATCGATACACGTATTCCTAGCATGTCCACGGTTTACTAGGCATGAAACGAGGCTTGCATTTCATGCCACAATCATGACCTAGTTTTCAAGAATTCCGAAATTTACCGAGTCCATTCCTGACAATATAGGTGGAAGTATATACTATATGATAGGTAGATTCTATGGATGGATTCTTTTGGATAAATATAATCGAAATATTCTAAAAATATTCTACACTCTTTCGTTTGCAAATGTGGGTTTTCATATTAAAAATAAAAATTTTTTGAACAAAAGTTTGCTTATGCATTACTCCACAATTGTGCTATTATTGGTTTTCAAATAGGGGACTTGAAACGAAACAAACTTCTCCCTTTGAATTTTGGAGTAAAATTAGTCCAAAATGGACGAAGTGTGAATATTATTTAAAGGAAACAAGAAACAATGCAGTTTCAAAAATTAATTTCCTAAAATGAAGATTGTATCTAATATATAAAAATGAATGTTTGTTGGTTTGTTTGTTCGTACTTTATGCGCGGCCATACCGTTCATCCGATTGTGATGGGGCTTTCTTTCAAAATGTTCAGAGGATTCCCGGGATGAACATAGGCTATAAGAGAGTTGTGATAATCAAATCCTACACCCTTAAAGATCACCCTTTGTAGTGGAAAATGTGAAAAAAGTAGCCCTTTGGACGCTTAAATGGCTTACGTTGCCTAAACCATAACAAATACACAAAATTAATATACACCGAATTGAATATTTCGAAAGGCTCTACAAAAAAGTCAGCGGCAGCATATGTTTATCTCTTACGGATAACTTACAATAACTATTTTTGTCTTTCATTGATGCCAAGAAGCTAGAGAAAGTACGTAGATTCCTGTGGAAGCATAGCAGCACATGAAGGGTATTCTTTTACGGATAACTCATAATAAAAAAAATGTCTTTTAGCTCATTTATGCCAATAAGATCAAGAAAAGTAGATTCCCAGGCAACACCGGGTAATCAGCACGGGGAATCTTAAAATAATCACGATATACATTTATAATTATTTTTCATTATACTTATTGAACTAATCATAAGAAGTACATTAATTTTTGTCTTTCAGCTCATTTATGCCAAGAAGATCGGGATGAGTAGATTCCCGGACAACGCCGAGTAAACAGCACGGAGTATCTAAAAATAATTACGATATAAATTTTTCATTTTACTTAACTAAACATAAAACATTAATTTAGTATTTCAGCTCACTTATGTCAAGAAGATCGGAATAAGTAGATTCCCGGGAAACGCCGGGTAATCGGCGCGGGGTATCTAAAAATATAAATGTATAATTATTTTTACTTCTACTTATTCAACTAAACATAAAAACACATTAATTTTCATTTATCTAGGCGTAGCAGCGCATGCCGGGCATTAGCTAGTTAATAAAAATTAAGAGTAATACTTTTATGCTTACAGTCGCAATCTTATTTATTTATTTATTTATTTTTTTGTTGAATGATGATCAAATTTATTTCGTGTTACATGTATTTAATCGTACTAGTGTTCGACCACTGGTCGAAATTCGACCATAAATAATACGTTACAGTTCTTATCTCACTTTATATGATATACACAATGTTAGTTTTAAATTGTATTTTATTTTATTTGACATTGAACTTGACGTTTTATTATCATATACATATATATATATATATATATGTTAGGAAAAATAAACGACTGGTCGGGACTTGAACCCGGACCTCTGGTTTGGTACCCCAGCGTGCTATCCATTACACCACCGGGCAAATCCAATAAAAACATGTATCTTTCTTATATATATAATATATATATATATATATATAATATTATATTCTCCATTAATGCTAGATGTAGCGAGAGATGCTTTAATATGCTTACTTGATATAGTTAGTTACCAGATGGCAGTGAAGACCGAGTTTTCGTTCTCGCTACATCTAGTAATAATGGATAATATTATATATATGAAACATAAATGTTTGTATTGGATTTGCCCGATGGTATAATGGATAGCACGATGTGGTACCAACCCAGGAGTGCGGGTTCAAGTGCCGTCCAGACATTTATTTTTCTTATCATGCCATATTAAGCTTGCATTGCTTAATGTCAAAAATTTAATTATAACATATATATATATAGATAGATAGATAGATAGATAGATAGATAGATAGATAGATAGATAGAAAATCAGTTCACATATAGAGGAGAAAAAAAGTAGTTAATTGTTTTGTGATGAAGGTAGGGAAAAAACTGTTTCCAAAAAAAATGATAACATTAACGCTCGTCAATAGCTACTAAAATGGTTTAATTGACCACAATCATAATTGAATCAGACATTTTTATATCTCACAAAATATGTACTCCACTTTGAGAAATCCAGCTATAACGGCTGGTGGACCCAATATACTGACCAGATTACACCACTATACTGGCAGAAATATCGTCTACTTCTGTGATTAACACATGTATATGTATTTCTTCCCTAAAGTTTAATGGGAGCTTTGGCGCTGGATTTTAGTGCATTGCAGTTAAAAAGGCAGATACTTTTTTTGGACATAGCGTTTGTACATCACATGCTTCTATGGAAGAAATTTAAATCTTTCACCATGAAGAATTTCCATAAGCACTGGCTAGTAGGCTACATAAAAACGGCTGAACTAATTGTTTCCAAATTCTCTTTATTGATAACACTAAAGCTCAATAGCTACTAAAATAATCGGTTGACAAACAAAGGAGGAGAGTACTTAAATGTTATGTAGAAGTATTACTTCCCTATAGTTTAAATGGGAAATTTGGTACTGGATTTTAGTGACTTGCAGTTAAAAATGGCAGATTTTCTTTGGACATGGCCTTTGCACACCACATGCTTCTCTGGAAGAAATTTAACTCTTGCACCATGTAGACTTTTCATAAACATTGCCTTGCAGTTAAAAACGGCAGAACAAACTATTTTCAAAATTTTATTTTCCTTCACTCCTTCTCTATCCATCCATAGTAATTCTGCCCGAAGGCAGGTCCTTCACTGCAATCATAGCAGTTTCATGCTATGTTGGCAGCTTTACTAGGGAATTGTAGGTGTGGTAGCTTCCCGTTGCTTTTCACACTGGTGAAGGAAGATGATGATGATAGTGATAAGGATGATGATGGCCATATGATTTCGGGGACAGTTTGGGCCTTAACGTTTTCCTGACATTTGTCTTACAGGCGAGGAAAAAACCCCGATAAATACCTCACCCAGAAAAACTGCCCCAACCGGGGATCGAACCCGGGTCCGCTGCGTGAAAAGGCAGCACGCTACCTCGAGACCACAGGCGGTGGACTCCTTCTCTATATGAACTTTAACTATGCCAAATATCACACTCCTCCGTGCGCGCAATGTGCTTAAAGGTGTACAAAGATTTTTTCTTCACGTATTAATATACACGTAGAGTCCACCGCTGTAGTCTCGGTGTAGCGTGCTGCCTTGTCACGCAGCGGGCCCGGGTTCGATCCCCGGTCGGGACAGCTTTTCTGAGTGAGGTTTTTATCGGGGTTTTTCCTTACTTGTAAGACAAATGTCAGGAAAACTTTAAGGCCCAAACGGTCCCCGAAATCATATGGCCATCGCAATCATCATCATTCATATTCATCTTAGGTTAAGCTTAGGATTAGGGAATCTCATGGCGCACCATTATCATCATCACTCATCATATCATCGGGGCAACGTAACCCCGCCTTCCAGGCGCCCCTACCTCAGAAGTGGGTTACAAGTACGCCATGCCAGGAGAGAAACTAGGAATGTCGAAAGACAAATCTGGGGCATTTGAAAAAAAAATAAAAAATATATTACCAACAGAAAAATATGTTCCTTTGCACACGTCCTCTATACTGAAAATCAGGTTACAAGTAACATTCATTAATTCATTTATTTTTCTTATTTCCCGATAAGTATAAACGTACAGCACCCATTTTTAAAGAGCGCTAAATTCCTTAAGCCTAATTTTATACCCCACCGTCGGTATCTCTACCTTGACGTGGTAGTGGGGCTTGTGAGTCCTAATGACTCTATGAGCTACACAGGCGGTAGTGTAACTACCAACAGGGCCTCCCATGCCTGGCAGGTCATGGAAGAAGGTCCAGAATAAAAGAGATACCCATCGAAGAAGAAGGGCTAGTAACTCACTTCCAAGATGTAAAATTTTCAATTACTCAAAGAAACATTCACGAAGTAAGCCGGACTGATAAAAGTATAGAACAAGTCATGAAATTCAAATATTTAGGAATAGAAATTAATAGCAGCAACAGAATAACAGATGAAATCCTCCATCAAGCAAATAATGCAAACAAAATATCGGGATGTTTAAACAATACTGTTTGGAAAAATAAAAATTTAAAAGTAGATATAAAAATAAGAATATACAAATCTGTCATAAGACCAGTTTTAACATATGGTTGTGAATGCCGAACAAATACTCAGAGAACAAAACAAATCAATGAAATAACCTAAATGAAAGTTTTAAGGAAAATCGTAGGAAAATCACTGAGAGAGAAAATTCGCAGCTCAGTTATTAGAGAAGAATGTGAAATTGAACATATAAACCTCTGGATAAATGACAGAAGACTAAATTGGAACGATCACATAGATAGAATAGAGAACAGTAGTTTGGTGAAGAAAGTACGTGACTGGACACCTCAGCAGAAAAGGCCATTAGGAAGACCACAACTACGATGGAAGGATGTCACCATACCCCGGACCTGTAGTGAATGAACACGCAACAAGCTGCCAGCTTTCATGCGCAGAGGAAGAAGAAGAAGAAGAAGAAGATTTAAAAGTAAGTAGAACATTTTCGAAGCAACCTTATTATTTGACCTATAATACTGTTAATTGACATAATCTAATAAAGTAAAAGTAAAGTAATCCCACAACAGGTCTCGGGAGGCCCTTGGGGTAGTAGGAGGTTAGGGCTCCCACTTTTTCTAGACAATCGGCACTTGATATCAGCCGGGTTGTCAGCCCTGCGTGACGGCCGCCTTTACCCCAGAACAAGCGTCTGGTACTCATTTCCGTTAGAGGCTGAGTCGACCCCAGGGCCATAGTGCCGCCAGAAGGTTTTGGTCAGTGACATAATATAATAAAACTTCAAAAAACATAATACGTAACCTTGTTAGTAAATCCATAAATAATAAATACCACGTAAAGTAATGAAATATAACACGTAATCTCTAGGAGTCGTAAAGATTTTTAAGTTATCATTTAAAAGTTCAAACGTTTAGACATTCCTGGGGACATTATACAGTTGTGAATAGTGTTGCATTTGAATTTGTAATTTTGAAAATAACACAGTTTCATAAAATTTACATTATTATTACATAAAATTCAAAATTCAAATGGTGTCAATACTATGCACAAAATTTATTTGTGAATAAAAAAGTACGCTTATTCTCTATTAAAAAATCTTATTTTAAATAAGAGCTTGATGAAGAACCAAAGTAATGATACCAGGTAGAATAACTGAATCAGCCTGGTCAAGAAACGTGCAAAGGGCGGTAAGGCCAGATTTAAAGGACCGTGAAGCCAAAGAGGATGGAAAGAAAATTTAAATAATATTAACTTCGCCGTAAGAAGAGTAAATCGTAACAACTTATACTCTTTGTATATATATATATATATATATATATCCTCTCTGCATGTTGTGTAGGACTGGTGCCAATATGGATTCTGCTCACCTATTTCACATCCCAGCACTAACAACTGCTACACTCCATCAATACTACTGGCAGGCAAGAGGGAAAATGACCTCACTGCAAACCCCTTAATCTACTTGTTACATTTTTAGTAGTATTTCTATTGTATATATTGTAAATGTGTTAGCAAGGTCTGTCTTTTGCGTGAATGATCTGTATTTCAAGTGCCCTGCATTAAATAAATAAAATAAAATACTATTTCTACTTAAAACATTAAAGAACAAAACAAGAAGAGATATAGATTGAAGTTTTATAGAACATTGGTAATTCCTTCATTATTTTATGGGAGTGAAACTTGAGTAATGACCAAAAATTACAAAGTATAATATAAAGCGTAGAAATGAACTTCCTTAGAAGAAAAAAATGCTGCACAAAATTGGATCGGATAAAGAATGAAGATATAAGAACAGAGTTAAATATATATCCATTGAATGATAAAATCAATTAATATAGAGATAAATTGTTTAGACATGTAGAAAAAATGAATGTAACAAGATTACCAAAAGCAGCATTTAACTATAAGCCAAGAGGTTCAAGGAATGTAGGAAGGGCAGTGAAAAGGTGGACAGAACAACTGTGAGGCGGAACAAGCAATTTGCTTAGCCCGTGAAGTGAAGAAGAAGAAGAAAAGAAGAAGAAGAAGAAGAAGGAGACTATTTCTATATTTATCTATACAATCCGTGAGGGGTTGCTGATTCCCCATCGGGCGCCTCCCCAGGTGGTGGATAGGGGAATGCCTCCTAAATATAGGTGGTACCGGGGAAATGAAATACCCGGGGTGAACCAAAATCAGCATAACGTCTGTTCCAGATTGGACGGCTATAATGGGCAGTTAGAGCTCAGAGCCGAAGAGAACGCAATCTGCCTAAGGGAAAGCACCCTAAATACAAAGCTGAAGCAAGTTGGGAGGCTGTAAGGTGGCAATCCCACCACCCAACTATATCTGCGCAGCCCTTGTAAGGCTGCCAGATGAATTTTCTATTACTAAAAAGCGAAAGCGGATAGAATAAGGAATGAAACTATACGAGAAGAATTAAATATATATAAAATTGAAGATAAAAACAGCGAAAATAATAAGAAATGGACAGAACACTTAATGAGAATGAACAACGAAAGAATACCAAAAAGAACCTTCCTGTATAATCCCAGAGGAACAAGAGATGTTGGCCGACCACGTAGAAGATGGACTCCACTTTTAACTTCGCCGGAACAGGCTGCATAGCCTAAACCTTGTAGTAGAAGAATTTTTTATTGTTTTGCTTCACTAATAAATTAATTTCTTCTTCTTTTTCTTCTTTTCTTCTCCATCGTAGTTTAACCTCCCACAACATAGATGGATCTACTTTTGCATAACACATGCCGCTAGGACCTTACAGTAGCATGAACTGTCGGAAGAGCGATTTTAAAATTTTGGATCAGACATATAATTTTTTGACCACACTAAAGACATGGAGGGCCTCTCCGAATGAGTGAACAGCTGAATCCAGTGTTTCGTCCGAGACCACACATTCATACTATACATGGAGAATTTGATAATGGTGTTTATAATGACCAGATGATGTTCGGGGACCATTTAGACCTTACAGTTTCCTGATTTCTATCTTACAGATAAAAAAAAGCACCATGGAAACTTATCTTGACCTGATCGAACCTAGGCCCGCTCTGTACGAAGCAACGACGTTAACCCAAGGCCATAGAGGTGCACAATTTAGTGAATTGTTTAATTTAAAATTTTCCCAACAGTATTACACAATAAAATACGTTCATTTGCATTACCATATAATTAATAGTATTAACAGAAAATTAATAATAATAATAATAATAATATCATTATAGATGATGAGCTCCTATCCACACCTACTCCTTCCCGAGAAAAATTCTTCTTTTCCTATATAATGCCAATCGACGTTAAACTATCCCTGGACCGCATTAGAACTAAAACACAAGGTATAGACAATATAAGTATCGACTTTTTAAAGAAAATACTCCATGTCATACTCCCAACTGTAACCCATATATTCAATGCCTCAATTATGACCTCAACTTACCCCGAACTCTGGAAAAAAGCTATAGTCAGACCAATCCCTAAAATTAAATTACCTTGTAACACCAAACGACTTTAGACCAATCAGCATCCTCCCAGTCCTATCTAAGGCCTTCGAGCGCATTGTTCATGAACAATTAACTGATTACCTTAACACTCATAACATACTCGACCCATACCAATCAGGTTTTAGGACAGGCCATAGTACGGCAACACGCACTTCTTAAAATTACCGAAGATACGCGTGAAGCAATGGACAGTGGCCACATGACAATATTTACACTCTTGGACTTCAGCAAAGCTTTCGACACTGTTGACACTGACATATTAATAGCAAAATTACGCGCTCTGAATCTTTCGGACAATGCTGTTAACTGGCTTGGATCCTATCTTCATGGTCGCCAGCAATGTGTATCCAATGCAGAACTTTCCTCATCCTGGCTATCACTGAAGGGTGGCGTCCAACAAGGTTCAGTGTTAGGACCACTTCTGTTCTCTATCTATGTTAACGATATATCCACTAGACTTACCTATTGTCGATATCACCTATACGCTGACGATTTGCAAATTTACATTCACTCCCATCCTGACGATGTACATGACACACTAGACAAATTAAATAGTGACCTAGACTCAATTTCCCAATGGTCGAAGAAACATGGACTTAATCTAAATACTGACAAGACACAGTGCATAATTATAGGACATCGGCGAATCCAAAGCATTATAAATTACGAAAATATCCCTACCATTCTCCTAAATGACAAAAATATCCCCTACAGCTCAGTAGTAAAAATCTGGGTATATATATGGACCAACACCTAGACTGGAAAATCCAGGTGAATAATACCTGCAAGAAAGTGTTCTCAATTCTTCACTCCCTAAATAGTTTTAAAAACTTCCTTCCTACAAAATTAAAACAATACTTGTACAGACTCTTATAATGCCACACTTCGACTACTGCGACATATTACTGACTAATCTTACAACTGATCTATCTGACAGACTACAGCGTGCTCATAATGCGTGCATTCGATTTATATTCAACCTCCGTCGTTATGACCACGTGTCTCCTTCATTTCAGGCCTTATCATGGCTACGCCTAAATGACAGAAGAACTTTACATTCACATACCTTACTATTCCAAATTCTGCACACATATTTACCAACTTATTTAACAACACGTTTTCAACATTTATCGGCTCGTCACAATTTAGGAACAAGATCACAAGACTCTTCTTTACTTTTGATACCACAACACAGGACCTGTCTGTACTCTGAATCTTACACAATATCTATGGCTAGAGCATGGAACTCACTTCCCAGTCATGTCAGGGACTGTCAGTCGCTATCATTATTTAAATCCAAATTAACTGATATCTTAAGTTCGACACAATGAAAACATTAACTACATAACAACTATATAGAGCATTCTATTAATAATCATGTAGGAAGCTACTTACTTTATTTTATATCATTTTAATTTTATTATATTCTATGTTTTTGTTAGCATTAGCTAGTATTAGATCCATCATCATTGTATTTTGTTTAGTCTGTATTTTAATATCTTAAAATTGTAATATGTACGTAATTTTTGTATAATTTTACTATTCGCTGGTTGAGTGGAAGAGAAGGCCTTATGGCCTTAACTCTGCCAGCTAAAATAAATCATTATTATTATTATTATTATTATTATTATTATTATTATTATTATTATTATTAATATCAATAATACAATTTTTATTTAAAATGTTGAGATCATAAGTTCTTACTTTCCACTCAACCAGTGAAGTAAGATATACAAAAATAGTATACTACGATGCGAGGTTGGGAAGTGGTTTTTACAGAATCGAGGAAAATGTTTAAAAACCGAGCGATAGCCAGGTTTTTAATTTCCGAGATTCTGTAAAACATTTCACAAAAGTACATTATCTTTTTCGCGATAGTGTTTACAAAATAATAAATAATAATAAAATAATATATTTGTTGTAACTATTTGCGTTCATTATAAACAACTGATTATCGTTAACAGTGTGGGCAATGGTTATGTTATTAGTTGAAAGTACAGGAGACCATGAGGCAATATTAGTGATAAAATGGTGACTATTTAAGTCATGCCCCAAATGGGAGTCAATGACCAATCACGTTTCAATGATTTCTGTTTTGCAACCAATCAGAGTCGTGTTTCACCAAATATTTATCAGTGTAATAATTACCATATTAAAGAAAGCTCCTCCTTACAATATTTCGTTCCTCTGGCAATAAATAGTATGATCTGGTTGCAGTGATAAACAAAAGAAGCAGTAGAAGCGTACCTATCGTTTCTCATTTGTTTTCAAACATCGCCGTTTACATTAAATATATACATATTTAAAAATAACTATAGTTAAATAATGATTTGTGAGTAAACAGCTTAATTTTATTCGTTAAATAGTCCTAACAAATGCCACTCTTGATTTCCAAATTCTCTAGATAAATTCCGTGAGTCGTGAATTTATCGATAATTTGGAAATCACTCGTGGCATTACTTATGACAATTATGTATTTATTGTTTTATATCTTTTCAAATAAAGTTTAGTTCATTTAAAATGCAGTGATTTGTTTCATATAATGTATATTAACAGTACATTTTGAATATTTTTTGTATATGCATTGTACGTAGTATACAGAGAGGGCAGTGGTTTTACTTCCCACACGCGGTTAGTAATATATAATATTACAGTGTAGTTATTTTATTACAGTATAGTTATTTAGGTTAGCAACCCCGAAATGTATGAAGTTGAACTTTCAATCATGGTCGCCATTGCTGTAAGGACGACAAAACGCACTATCACGCAAAAATGCATTTATACACCGTACTTAACTTTTAAGATGATATTAATTATATCACTTACATATTTTTTATTTAATGCCCTAAGTTGTCATTTCGACATTTCTGGTGTTCTCTCCTACATTGGCATAATTGTAACCCATTTCTGAGGTGGGGCGCCTGAAAGGAGGGGTTATGCTGCCCCGATGATATGATGGGTGAAGATGATGATAGTGGTGCGAAAGGAGAGTCCTTAATCCTGAACTTATTCTAAGGCGAATATGAATGATGATGATTGTGTTGGCCATATGATATTCCGGGACCATTTGGGCATTAACGTTTCCCGACATTTGTCTTACAGGTGTAGAAAAATCCCGGGACTTAGCGCCGACTCTGGAACCGAGTGACCCAAGGACAATCTGTGAGGTCGTCAGGAGTTGAGCGACCTGACGTACTATAGCTCAGGCTGGACCCACTTCAGCAACCAAACACGTCCCCAGCTGGTGCACTGGGGGAAAGATCGGTGGATCTGCTAGACAGTCCTCCCGGTTAAGTCCAAGGGACTCGTGAACCATTAGTGGGGTAGGCAAGAGTTGAGTGCCTTGTCGTACTAATTGCTCATCTGTTGGAGCTTGCGAGCTCCGTGCTGGCCCACAACAGCTGCAGAAGGCGTTCCTGGGGGCACACCAGGGCTCGGCTCGGACCAGTCCAGCGGGGAGCTACTGTACTGGTTCCTGGCTTGGCCTACGGGCCCGTCGACAAACTGTGGGGTCGCCGGGAGATGAGCACCTGGATGTACTAAAAGTCTCACACTGTTGGGCTTGTAGCCCTAGCCGGTCTCACAACGGCTGCAGGACACGTCCCTGGAGGCAGAACAGGGGAATGGTCGGTGGATCTGCGACAGCAGTCCTCCCGGCTAGGCTCATGGAGCCCGTGGACCAACTGTGGGGTCGTCAGGATTGAGTGACCTGATGTACTATGTAGCTCAGCAATTCCCAGAACTGCGAACTCCAACACTCTCTCCCTGGAGTGTTGGTTTAAGGACCGAGAACTTGAACGTGGACGCGAACATAGGATAGGGAGGACTAGAACTAGGACTTGGGAGTATGGTCATGACGACCGAGGTATCCCAAGGCGTGGACGGCTGGGCCTAGATGTAGAAAAATCCCAAAAAAAATCTCACCCACGAAACTTGTCCCGATCGGGGATCGAACTCGGGCCCGCTGCGTGACAAGGCAGCACGCTACCTCCTGACCACCGCGGTGACATAACACTAATATAAAAATATTTAAAAATAAATAAAATAATTATAAATGCTACAATTTGTATGTAGTAACCATGCTCTTTATCATATACATGGATAGAATACTCTAAGATTGGCGACAGATAAGACACGGTTCTATCCAAATTAATAGAAACCATAAAATAGTATCTTTGCTTTTTGCAGATGATTTGGTATTAATAGCTCCAACAGAAACAGATTTACAGTATTCTATACACAATTTTAATATAATTGCAAAAAAGGTGCAATATGGAAATCAATACAAAGAAAACTAAAGTGATGGCCTTTTGTGGGAAATATCCTATACCTAGCAAAATTGTTTTGGATGATGAAATTTTAGAACGAGTAAACGAATTTAATTACTTGGGTTATAATTTAGCATTTCAAGATGAAGCTGATATATCGAAGAAAATCATAAATTTTACAAAAACACGGGGATAATTAACAGTATAATGAAACCATCTTTAGTACAGAAGAACACAAGATTACGGTTTTATAAGGTTCTCGCAAGACCAGTATTAAGATCTGGTAGTGAAGCATGGACAATACGAAGAAGAGATGAAAGCCGAATAACAGCAAATGAGATGCAATTTATGCGCCGTACAGCGGGCTACACAAAGTGGGACCATAAAATAAATGAGGAAATTATGGAAGAGTTGGATGTAGAACCCATTCTTCAACATATACAAAACTACCAGAACAATTGGAAAGCCCATCTTCAACGAATGCCGTCTCATAGAATTCCAAAAGCCATACTTCGCTACTGCCCCCAAGGCAAAAGATCGCTGGGACGTCCAAAAAAGTGCTGGATGGAAAATTCCTCTTTGAGACCGTAACAGGCCACACGGCCTAATATTTGCATGGATGATGATGATGATGTATGCAGTAAATGCATGTATAAATAAATAACTTCTCGATAAATTATATTTGAAGAGAAACATTTTCGCCTAGACCGAGACTCGAACCCGGGACCCTTGGCTTTCCGGTCCAAGTGCTCTATCAACTGAGCTACCGAGGCGAGTTACGATCTAGACGCAAATTTTTCTCTTATATACGTTGTAATTCCCTATCGCCAAATGCTTTTGAAACCATTGCTTCTATCTTTGCAAATGGCGGCTTCTTAGTTAAGAAGACATTTATTGGGAATTTAACATTACTTTATAAACCAAGTAAGGCTTCAAATGATGATTTTTATTATTCATTTAACATTATTTATGATTTATTATTGATTTAACAGGAGAAATGTTAAATAAATAATAAAAACATCAAATAACTTCTAATTTATCAAATACACTATATTATAATAAAAAAGTGACTCTATTTAGAGCTTTTAGCAATGTTGTGAATTTTAGCTTGAAATATGCTGTTGACTGGCAACTCTCGGTTTAAACTGGTAGTGAATTCCAATAAAGGGAAAAGTAAGATTGCTAGAGAAGGCGAATAATGATATATTCTGTTTTACAGTGTGTTTAATATTTCGCAGACGTGGTAAGTTATCTATTAGTGACTTTAAGAACACTGCTTCATTTGACGGAAGCATTATTTTCTTTTTAATGTTTTCTTCGTTCTACTGATTTTCATTTCTTTTCTCTCTTGTTTTATCTCTAATCCTTTTTTCACATAAGCACTATTTACACATTCAAACCAAAGATAAATTTAAAATCCCTATTCCGCCGGGAATCTCTCCCGAATCGCCGGAGTGCAAGTTCAGATTTTACCGACTACGTCATAGCGACGGTCAGATTTTGAACGATTGTAGCTTTATTGAGATTTTGGCGTACAAATGAATCATGAACAGAGTAATATTTATTTAACCTCATTTCCATTATCAGAAAATATTAAATTATTCAATTCCCAGGTTTGTCATTTGGACATTTTGTGGCGTTCTCTCTTGACACTGGCGGAATTGTAACCAACGTCTGAGGTTGGGGCGCCTGGAAGTGTGATAATGACAATAGTGGTGCGCTAGGAGAGTCCTTAATCCTAAATTGGATCTAAGGTGAATATGAATAATAATGATGATAATGATGATGATGATTATATGGTCATATAATATTCCTGGACCGTTTGGGCCTTAAAGTTTACTGGACATTTGTCTTACAGTTGAGGAAAGAACCCGAAACAAAAAACCTCACCCAGGAAACTTGTCCCGTCCGGTGATCGAATCCGGGCCCGCTGCGTGACAAAACAGCACGCTACCTCGAGACCACAGTGGTGGACATACATTAAAAATTATTTAGGGAATCTTTACAACAAGTGACGCGCATATTTTTTAAAGTTCCAATCATATACCATGCGCATGCGCTAACAAACGCGAAGCGGTTTACACTATGGAATTACGGGATGCAGCTAATATATACACGATATTTAGGAACCTAAAAGCTAACCTAACGCAATTTAAGTACTCTAACCTGTGAAAGATCAACCTAAAAGCTAACCTAACCCAATTTAAGCACTCTAACCTATGAAAGAATGCAACGCCCAAAAATAAATAGCAAGTTCTGAAATTCTGAAGTATATTTATACAGTTAATTAGTACATACCCAGGTACTGGTTTACATTTCTTAAGACTTTAATACTCTATGTTGGCTGCACTGGAACACGACTTTTAGTGGGTTATCGCTGATTTTGTTTTTGCTTAGAATATTCGTTAAAATAAATATGGCTGTAACGTCTTACTGTAGTTAAGTATCATAGAAAAATATTTTGAAACAATCGTTAGAAAAAATGTAAAAATCATTGTAAATGGTGGGAAATAATTTGAAAAATGAAACCTTAAAAAAGTTTGACAGGAGTTTATGAAGGAGTTAAAAAAGTCGCACCACATGTTGTAAAGATTAGCCAATTATTTAATTATATTATTATTACCACTTGCATTTAAAGAATGGATAATGCTAGGAAGTGAACGCAATTTAGAGATGGGATTTTCGCACAAGGGTAATTGGTACCTCTTTACCAACTTGTTTGAGAATGTAAATCAATATTTTGTCTTTATGTGATGATGAGTAAATTGATGGCACTTATGTATACCGCCCTCGCCACCGAGTTTCTTAGGCAGAGGGTGTGTTAATACCGAGCTGTAATTACCGGCAACCCACAGTAGCTGGGAACACGGGCATCTGCACCTCGTTTATTTTGTCCCAAGTGCTCTGTGTCTGATATGTGCACCTTAATAGCATTACATCAACCTAATATCCTGCTTCATTCAAAGCGAAACTTATAAAATACGAAGATAAATATTGCTTTTAACTGAAAATTTGGTTGATGTCTAGCATTTGATTTATCTTCTTCTGCTATTTTGAACTTTAATACGAAACGAAATAGGATTTCTCATTTTAATTTAACATTAAGTTTCTAATTCTATTTAACCGTAATAATATAGGGTCGCTTTAACAATTAACTATATATAATTAAATATATTTTCCCGCATTGCATTTGAAACAATTTTCCATGGCATATGTATTCGATTCTAAGTGAATTCTAAAATTACACTGGTCAACATGATTTTTGTCTCATGAGTACCAATAGTTGCACTTAATGCAGTTTTTTTATCGTGTTTTGAAATATGTAGTCGGAATTTCTCCATCACCCACAGTTTTTTTTATTTCAATTTCAATTGATGGATTTAAATAATTATTTTTTAATAAACTTTTTTCGTCCATTTGTCCATTGTAAAATAAAACCAAATGGGCTAACTCAGGAGATTTCAGCTATGGAAAAGATATATCAAGGCAAATGGAATCCTAATATACTGGCCGATTATTGTTGGACCATCAAGAGGGATGCTCCACAGGCGAAATATAGCAGAAAATCGTAATTTCTCACTTTCTAGGTGAGTCCGAATGCTCGAATATTGTGTAGTTACGAATGAAGAAAATATGAAAGTGTTTGAAATTATAAATTCCTGTCTCTCGGAAACCTTGCGTGATGGAGAAAAACCGATATCATATTTGAATTCAGGAGAAAAAAATACTATCAGAATCACATATTTTTCTTTCTGAGGCAAAAAAAAGTTTATTTTTTGTTGCTCAGGTAGGCCTATTGATGGACGTATTATTATAAAGGCCTACATTTTATTCAGTTAGATAGCGACACATGTAGAGAGTTTTACACAGTATTTAGAAGGAGATACGTCGAGTCGGCCGCGGTGGTATGTAGTCATGTTCCTGGCTTCTAGTCTCGATGGTCGCTGGTTCAAACCCGGCCAGGGTCGATGGATTTTTAGAATGGAAAAATCTACGTGGCAAGTCCTCCGGGAGAGATTTTAGGCCGTTGATGCAGAGTCCGAAGATTTTCAGGCTCGTAAAAGAACCATAAGACTGAATAAAATATCTCTGTGCAAAAATTTAACCGACCTTCATCCATCCAAGTAATACCATAGTTGCATACTAGATGTCGCATTGAGGCGATGTGCTAACTTCATGTCACTCGTTGACATATGTAGGTAGATAACAAACTCCCGCTAGGAAACCCCCGCATGTGGGACGTATGGGGCACTCACAGACACACACACACACACACACACACACACATAGATATGTTGGGAGAATATTTGTTTAACGATGATATTTAATAACTTAGGACATTTGAGTCGCAATTCAAATTTGGGTGTGAAAGAGCTGAATAATTTTCTCAGAGGATCTTATTTCAGAATTCAGGTTCTTTTCGTGTCGTAAACCTATGACAAGGAACCTACTGCTTTACATTTCTCACAAAGGAAGGAACACTTAGATATTTCACGCCACGAGAAAAATCAATTGACCCTGTCCGGATTTGAACCCACGAATACCGAAATCATATGGGAGTAAAGTAAACACTATTCCACCGGAAATGACATAGTACCTACAAATGAATCACTTCATGAATAAATTCATTCAGTCATTTTGAGAATTTTCCTCATCATTGAGGGTTTTCTCCAACCAATCTTAGTAATTAACATGAATTTTAAAAAATATACAAATTGCTACGGACTTATAAGACCATCAGTTTGCAACAAAAATTCTAAAATTTCCCTTAATTACAATTCTCCATCGTTCTCTCTCCTCTCTGTCTCCGTCTGTTACACCAAATTTCCTCATTGAATTTTGAATATTATTCTTCCAGGTTGTTCTTGGTCTTACTTTTCTGCTCCTTCTTTCAATTAATTCATCTTCAATTAATACATTCTAATTGAATTAAATTGAGATTTTGTATTAGCAAGTTCTGCATTTCTATAAGGTATGCATGTTTTCGTAAATCAAACCTTTAGCTCTCTAAATAAACAAATGAACGTATACGAAATTAGAAAACATATAAAAGTTCAATTTGTATATTTTTTTACATGCCAAGCAGTTAAAAGAAACCTTCTTACAAAATAGAATAGTTAAGCTAAATACAGTGTAAGATGGGCATATGACTGCAGAATTCAATGACCTTATTATGCTATCTTCTGCTTTTCTTTTTAACTGTAGGATATATTCATGAAGCTAACATTTTTAAAACTCATATTACAATTATATTAATTTTCTTGTTACTTACATTTTGAAGTGATCCTTAGTAAGCTGTATTTCCTGCTGTATGGAATATGAAAATCTGTTAGCTGCGATGTGAATACTCTGAAAATAAAATACAAAAATACATGTATTTACTGACTTACTAACGTAAAGTTGATACGCTTAAAGAAAATAATAACCTTATTATGCTCAAACATATAAATTCTTTAAAACATATTTTCTGCAGCGAGAAAACTATTCGTAATACAATAAACAGACGCAGGAAGAAAAAAGTAAAGACGACTCTTTAAATAAATAAATAAATATCTTAATTTTATCTGGCAGAGTTAAGGCCTTAAGGCCTTGTCGCCACTCAACCAGGTTTCTTAAAAAATACAAAATACAAAAAAAATAGTCTTACAACTACATAAACAATTACATATTATAAAAACAATACAATCAATATTTATAATCTATTTTGATTTACTCTAAATTTAACGAATTAAATATATAATATGTACAAGGTATAAAAAAACGAGAAAAAAGTATTAATGGCATAGTATACATTTAAATAAATAAAGAGAAATTAATTATTTCACAACAGGTAACTGTATAAGCGTGACTTAAAGGTGCCAAGTGTGCGGCAACCCCTAATATCTTGAGGAAGGAAATTCCAGTAGCGGACAGGGGCTACTGTGAAGGAAGTAGAATAAGAGCAAGTGCTAGGAAGAGGAATTTTTAGCAGACTTATCTTGTGACCTAGTGTCAATATTGTGGTAATAGGATAACTTCTCAAATCTGGACGCCAGGTAAGTAGGAATGTAGGAATTCAGAAGCTTGAAAAGTAGTGAAAGAGAATGCAATTTACGTCTGTCAGTAAGACGGAGCCAAGAGAGGTTATTAAAGTGTTCGGAAATATGGTCATAACGGCGGATATTGAAAATGAATCGAACGCAAGCATTATGAACACGCTGCAACTCATGCCCCAAATGGAAGTCAATAACCAATCACGTTTAAATGAATTTTGTTTTACAAACCAATAGCAGCTCACTATTTATCGAATTCTCTTTACCAAAAATAAAGAAAGCTCCTCCTTTTTAACATCACTGGTCAGCATGATTTTTGTCTCATGAGTACCAATAGTTGTACTTAATGTCAGTTTTTTATCGTGTTTTCAGCGAGAGAGATTCTTATGAAGATAATGCCGAGTTCAAATCCGGACAGACAACTTGACTGTCACGTTGTTGGAATTGCACTCAAGGATTAAGACAGTAAGTTTGAAAACGAAGGGACTTAAAGAGGAAAACGTCTAGGTGCCTTATTTGTAGGGCTCAAAAAAGTATTGGTTATAGGCTAGGCTGAATCGTATTTAGACCGCTATGTTTACAAATTGCACGTTGACACGCGCTACTCGGGACAGACTTCTAGTACAGTCCGCTTTGTGTAGGAATGGACTCATCTTTGCACAATTTTTGTTTCGGCATTCTGATACAACCACACGTCACGTAAACAGGTCTATTACTGAGGAGAGTCTAACATACACACTCTCCGATCCGAGCAGGCAGTGGAGACGCTCGACAAAGACACGCATTTTGTAAACAATGTGTATAGAAATTAGTTACTCTCCTGATACTGATACTTTTTTCAGCCCTACGTATTTGATTTGTAATTAAAAGAATATGTATACTGATTAGATACATTGTAATAAGAATAAATTACTAAATAGTATCGGCAGACTAGTTTTCAGATGATAACTGTGCTACAGGGATTTTCTTGTCTAGCAAATGGTATTACTATTATGGCAACGTTGTTGCCACTTGATGCCGCTGACTAGTGACAGAGACGGGAAAAGAATAGCATTAATACAATTTTACGGGATAATTATCTTCAGTTTTCTACTAAAATCTAAATCCCGATAATTCTAATGAGTTTACTAAAGTACAACATTAATATTTGAAATTAAGGTCTTCAATTACATACATTAATTTAATTTTCATAAATAATATTCGTCCACAAAATAAACGAATTTATACTCAAGTAATTTAAGAATAATTCACGTAAAATTAAGAGGGTGTGTACTCTTCTTTAACCACAGCTGTACATGACAAAACAAGTTTCGTTGAAAGGGGGTGGTTCAGTTGCATCTCCGTTAGCCGCTGTTCCGCTTAGAGAATTCATCCGTCAAATTTATTAAATAATTGGGTGATACTTATATATTTACTTTTTTACATAAATCAGGCAGCCACTTTTTCTTTTTGGAAAAGTTGTAGGTGAAGCTAATTAACTTCTTCTTCTTCTTCTTCTTATCTTACAAGGATTATGCCATTGGCTCATTCCGGTTTCATGAAAGCTAGAATTGTTAGAATTGTTCAGACCATCTTCTGTGTGGGCGTCCAACATTTCTCCTTCCGTGTGGTTTATAATTCAGCAATGATTTTGGAAATCTTTGTTCTGGTATTCTATTAAAATGTTCTTTCCAGGCATTCCTACATCTAACCATTCGATCTGTAAGTTTAAAAATATTTAATTCCTTACTTATATCTTCATTTCGTTTTTTTTTTGCCCAGCAGTGTATAACCTGCTATACTTTTAAAAATCTCATCTGAATTGCTTCCAATCTTTGTACTTGTCTTTTACTGATCGTCCAACATGCTGATCATCAATACAGGAACAGCCATTATTTTATAAAATTTAATTTTTGTTTCGTTCCTTGGGTTTTTAAAGTTATTTTAATAGATTAGATTAAATTTATTTATTTTGTCATCAATATCATAAATTTTGTCCACCGCTGTGGTCTCGAGGTAACGTGCTGTCTTGTCCCGCAGCGGGCCCGGGTTCGATCCCCAGTCGGGGCAGTTTTTCTGGGTGAGGTTTTTATCGGGGTTTTTCCTCACCTGTAAGATAAATGTCAGGAAAACATTAAGGCCCAAACGGTCCCCGAAATCATATGCCATCATCACCATCATAATCCTTATCATTATCATCATCATCATCCTTCACCGGTGTGGAAAGCAACGGGAAGCTACCACACCTACAATTCCCTAGTAAAGCTGCAAGCATAGCATGAAAATGCTATGATTGCAGTGAAAGACCTTCCCTCGGGCAGAATTACTATGGATGGATGGATCATCAATTTTAACATATGATAAACTGAAATATTGATATAATGGGAGGTTATGACGATGAACCTTAAGAAGGCAGCTCCTTCAATCGTCCTACCCTGCGAGGTGCCAGTAACACCTTCAGAGGACAATTTGCATTCCTAAATGTTTACATGAAAGCACCTGGACTGATCATATGAACTAACTAACCCGTAGGTAAATTGCCGCGCTGACATAATGTCTCCATACATCCCTATCCTGAGCTAATATTTTTCCAATCATCCCCTGTATAATCTATTTCCTTCAAATCATAGTTAATATTATTCTTCCACCTCATTCTTGATTTTCCCTCTGGTTTTCCTACAAGAAGCTTCCATGCATGTTTTTCATTCCCCATTTGTGCCACATGTCCTACCCATCGCAGTCTACGAGACTTAACCTTTCTTATTATATCTGGCTTCCCATAAATACCATGAATTTCACTGTTATATAGTATTCTCCATTCATCTGTCTGTTCTTCTCTCTTTGGTTCAAAAATTTGTATAAGAACTTTATTCTCAAATACTCGTAATATCCTTTCTTCCCTTAAAGTAAGATTCCATGTTTTGCATCCATGTAATGTAATTGGTAGAATAACAGTTTTATATACTTTCAGGTTAACGTTTTTTGAAAGGAGTTGGGACGTCAAGAGTCCCTCTAATGTATAATGGCACGCATTTCCAGAATTGAGCCTATGTTTAATTTCTTTGTGCATATCATTCCTATTTGTGATTTGTTCCTAGGTATTTCAATTCAGCCACTTCTTAAAAATTCCCCCCCATTTGTCATTAGCTGTCCATTTACATTATATAATAATTTCTATATGTGACCATATATTTAGTTTTATTGGTATTTAGCTCCAGTCCCAATTTCTTAGTGTTACTCAATAGTGTGTGCGTGTTGGCCTATTAATTAATTATTTAAAATGTATTAACTAATAAATGAATCTCTCTTAAAAGGACACGTTTACTAGAAAGAATTGCTCCATGAGAACAACTCTATTCTCTAGACATGAAAAAACCCTATAGTTGTGTATTTTGAAACATTGGAGATACATTTAGCAAATATAAAGTTTTGAACCTGTAAACATGTTTTTCTAGGACTATAAAAAACAAGACGTATCTGTTTAAAAAGTAAGACAGTTTGGGACAGTAGAATTCTACAGGGAGGTAAATGTAATTCTACAAGTTTAATTCGAAACCTTAAACAAGTTCACCCATCCTTGTAATGCCGTTGCAGGTGAGGGTGTGTTCAGAATATCAAACTCAAGTGGTTAAAAATGTAAAAGAGACGTGTAACTGGGCGGGGGGGAGGGAAACACACAAGCAAACTACTCTATACGGCTAGTTTCACGTACACCCGGATTTTCATAACACAAAGGAAAACCATTTCATTACAATGTTGTGGTAAACATTAAAAATGCATCCAATTATGCGGATTGTTTTTTTGTAATAGTGCTAAGTTTTCTCGAGCATATATTACTTTTAAAATTGTTTTTGTTAAAATAAAAATTTAATTTGGGGAATGAAAGACGTGCATGAAAGCATCCCTGTAGGTAAACCACAGTGAAAACGCCCAGTTGGTAGACCAAAAATGAGGTGGGAGAATAACATTAACTATGATTTGAGGGCAGTAGATTATACCGGGGATGATTGGAGAACATTAGCTCAGGATAGGGATGCATGGAGAGGTTAAGTCAGCGCGGCCATTAACCTCCGTGTTTGACAGTGCCGGTGAGTGAGTGAGTGAGTTAGTTAATTTGATTAGTGTTAATTTTTATTGTCTTACTTACCATTGTGAATGAATCCAACCATTTAATTTAATTACGTATTTCAGATATTTGTATGACTTACAAAATGGTTACACGAGCCCAATCAGGTAAATTTAGAGCAATTAGGTAGTATTAGACGGGAAACCACCAAGTTACTAAAGAGTAAAAAGAGGGAATATTTGAGGGAAAAGATTAATGATCTTGAAATGAACGCAAAAAATAGGAACATTAGAGAATTATATCAGGGAATTAGTGTAGAGAAGAAAGGGTTTCAGGCTAGAACAAACATAATTCGGAATGAAAATGGGGATATGATTGCAGATTCCAGGAGTAGGCTACATTAAATAGATGGAAAAGTTACTTTAATAAGCTATTAAATGTACATACAGAACAGGATATTGAAGAGGAAAATTTACTGATAGCAGAAATTCTAGTCGCAGAACCAAGTGCATTAGAAGGTGAAATGGCGATAGAAAAATTGAAGATGTATAAAGCATCAGGTTCAGATGAGATCCCAGCAGAACTGATAAAATCAGGGGAAGAAAAATTGATGGACAAGATACACCGGTTGCTGAGTATGATATGGAAGAAAGAAGCTCTTCCATATGGCTGGGAAGAATCTAGTATCTTACCAACTTATAAGAAAGGAGATAAAACTGATTCCAACAACTACAAGGGCATCTCATTACTTTCAACTTTGTACAAAATTCTAACAAATATATTATAGTAAGCAGACTTACACCCTAAATTGATAACATTCTAGGAGATCATCAATGTGGATTAAGAAGAAACAGGTCTACAACAGATCAGATTTTTAAGTATAAGACAGATTTTAGAAAAATAAATGGGAATATCATGATACTGTACATGAACTACATGCAGACATAAAAAACATACGATTCAATTAAGAGAGAGAAATTATATAGCATCCTGCTGGAGTTCGGAATTCCTATAAAGTTAGTAAGACTTATACGAATCTCTTTAAATGGCACAAAAAGTAGGGTTGGGTTTAAGCAAACAGCTTTCGAATACTTTTGAAATTCACAATGGATTTAAGCAAGGAGATGCACTATCTCCTCTACTATTCAATTTTGTACTAGAGCATGCCATCAAATGTTTAGATAATGAAGAACGCCTACAACTCAATAGTATTAATAAGCTGATGGTTTATGCTGATGATATAGTACTATTGGGAGATTGCGAGGAGATACCAAGGGCCAACACGCACACACTATTGAATAACACTAAGAAATTGGGACTGGAAGTAAACATCAGTAAAACTCAATATATGGTCATACGTAGAAATACACACATAGAAATATGGTCACACAGTAATGCATGGAAATGGACTGCTAATAACAAACGAGGGAAATTTTTAAGAAGTGGCTGAATTCAAATACCTAGGAACAATATTCACTAATAGGAATGAGATGCAAAAAGAAATTAAACATAGGCTCAATTCTGGAAATGCGTGCTATTATGGATTACGGGGACTCTTGACGTTCCAACTCCTTTCATAAAACGTTAAACGTCAAACTGAAAATATATAAAACTGTTATTTTACCAGTTATATTATATGGATGCGAAACATGGACTCTTACTTTAAGGGAGGAAAGGAGGTTAGGAGTATTTGAGAATAAAGTTCTAAAGAAAATTTTTGGACCAAAGAGAGATGAACGGATGGGTGAATGGAGAAGACTACATAACAGTGAATTGCACGATCTTTATAGGAAGCCAGATGTAATAAGAACAGTTAAGTCTTGTAGACTGCGATGGGCGGGACATGTGGCACGAATGGGGAATAAAATACGTGCATGAAAGCTTCTTGTAGGAAAACCGGAGGGAAAACGCCCAGTTGTTAGAATGGAGAAGACTACATAACAGTGAATTGCATGATCTTTATAGGAAGCCAGATGTAATAAGAACAGTTAAGTCTTGTAGACTGCGATGGGCGGGACATGTGGCACGAATGGGGAATAAAATACGTGCATGAAAGCTTCTTGTAGGAAAACCGGAGGGAAAACGCCCAGTTGTTAGACCAAGAATCAGGTGGGAGAATAACATTAACCAAGATCTGAGGGAAGTAGATTATACAGAGAATGATTGGAAAAGATTAGCTCAGGATAGGAATGGATGCATTGCTCATGTTCTCGCGACCATCAACCTACGAGTTCGATCATGACATTGAGTTAGTTAGTATGAGTTTTTACATTTATATTCACTAGTTTCCCTTCAGACATTCTATTAGGTTATTATCATTATGTACTTGTGTTCTGCTTTAGTGTTAGTAATTAATTATAATTAATGTATGTATTGAGACATATGTTATTTTTTTGTTGAATGTCCTCTGAACATGAGTTTCTATTCCTTCAGTTGAAAGTAAATTATATATATTATTTATTTTCACTGAAGGAATACATACTCGTGTTCAGAGGACATTCATATATTAAATATATATATATATATATATATATATATATATACAGGGTGGACCGCTCGAATGGACCTAATTTCAATTGCTTGTTACTGGCAAACGGTTGAAGATAGAAACTTAAAACAACGTTCATATTACAGAAAAACTCACCAAGTTTTGATATCCAGATCACCACATCTCTATATGAGCCCCAGCAGTCACTGTGACGATATCAAAGCGATGAACAATTTCTTGCCAAGTACGTTGGAGTATGTCTTCTGGAATGTTCTCAATAGCCTCTATGATGCGCTCACGAAGATCACGAAGGTCTTTGACTGGGGTGGTGTAAACTTTATCTTTGACATAGCCCCAGAGAAAGAAATCCAGTGGTGTTAAATCGGGAGATCTCGGGGGCCACGGCGATTGGTCCTCCCCTACCAATCCAACGGCCAGGGAAAATGTTGTCCAAAGTCGTACGAACTTCATTGGACCAGTGGGGAGGAGCACCATCTTGCTGGAAACGATGTTAGGCTGCAGTTGTTCAATTTGTGGAAAGAAGAACTGCTCCAGCATGTCAAGATATGTGGTACCACGAACATTTTCTCGGCGAAGAAAACGGTCCAATGACCTTATTATGTGACAAACTGCACCAAACATTCATCTTCGGACTATCACGAACATGCTCTTGAATAGCGTGAGGATTCTCCGATCCCCAGATCCGCACATTATGCCGGTTTACCTTGCCTGACAAATGGAAAGTGGCTTCGTCCGAGAAGAAAATCTTGGTCATGAAGTCAGGATCAGCGCCGAGACGGTCCAGCATCGTATTGGCGAATTCCACTCGTTTCGGCATGTCATTCGGCTCCAGACGTTGCACTAACTGCACTTTATATGCGTGCAGTTTGAGGCGTTTGTGGACAATCCGTTGTAATGTCGATTTTGGTATTTGAAGTTCCCGCGAAGCTCTTCTTAATGACTTCCGGGGGCTTCGCTCAAATGCGGCTTGAACATTGCTACCATTTCATCGGATGCTCTGCGAACCACCACCATGCTTCTTCAACACAGATCCTGTAGCTAATAATGTATCACGCCACTTCTTTATGCTTCTAGCAGTTGGAGCATCACGGTTAAAACACACGCCGGAACTCCCTTTGAACTCTAATGATTGATTTAAACTCCGCATACCACAAAACAGCTTGCGCTTTCATCTGCGGAGTCGCCATTTTCACAAACAATTAAATCTAAGAACGAGAAACGTATCTTTGTGCCATCTACCGACAGGATTCGAAACTTGGTGAGTTTTTCTGTACTATGAACGTTGTTTTAAGTTTCTATCTTCAACCGTTTGCCAGTAACAAGCAATTGAAATTAGGTCCATTCGAGCGGTCCACCCTGTATATGTTATAATTAAATATTTAACATTGAGCAATGCAAGCTTAATATGGTATGATAAGAAAAATAAATGCCTGGACGGGATTCGAACCCGGATCTCTGAGTCTGTACCTCAGTGTGATATCCATTACACTACCAGGCGAATCCAATTCAAACATTTATTTTTAAGCTTGCATTGCTCAATGTTAAATATTTAATTATAACATCGATAAAGCGTCACTGCTATAAAGTAAAAATGTCCTCTTTAATTTGCTTACTTGTTATAGTCAGCTACTAGATGGCAGTGAAGACTGAGTTCTCGCGACATCTAGTAATAATGGGGAATATAATACAATTGTAATGTTATTGCTGTTTTTGTTGTTTATTTTTCTTTACACTAGTACCAATTATTACTTTATTGTAACGGACTGTCAACAGCACGTACGGCTTACTGCCCGTGCGACCCATATTTGTAAATAATATTGTAAATATCTTACTTTTTGTCTAATAAAGTCCTACTACTACTATAATACATATATAAGAAAAATAAATGTTTGAATTGGATTCGCCTGGTGGTGTAATGGATATCACACTGAGGTACAGACTCAGAGATCCGGGTTCGAATCCCGTCCAGGCATTTATTTTTTTTCTTCTTCTTCTTCTTCTTCCTTCCAAGTATTAGGCCAAGGCCTGTTACGATCCTATAGAAAATTTTCCCTCCAGCGTTTCATAGGACGGCCCAGTGATCTTCGTCCTCTTGATATTTATTTTTCTTATCATACCATATATATATATATATATATATATATATATACATACATATGTGTTTGTGTGTGTCGTTACTTGTAAAATCAATACCGATAAACTAGTGATGAAATATCATTATGCATATATCGTATTTACTAACATGATTTATACACTAGGGCTTTTTTAATTTTTTTCCGCGTATATTTCACGCATGTACAGTAATATTATTTAATTATCGTTGTACTTAATTTACCTTACTATCTGATTAAGTTAGGATAATATGGATTTTCCTCTAATAAGTTTAAACGTCTTATAGCAAGTAGAACTAGCCGCTAGAGTGGCAGGGTCGGTCCTTAACCTGGAATCCATGCGAAGGTTGCCATTATCTTTTGTCCGACCAATGTTCTATGCATTCTCGCGGTATAATACTTTCTTTTTTTCGGAATAGTACAGTTCTCAAAAACCTGGCACAATATATTTGGAATGATTAAGGGTACAAAGGTAAGCCTAACCTTGGGTACGTATGAGGAGGCAGACGACGCAGAATTGAAAATTCTAATATGTTATTCCTCTGGTTAAATAAATGAAATGTGCTACATTCCAGTTTATCCTGAAAACTTTTTCCTGTAAAGTATATCCAGTAAACTACTGGTCCGTGAAACGTTCCTCGCCTAAATCATGAATTCGCCTTTTAGATCACAAAAATATGGTAACTAAGTGCGTTAAATACGCAATTAAAATATGGTAGTTATTTTTAATTCATGGTCCTATATATAAGAGCATAATACAGAATATTTTGTCACATGGAAGTGAAACTTGGTCTTTGACGGAATTACAAAAGAATAAAATTAGAAGAGTTGAATTTGATTATCTCAAAAGGAGCCTTCAAAAAACAAGACAGGATAATATAAGAAATTAATTCCTTTGGAGAGAAATTAATGTCACCACATCTGTTGTTAAGAGGATTCAAAATCAAACTCTTAAATGGTATGGCCAAGTACAAAGAATGAAAGATGGCCAAAAATATGTCCCCCCTGGAAGAAATAAACATGGCAGACCAAGATGGAAATGGAAAACCTATGTCAGAACTATAATGGATGATAGGAGTTTGAAAGAAGAAGATTGGAATTATAGAAATAAATGGAAACTGAAGATGGCAAACCTATAAGTGGAGGAAAGCCGAAGAAGAAGAAGAGAGGCCCTATATATGTTACATTATTGAGATGAATTATAATAACAGATCAAAGTCGATTGAATTGATGAATTTCCGGGAAACATTTGAGTTGTTAGTCATGCCATGAGTTTGCTGTCGATGCTTGGTTAATTCCGTTTGTTAAAATGTAATAATGTATTGATGTAACATTCTCAGTTGATTTATCGATAAACAAATCAAGGAGTCGAAAAGTAAATTGAGATTTATTTAATTTTGTGGAATTATGTATGAATCAAATTTTCATTCGCAGATCAGATTATTTTACGTTGCAGAAGTAGAATCAACTGTCAATTATTCTGAACCTATGGAGGTATGATTCGGTTTTTCTATGTCCAGTGATAATTTTTGTGTACATGCAGCTTAAATGGGAAATCAAAGTATGGTGGTATGATTCGGTTTTTCCATGTCCAGTGATAATTTTTGTGTACATGCAGCATAAATGGGAAATGAAAGAAGGGCATGGAAACTTATTATTTAAAAACCAGAGAGAATGTGTCATGTAGATAGACCACCAATGATGTAGGAAAATAACTATCATGATTTGAGGGAAGTAAATTATACAGTGGATGGCGGTTTGACAGCTATGTCCGCGCGACCATGGATCTGCAGGTTTGGATGTACCAATGATCTAGTTATACAGGCCGTCGTTCTACAGTGCAAACCTCTACCGACTATTTTCTTCACTTTTCTCTATTGTCCCATCATCATCCACCAGATTTTCTGGTACTATAATTCCCAAATTGGGAACTGAATGACATCCTCCATGCTGTCCTTAGACGTTCTCTCTTCAACTTCTAAACAGGTATACCCATTTCAATACGCTCCCTATTATTATTATTATTATTATTATTATTATTATTATTATTATTATTATTTATTATTATTATTATCATTATTATTATTATTGCAGTATTATTTTTATTATTAAAATAAACTATAAATAAATAAATTATAATAAAAATAAATAAAAATTATAGGGAAATAAGATAAATAATTCAGTATGGAAGAAATGACCTATATTAGAAAAATAACTAAAACGTTTAAAAGGGTGTGTATATATATAATGAAAAGAAAAACTAATAACTGCCTGAGCCGGGATTTGAACCCGAGACCTGTAACTCTTAACTCTACACGTTAGTGCGCTACCAACTGCGCCAGTCAGGAATCCTAACACAAATATTTTTTCCTTCCTTATGTATCATTCTCAGTTCATGAGAGGCAGCGATAGATTGGTCGAATTGTCATCTAGTGGCTCCTATATGTAGCAAGTAAGCATTTTAAAGGGAATTTTTACTGAATAGCAGTAACACTTGTTTATTTAGACGTTATAATTACATTCTTGAAATTTAGCAACGAAGGCCAATAATTGGCATGGAAAGAAAAATAAATGCCTGAGACGGTATGTATATTATATATATATATATATATATATTATTATTCGAATTCTGTATGGATAGAGTAATAAGTAGCATGCAAACAAGGAGTCTTATGGAAGAAGATTAATTATACAAGGATCACTGGCATAAAAATCGCTTTGGATTGAAGCAGAACTACTGTATTGTGTAATAAGCTTAATAATAATAATAATAATAATAATAATAATAATAATAATAATAATAATAATAATAATAATAACAATAATAATAATAATAATAATACAATACCCGTTATTATTATCATCGTCTGTTATATTAAGTAGAACTGCAGAAAAGTGATGATAGAAAATAACACATTTTAAATGAAGCAGAATGGCGAATAAAGGCATTGGTATCATAAAAAGCAATGTTGGAATAGGTGGAGGTATAAAGCTATTTATTTGTGTGTCAGTGTGAAGAGATAAATCAATGTATGTAATATCCTATGTACATGTTGTGCTGAAATATTCACTGCTTTGTTATTTATTGTATCTGCTCTGATATGCACAGCTTTTCACGCTTTCGCAATTTTGCTTCTTTCAATAATTCATAGCATAATTCATTTTTAAATTTCCGCTCCACATTCCCTTTTCAAATGACACTTCACTTGTTTCTCTAACCAATTTAATGGACGATTCCAAAAAGAAATATCCCACCAAACCGTATGAGTTGTTTCAGGTGGTAGCAGTGTAGGCTCGAATTCGGGAAGTTACCGGACTTAATTCCGGTGTCTACCAACCTGGTTGGAGTTTTCGATGATTTATCTATCTTTAAGACAAATACTGTTTTGGAATTTCATTGGTATGTTCAATCTAATCATTAGGCATTATTCATTAATCACAAAGTGTATTTTTACAAAATATATTTTACACACAAAGACACATAGGCTACGATATAACCAAAGTTAAAGTGTACCAAAATAATATTCAAGTAAAACATATTAATTTTATTTAGAAACATTGATTCTGGTATATTTTATACATAAGCAACTAATTCACTATCACTATAGAACACGCAGATTCACGGCCGCGCTGATATAAGCTCTCCACACATCCCTATCCTGAGGTAATATTTTCCAATCATCTCCTGATTTCTCTACATACCCCAAACCATGTTTAAAGTTATTCTCCAACCTCATTCTTGTTCTACCAAGTGGGCGTTTTCTCTCTGGTTTTCCTAGAAAATGTTTCCATACCCCTCTTGTTTTTCCATTCGTGCCACATGTCATGCCTATCGCAGTCTAGGAGATTTAAGTTTTCTTATTATATCTGCTTTCCTATAAAAATCATGTAGCTCACCGTTATGTAAGTCTTCTCTATTCGCCTGTCTGTTCATCTCTCTGTGGTCCAAAAATGATTCCTAAGAACATTATTTTCAAATACTCCAAGTCTTTTTTTATTCCCTTAAAATATGAGTGCAAGTTTCGCATCCATATAATATAACTGATGAGAAAAACTGTTTCATATATTTTCAGATTAATCTTTTCGGAGAGAAGTTGGGACGACAAGAAATAGCATGTATTTCTATAATTTAGTTTATGTTTAATTACTTTGTGCATCTCATTCCTACATGTAATTATGTAATTGTTATTTTTAATTATATTACTTTGCCCACTTTTATAATAAAATTTATACTCCTAACGAACTTATTATTCAATATTCTCGGCCGGATGCATTTAGAAGAACATTTAGAAACAGGTCTACAACAGATCAGATTTTTAGTATAAGACAGATTTTAGAAAAGAAATGGGAATATAATGGTACTGTACATCAAGTATATGTAGACTTCAAAAAAGCATATGATTCAATTAAGAGGGAGAAGTTATATAGTATCCTGCTGGAGTTCGGAATTCCTAAAAAAGTTAGTTAGACTTATACGAAAGTGTCTAAATGGCTCAAAGAGTAGGGTGCGTGTAGGCAAACAGTTTTCAGACATTTTGAAATCCAGAATGGGTTGAAGCAAGGAGATGCACTATCTCCTCTACTATTTAATTTTTGTACTAGAGCATGCCATTAAATCTTTAGAGAATGAGGAAGGCTTACAACTGAATGGTATTAATAAGCTGTTAGTTTATGCTGATGATGTAGTACTATTGGCCGATAGCGAGGATATACTAAAGGACAACACGCACACACTATTGAGTAACACTATGAAATTAGGACTGGAAGTAAATATCAGTAAAACTAAATATATGGTCACACGTAGAAATTCAGTATATAATGGAAATGGACAGCTAATGACAAATGAGGGAAATTTTGAGGAAGTGGCTGAATTCAATTACCTAGGAACAATAATCACAAATAGGAATGAGATGCACAAAGAAATCAAACATATGCTCAATTCAGGAAATGCATGCTATTATGCATTGCAGAGACTTTTGATGTCCCAATTCCTTTCAAAAAAAGTTAAACTGAAAATATATAAAACTATTATTATACCAGTTATATTATATGGGTGCGAAACATGGACTCTTACTTTAAGGGAGGAAAGGAGATTACGAGTATTTGAGAATAAAGTTCTTAGGAAAATTTTTGGACCAAATAGAGATGAACAGACAGGTTAATGGAGAAGACTACATAACAATGAACTCCATGGCCTTTATAGGAAGCCAGATATAATAAGAACAGTTCAGTCTCGTAGACTGCGATGGGCAGGACATGTTGCGCGTATGGGGAATGAAAGACGTGTATGGAAGCTTCTTGTAGGAAAGCCAGAGGGAAAACGCCCAGTTGGTAGACCAAGAATGAGATGGGAGAACAACATTAACTATGATTTGAGGGAAATAGATTATACAGGGAATGATTGGAAAGCATTAGCTCAGGATAGGGATGTATGGAGAGCTTAGGTCCGCGCGGCCATGAACCTACGGGTTCGATAGTGCCAGTGAGTAAGTGAGTAAGTATGGATCTATGTTTAGCAGTATTCCAGAGCTACCGCTGAAGACAGCACAGGATATCGAAAGACATTGGATACACACCCAGAACCAAGGTGGATACTTAAAAATCAATTACTTGTTGTTAAATAGTTAATTTTTCTCCAGAACTAAATATATTCTGTCAGTAATAAATATGTTTTTTCATTTTTATATCTTGTACATTTTATATTTCATTCGTTAAATCTAGAGTAAATCAAAATATATTGTGAATATTAATTGTATTGTAATATACTATGTAATAATTTTGTACAATATAATTTAGATTCTAAAAGACCCAACGGCAATGGAATCGGATGAGAGTCCTCAGGATAGGGAGGTGCAGATCAGGTTCGGAGGCCGTAGTAAAGGCGATTTAGGGGACGGAAACTCCGAAATAAAAAAGCCTGGTCCTCCAGGTTGGGGATTGGGTGTGAGGTTAGTACCCTCATCCCAGAAAAAAAATATACCAAATTACGAAGCTTCAAAGAAATAGCAATGGCTTGTCTTTATTGGCACAACCTGGCAAACGGAAAAATGATAATGATTTTAAAGTTGCAACCTGGAATGGTTTATCTCTCTATGAACCCGGAGCAATTAAAATGCTCTTGAAACAATTAGAAGATTGAGATGCTAGAGAGTTAGGATTGAGAAATTGGTGGAGAGAGGCACAGGACCGAGCTAATTGGAGCAGGATTTTTAAAGAGGCCAGGTGTTAGGAATGAGTTGTTGCGCTCGTGATGATGATGATGATGATGATAATAATAATAATAATAATAATAATAATAATAATAATGTAATTTAGATGTAATAGTAATTTTTGTGATTTTTTATCTAACCTGGTTGAATGGTACAAGAAGGCCTTACGGCCTTAACTCTGCCAGGTAAAACAAATCTATTATTATTATTATTATTATTATTATTATTATTATTATTATATTATTATTATTATTATTATTATTATTAAACCCGAAAAAACCTGTCCCAAGCCAGGTTAGAAAAGGGTAAGGAGGAGGAGTAACAACCTCATTAAAAAAAAACAGGGTTCAGAACGCCCGGCTGATAATTCTCTGTGAGGGCCCGCTATCTAGGATACAGATGCTGCTGCCTTGCAGTTCATCATTGGTTTGGTAAAGACTAGAGGAAGAAAACCTTGACCAAAAATTACCTGATCCTCCAAGTTGATGCATCAGGCCAGCTTCCTGTTCGCCACAAAAAACATAACAATGCTAAAAAGCCTAACGATTTAATTATGGGCACGTACGACGAATACAAGACGGAAGGTTACCCAGGAAAACATTGGAATGGTGTCCACCTAGAAGAGGAAGGAAAGGAAGACTCGGAAACTCGTAGATGCAAGAAATAAGAACTGGAATGAGAGCAAGGGGATTGGAGGACATGGAATGGATGGATAGAGACGAGTGGAGAAGAAAAATAAAACTTCAGGCACAGAAATATGTGTAAACATTACAATTCTGTATATAAATAAAATTATTATTATTATTATTATTATTATTATTATTATTATTATTATTATTATTATTATTATTATTATTATTATTATTATTATAACTCCGCCATGGCCGGTCCCAAGCCCGGATGAGAAAGGAGGAGGGGAGGAGTAACAACCTCGTTAAAAAACCAGGGTTCAGTTGGCTCCGACTGATAGTACTCTGTAAGGGCCCCTAGCCAGGGTTACGGTGAAGACCTCAACGGCAGAGTCGGCGCAGAAGGAGTCCTTCATCACGGCGGATCTGGCGGAAGAGGCAACCCTATCTCTAAGGGAAATAGAGAAACGCTGCCCTTGCGGTGAAGAGGGATCTTCAAAGGCTATGGGAGGAAAACCCAGACAGAAATTTTCCTGGTCCTCCAGGTTGGGGGTTTATGCTGTGGGCCAGCTCCCCACACATTAGAAAAAAAAACAAATGCTAAAAGACCAAATCAATCAAAGCCGAAAAGAAGATATTATTATTATTATTATTATTATTATTATTATAAATCCCCCGTGCGCTGGGAATCGAACTCGTGTAGCCGGAATGGAAGGTTAGTACTATTCCGATCATAACACGGTGCAACATTTTTCTCCAAGTTCATAATATATAGGCTATTTTCATCCTCTGGATGCAAGGAAAGTTTCCCTAAAATAGTTATGTGTGCTTTTTATACTCTTTATGTAAGGATAGATTTTGAACAACACTAAGCAGTTTTATAGTGTTCTACGTTCTCTTGTAAACACAAAAGCGTTGATTGAAGTGTTGTAAGTACTGTAGTTTGACAATTCGGTTTCGTGTTGAGAAATACGTGATTATATAGTTGTGATTATATTCGAAACATCAAGACGCGAAAGCATCACTGTCAGTAATTATGTGTGTGTCTGTCAGGTTGGTTCACCTGTAATGCTTTATCTCATTAAGTGTCACTTCAAACTATTCCTATAATTACTATAATTATATATGACAGGATTACCAACGTATGTAACTTCAGTCAGCCGAATGTTCTACTTGATTTATAAGCTAATATTTCATTAGAATTTCAAGTGTTATTCGCATGTAATAATGGATACCAGTGTGAGTTTTACTAGAGGCGGGGAAATTAATGTTTGCTCGCTAAAACAATGTTTAATTATTATCACCAGTTCGGTATCACAAATGTAAATCAATTTTCTCGAATTAAGTTTCAACCAAATAAATTTTGCTTTTCTTTTGCAGCTCGCAAATTCAATCAAATATTATTTTTATGTTTGCATATCTGAATTAGTGCCCCTTTAAAGCCTAATAAATGAAAAAAAGCTCAACTCTAGTAAAATGCATTTTAAAATCTTACCACATCACGTCTCTAAAGTGCCGAATTATACTCAAAAGATTATTATTATTATTGTTATTATTATTATTATTAAACAGGGTTTTACATGTAAACATATTTACTGTGACTATTTAACTCATGCCCCAAATGGGAGTCAATGACCGATCACATTTCTATTAATTTTGGCTTACAACCAATCACAGTCGTTTTTCACCTCGATTTTATCAATTTAATTTTATCACTTTAAAATCAAGCTCCTCCTTTTTAACATTCTGATTAGTCAACACTTTTGAAATTCTTTTGAGGACGACTGATTTACTAGGTAAAAATTATATAATTAACATCTTATTCTGAATATGTCAGACCATTATTTTGCAGTGATTGACTGTCTAAGAAATATGTTGGATATAATAATTTATATATTAAGATGTAAGAATTCTAGAATGCATGTGGCTACCAGATTGTATATTTAGTGCACGAATGTAACGAGATACTGCTTGCGAGATATAATATAAAAACATTTCTAGCAATTGATTATACCACAAAAAAAAAACCAGTATTTGCACTTTCTTAAACGTATTATTTCCCAGGTGTTTAGGTTCCAGAAAATATAATTGACATATTTACATCATAGGACATCAGAAATTACTTAATAACCTATAATGTTGGTTATAAACAGTTTGACGCGTTTCATTTTTCCTCCACTAGGGTGTATTCTTACAATATTGCGATCCTTTGGCAATAATTAATACTATCTGGTTGCAGTGGTGAACAAATGAAACATAATAAACGTTTCTCATTTATTTTCAAACGTCGCCGCTTACATTAAATATATAAATATTTTAAAATAACTATATTTAATTAATGATTTGTGAGTAAACAGCTTAATTCTATTCGTTAAATAGTCCTAACAAATGCCACTCTTGATTTCCAAATTCTCTAAATAAATTCACTCGTCACTTCGTGATATCGTGAATTTATCGAGATTTTTGGAAATCACTCGTGGCATTACTTATGACACATGTTCAGTCTTATTATTTTCCCCCAATTTTCTCTATCATCTTAATTCCCTCTTGTAGTTTTTTCTTCAATTGTCTTATCACTTATTGCAACCGTAAATGAAGAATACTATCCATGTACGGAAAAAAAATGAATGTCCACTTTTGGTGAAATTTGAGATTTTGGCGACAATGGATTGCAGGTATCTATTATTACAAGTGTCCATAGAAAAAATCAGTCTCTATAAAATGGGAAAACAGAATACACATACATTTAATATGGTTATCATTTTTAAAAGTCCAACATTGTGGTCTCGAGGTAGCGTGCTGCCTTGTCATGCAGCGGGCCCGGGTTCGATCCCTGGTCGAGATAAGTTTCCTGGGTGAGGTTTATTTTCGGGGTTTTTCCTCACCTGTAAGACAAATGTCAGGAAACTTGAAGGTCCAAACGGTCCCCGAGCATCATATGGTCATCAAAAATCATCATCATTCATATTGGCCTTAGATTAAGTTTATAATTAAGGGTTCTCCTGGCGCACCATTATCATCATCACATCACCCATCATATCATCGGCGAGGCCGTTACCCCGCCTTCCAGGCGCCTATACCTCAGAAGTGGGGGTTACAATTACGCCAATGCCAGGAGAGAATAACAGAAATGTCGAAGTGATAACCTGGGGCATTGAAAAACAAATTGAAGTGTTATATGTTTTAAATGTCGGTCGGCTTGTTTTTATCAATAAATAGCCTACATAATTGCTGTGGCTCATATTTTGCACCTGTTTGACTCCATTGCTCTTCAGGCAAGATTAAGTAAATATTGTGTTTAGTTAAGTTGTTTAAATTTGAACATGGCATCAAGTGAAGAAAATAACGCAGTTAATCAGACTAGACCAAAGATAACAAAATCTAAATATGATAGACTCAGTGACCACTAAATAATAAATGCATTAGATCAAAGAGTTATATTTCTAGGAAAGATTGAAAATGCAGAAAACAGTATTTCATAAAAGTTATAAAAACAGGAACGTTGTTTACTAATACACGAATTCAATTTACTTGGTGATAAAAACATGCAGAATCTACCCTTGTGTTATTTATACAAGTTCTACAAATGAAACAAAGATCACGGAAGTCAGAAGATCATTCTTACACAGAGAAGTACTTGTACAGGAGAAAGAAAAAGCAATTTGAATTCCAGATTTTTCAAAGGCTTCAATTTATGAATCTTCATCATTTAACAAATGAAAATATAAACACAATAGATTTCAATGTACTATCAGCCTATTGTTCTTTCATGGAAAATAATAATAATAATAATGATGATGATGATGATGATAATTAACAAACACATATGAATCATGGGCTCTCACAGTAAATTTAAATAACATAATATTGGGCAATAAATAGCAATGAGACAGAAAATGTAATATTGGAAGAAGGAATTCAAATAAAGCAACTGAAACAAACTAAATATTTGTGAATAATTATGGATAACATTAAAGGTATAGACAAAGAGAACATAAAGCATAGAATTGAATTGAGTAGAAAAATAATATCGCCGTTAAATTCCATATGGTGGGATAAGCATATTTGGAAAGACACAAAACATATATATATTGGAAAAACATTGGTGGAATCTGTTGCAACGTATGGAAGTGAGGTATGGACAATTAATAAATTTACTACAAGAATAGACTAATAGCTCTAGAAATGGATTATTTATGCAGAAGTGCCAGAAAGTCAAAATTAGAACATGTCACAAATAAGTAAGTTAGAAACATAATGGAAGCAGAAGAAAGCATAATTGAAAGAATTGAGGAGAAGGAATTAAAATGGTTAGGACATATTTTAAGAATGGAATATGAGCGATGTCCGAAACTACTATATCAACGGCAACCGACCAGAAATAAGAAAAGAGGGAGACCAAAGTTAACATGGAAGGAAAACACGAGGACAGTAATGCAAGCAAGAAGGCTAAACATTGAAGATGTCCAAGGTCATCTATAAATATAACGACCATAAATAAGTATATTATCTTTATTTATATACATAATTCTTCTGTGCGTGTGTTTGTCATTCTACTCCTCCCAAACGACTGGATCGATTTTGATAAAATTATTTGTGTGTATCTGATTGGTTCCCTCGATGGTTTAGATTCACAATTGGACCCTCTAAAACCATTAGGTGTATGTGTTCACCTGAAGTGAAAATTTAAAAATTGCTTTAGCGGTCACATTTTTCGATGTTTCTCAATGAAACTCAGTATATCCTATTAAAATAAAGCGATGTAGACATTATACAAAAATGAAAATCCGATAATTAGAAGTAGAGGTTCACCTGAAACCCGAAATTCAAAACTGCCTATATGACTTGACCGATTTTAATGGCATTTTTGTGTGTGTTTAAGTGGGTCCCTGGGTGGTTTAGACTCACAATTGGACTCGGCAGGTGGCGCTGCGATCGTTATATTATTTTTTTATGTCAGATGTGTAGTCATCTGCATTAACGACATGTTCCGCGCTACAACAATGTGACGTCATCATGCACGCTTCTTGAGCCACAACAGATGGCTGTGAGAGGTTTTCTTGCGAACTTATTTAATAAGATCTAATTAAGTTTTAATTAGTGAATTTTATGGTAAAAAGTAACTTATATTTTTATCGTCCGGCCGTGACACGAGAATTGAACGTTCGGGCAGGACAACGTCGGCCGGGTCGGCTAGTATTATATGAAAACTTGGCCAAACTGCATACAAAAAGTGTAAAATCTATAACATACTAACGTTTACGATAACTAGAATTAAAACCAATACTAAAATATACTGAAAGCAAGATAAACGATACAGTAGGTAACTCCTATAAAATACAGATGGAAAAAAATACAAAACGAAATAATGAAATGCAATGTATTAATATTTACCTGTAATACAGGAAATTTATTTTAAGAGGAAACATCGCATCTTTCTGCCGCCGTGAACAGTGCGATCGCAGCGTGGGAGACAAGTTGTACACAACATCCCAGCGGTTATTTGCTTCAGTGTGTTGTAGTGGGACGCATGTCGCTTGTTGTGTGTTAAATAAGAAAACGATCGAAAATGAAGTATAGGTTGAACAGCGAATTTATTTGGTGGAATGTTACTTATTGAGAAATAACCATAGACGGCGCGTTCGGAGATTTTCTCAAAAATATCCTGACTGTACGATTCCTACAAAATCGTGCCTTTCGAAGTTGATGAACAAGTGGCATACAACAGTCTATTACCGAAGCGGAATTACAGAAAGTGGCAGATCATTTGTTTAAACGATGTGAGGCATGTCTTACTGCGGACGGTGGTCATTTAGAACAGTATCTCAAATACATGGTAAGTAATAAGCCTCTATGTGTAGGCCTATTTTTATAATAATCTAAATTAGTTGAGTTATTTGTATCTTGTAGCTTCTAACTGTCTTCATTTGCCGATAGTAACGGAACACGCTCCCCGCCGGTGGAAGTACAATAACGGGCAAAGTGAGAGCCGCTGCAACGCTGTAAAAAAGGTTTCCGCTTAATATGGATTTCCTATATATAGAACGCAGGGTTAAAATATTGATAGATAATAATGTTTTAACCCTAGCAATACCAACCCATATTTCATAACTTATACTCACAATACATTGTGTTATTATTTAATTGTAATATTATTGTGTTTTCTTTATGTAAGTGTAATGTTATTGCTTTTTTTGTTGTTTATTTTTCTTTACACTAGTACCAATTATTACTTTATTGTAACGGACTGTCAACAGCACGTACGGCTTACTGCCCGTGCGACCTATATTTGTAAATAATATTGTAAATATCTTACTTTTTGTCTAATAAAGTTCTACTACTACTACTACTACTACTACTACTACTACTAACTTATACTACCAACGGGGGGTACTTTATGACCACCACTTTATACTAAAGTATATATTACATACATAAGCATGGTATTCTATAATATTTAATTTTAAAACAAATGTGTTATATATGAGTATTTTTTGAACACAGTTTAACACATTTGTTTTAAAATTAAATATTATAGAATACCATGCTTATTTATGTAATATATAATTTAGTTTTGCATTTTGTTTTGACTAATCACATTATATATTTAGCCTCATATAATAGTCTGTGTCTTAATGTAAGCAGAACATTTGCGCAAATTCATGATTGATACTTGTAGAAACAATAATTTCAGGGCAATACCCCAATCTAATCATTGATGGTAGTATGTGTCACTCATCACTCCCCCCAGAACTCTGTTCACATTTTGAACAAATCACTGTTTTCTTACTATGCCCCCCCCCACAAGTATACCTGTGAAAATTGCCACACATTATTGTTGTTTTACTACTTTTGTTGTAATTTTGTTTCTTACACATGAAGTTTGAATTGTGACACCTTTCACGTAATGATAGCATTTCATCAACTACAGTATGAATCCCAGCAGAAAAAAACATGTTGGCAAAGTTTCAAATACCTGTCTTATTGCTGCAAACTTATCTTGTTCCGTGCGTTAATTTCGGGTTTCTCTGTCATCAAATCTAATTATTTTAGTTAGTTACAGAAACCTGGCCCTACTAATAGATGCAGTAGGTCTATATATGAATCTGCCAGAAATATTAGACCAGAGATCTGAAGTACAGGTGCGATTGTCACCTTCTAGTTCCATATAGATAAGCTATAAACGTATATTTGTTGCTGGTATATTTATTCTTGCTGCTTCTTCATTTGTGTGTTTTATGATGATGCTTACAACTTCCGGCGTAAATTTGTTAAAATGATTCTCTAATGGTTTCACTTTACCTTAATTTCTTAATACTTCCCTATCTTTTACAACATTTTGTGCTACACGTCTTGTGGGCCATGGAGGCTTTGATGTGAAAATTCTTTCATATGCTGTAATATATCTGGCACTGACGTTCTTTTCAATTTTACACTATTATTATGATCCTCATCATCATCGTCAGAAAACAATAAAATTGTTTCGTCCACTTGCTCACGCACAATATTTTCATCTTCTGTTTCACTCAGTTCATCACTATCATCAAATTCAAAATCTGAAACTATTTCATTATCAAATATATCCATAATTTCTTTGTTAGTCGAAGGACGTCCGAGGCATTTTGAAATAATTTTCTTACTCATATGTGTGAATTACTCTTAACATCACAAAAGACAGATAGGATACTGAATAAGCAAAGAACAAAAAAATGTTATAAGAGAACAAACTTTCAGATCAATCAATAGTGGAAGAATTAATTATATAAACCAAAAACATTGTGTGGTAAAAATAAAATTTGAGAAGTAAAAACCATTATTGGAGAAGCTAAAAAATGAAATTCAAGACATGTCAAGCGTCACAAGAACTACCCAACGGGGGGGGGGGCACTTTATGACCACAATAATAGATCACTGTTTCATAAAATAACCAACAATGAATACCTTACAAACAATTACGTATTTCAATACTAGAGACAATGATTGACAGTAACTGTTAACTTCTTGCTTATAGTGAAAATATTAAAAGACATATTGATTAAAATGACAGAAGGTGAGCATGAAGTAACCCCCCCCCCTCCGTTGGTATTGCTAGGGTTAATAAAGTAAATAAACTAAAGATTATTAATTGTAGACAAAATAATATTACTAGTGAGGTGTTTATGTTAGTTTGTTACTAAACATTCTTAAATTTCTCTTGAACGATTTTCCAGTTTGAAAGTCTCTGATATAGGGCGCAAAGGAGTTCCATATCCTAGCATGTGAACTCTAAGATAATGGGTAATGTGCAGCTTATGTAAAGTAGAGCCATCTATAAGTATTACATAAAAATTCGATACCAAGGTTTAATTTTTTAATGTTTACGGTATTGCAAGAAGCCTAACTTAAACAGAAATTTACATAACCATATCTCCCTCTTCCCATTCCTATTAAGTTTGTCTCCAAGGAAACTTGACCTTATAGTAAATAATATCGTGTGTGTACCTGCTACACTAATGTGTAATTTCATTTTAATATCGGCAGTATGACAATAAATGTGACGTCGATGATTTCTGAAAGAAGTTTCCCGATATACATACATACATACATACATACATACATACATACATACATACATACATACATACATACATACATACATACATACATACATACATACATACATACATACATACATACATACATACATACATACATACATACATACATACATACATACATACATACATACAATATACTAGTTAATACCGGGCGGCGTTGCTACGCCTAAATAATAAAGCATTAAAGATTAATTAAATTGTACGGTATACGCTGTGAAGACGAACCAAACATGGCGGTTGTCAGTTTTTAATTTCGGATTTCAGGTAAATATTCATTTACAATTGTCGGATTTCGCTCATTTTTGGATAATACCTACCTCGGTTTATTTTAATAGGATATAATGAGTTTCTTTGTGAACCATCGAAAATTCTGACCACTAGAGCAATATTTAAATTTTCACTTCAGGTGAACTCCTAAAAACTAACGGTTTCAGAGGGTCCAATTGTGAATCTAACCATCCAGGGACCCACTCAACACACACAAAAGAATCCATTAATGTTGGTTGAGTCGTTTAGGAGGAGTTCAGTAACTTACAAATGTACAGTAGAAATATATATATATATATATATATATCAAAGTATAGAACAGGTGTCTAGTTTCAAATATTTGGGCTGTGATGTTGGCTATAATGTGGAAAGAGATATTGACTCCAAAATAAATAAATTTCAGATGGTGTGTGGAACAATACAGAGAACATTCAAAAATAAAATTAGAAAAGAAACCAAGATAAAAATGTATAATATTATGGCGGTTCCCACAATATTGTATGGATGTGAAACTTGGGCTCCAGTGAAAAAACAGAAGGATAGAATACAGACGGCGGAGATGAGGTTCCTAAGACAAGTAAAAGGATGTAGCCTACAAGACTTGATAGTTAAGAAATGAGGATATAAGAGAAGAATTGAAAGTACAGCCTTTATTGGATAAAGTCATGAATTACAGACAGAAATGGATTGATCACATGGATGGAATGAGTAAGGAGAGATATCCATTGTTAGCAAGAAATTATCAAGCAAGAGGAAGACGTGATGTTGGAAGACCTAGAAGACGTTGGGCTGATGCATTATGAAGTCGGAACGGGCAATCGCCTAATCCCTGGAGTGATGATGATGATGATTATATATATATATATATATATATGTATATGGCCTTTTTCTCTTATGTTTTTATTTATATCGATTTTAGTTCACTCTATAAGTCATACAATATGCATTCAATTCAAAATTAAATCGAGGAGATGGCTTTAGCAACACTGTATTCTATCGTTAGAAACAATTTTTAGGTTATGTAAATTTCCATGCAGTTTAATTTATCGAGAAAGTGTTAACACGTATTTTTAAAATATGATTTGCGGTAACTCAATGCCTTAAATTTGTGTTATAATAAATTTCGCTTCAGTTTTCTTTTTAGAGTAGAATATTCTATTTTTAAAGTCAGAGTAAATGCGAAATTGTAGGTTTAGGTATTGAGTTATATTAGCATAAAACAGTTCAAAAGTTTGAGATTGTGATATTCAAGAAGCTAACTACACAGTCACGCAAGTCAATTTATTAAAATATTCAACCTCTTAAACAACTGTAATCAAGTCATAACAGTTCAGGAAATAAGGGCAACCAACTTACTAGCACAAAAATAAATATATATTCCAAACGGCGCCAGACAGTTTTTACTTACATACCTTAACTCAGACATTACAGGTGTTAATGTCATTATAGTAACAATTTTGAACATATGCACATCGATTCCATACTCTTCCTTTCGGACGCCAGTGAGAAGGATGATGTGGGTAATGGTGGAATTTAATGAAATATTTCTTAGAGTGCAGTATGTTTACGATAAATGTTCACAAAACCTATCTCAACTTTCATACTTAATTATAGTCCACAATAAACGATAAAAATATAGCATAAACATTTTAGCTCCAGACTTAGGTCAAATTATATCCTCCGTTTGTATATATATATATATATATAAAATAGAATAGACAAATAATATTTTGAACTGAGAAAAATAAATAAACGTATAATTAATATTAATTAGAAGCAAATAAGGGAAAATATGATTAAGTGACGGTGTAAGTGCCAGCTACTTACTCCATCTGTGGGAGATGATATTTGTAATTTGCAAGCCACCTTTTACTATTTAAAGTATAGTTTAAATTATTTATTATCTATATTTGAGCTCACTTTCATTTCATATCTTTTATGTATTTCGGGCTAAATTGCCATGGTCTGGTTATACTAACACTCGAGACGTTTCGTCTACTACTGTGATAGACATATTCAGGAGATTCTGTGTGGTTTATGACATCCTAACTCTTAAACTGTCGGCTGCAGACTGGCTGTGCGTTGGAAATCGTGTCCTTATTTATATTTAGTTAAGACTCAACTATGAATAAGGACACGATTTCCTACGTACAGCCAGTCTGCAGCCGACAGTTTAAGAGTTAGCAGGTCATAAACCACACATAATATCCTGAGGATGTCTACCGCAATAGTAGACGAAACGTTGAGTGTTAATATAACCAGACCACGGCCATTTAGCCCGAAAGAAATAAAATATATGAATCAAGACACTTGCCGTGAAAACTACAATTTCACTTTCATTTGTTTATGTCTTACAAATTACAAGCACCGTGTCAAGGCCTGTCCACGTTTCGATTCAGGATTGGCTGGTCTACTATTGCTGTAAATAATTCTAAATCTTTATTAAAAAATGTTCCAAGTAGACATATTGAATTGCAAGATGGGAAAGAATGCTGGTTTCTAGTAACGGCGTTTCACCGTAAGTTTTTGGATATCACGAAGTGTTTCTTGTGTTGTTAAATATACTAGACTCTGTTAGGAAGTCTAGTATGTAAGAAGTGTGGAGCTCTTTGTAATTTTACACTGAAATAAGAGTGCTTTGATTCCTGTTTAGAAGAAAATATTCAAGAATTTTGTATGAAAGAAATTCTTTGTTAATGTTAAGAAGAGTTATATTTTGAAAGTGAAGTGGGGGATTGTCCACTTTAACTTACCTGATATATTTTCAAAGTCCTATAGAACAACTGTGCGCATGCGCCAGAGCTTATAGAGCCAGCGATAACCCACCATCGAACCACATATCGATTTTTTATGCATGTTAGACACATTTAAAATGTAACGAAACTAAAAGCTAACTAACTAACTCATACTTAACCTAATTCAATTACTCTAATCTAGGATGGATCCCATGAAACATCCTTTCTTTCACTCCTTAATAATCGCAACCATCGATAACCCACTAGTTCCAACTACACAATATACTCTCTGGAGAAAATAGCAAGTCACCATCACAATATGTGTATTTGAATAAATACTTAAAAATTCTAAAATTAAGTTATAAAAATTGTTTTAAATATTTAAAAAATGTTACTAAATACAGAAGAAGAGTTATAATTCACTACACTAAACTGAAAAACCAAGGGTAAGTGTGTCTATACTTCTTCTTCTTCCTTTCATGTGATAGACCTAGTGGTCTCTTACAGTCTCAATCCAACGTTTGAAGGGTCTGCCCAAAGATCTCTTGTCTGGTGGCTGGTAATTTAAGATTTGCCGTGCTATTCTTGTTTTGCTCATTCTTCTTACGTGAGATTTTCAGTTGTTTCTGTATTTTTGTACATATTCCATTACTCATTCTGTTTGTAATTCTTTGAGATTCTCAGAATTCCCTTTATGGTCTGTTCTTGAGTAACCTGCAGTACGTCTCATAAATTTCGTTTCGAATGTCCCAAACGTTTCTATAATTGAGCCAATGAAATGTTTATTTAACAAATTGCATTATTACGTTTTTAAAAATTATGTTATTGACTTATTACAGTCCACATGTCTAATTTCATAACACCAAAAACTTGATTAAGTTCACATTCATTTTCTGCAAGAGACCAGATGATTAATAAAACTGTTGTCATCAGGATTGGTGAAACGTATTATTTATAGAAGATCGGTTCTTGTAGAAGAACTGAGGTTGTGTTAGTCTTCAAGGATAAATTGTGAGTCAGTAACCTATTGGATTTGTGGTGACCACATTTTGTATCTAGAGACTAGATTAATTCACATCCATTTTTTGTCCCTCACGAGCTGGACTTTCAAGAAGACAGAAAAGAATGATATCTACACAGTCTGTTGTTTGCACACAACTGATAATAAATGTAACTTAACTCTTTAAAAAACACTAAACAGACAGAATTCAAACATTTATAATGTTAGTAATAAACAGGAATGAGATGAAAGAAAAATTGAAGACAGGCTGAACTTTGTCAACACATGCTTTTATGCATTGCACAAGAAGTCTTGTCATCTCAAATTCTCTCAAACATGATAAACTAAAAATATATACAACAGCGATTCTTCCAGATAAAACATGATATCTTGCCTTAAAAGAAGAGAAACGATTATGGGTGTTTGAGAATAAAAGTGCATAGGAAAATTTGTGGCGAAGACAGAAGGACAGACGGATGAATGGGGAGTAAGCACCATGATCTTTATGTCAAACTGGATATCGATGGTGGGAAATGAAAACCTCGTAACACCATTTTGGTAAATTTTACAGGAGAAAACAAACAACTGCTTTAAATAATTATTAAAATTGATACAGCAATAGTTCCCACATATTTTACTACAGATTACAAGCCAAGTTATTAATAAAATTGAAGTCCGTGTTCTCAACAGGTTACGCATCACATATTTCTGTGCTGGCTACTGGAGTTTTCAATCACTGGAGTTACGAGGTTTTCATTGCCTACCGTATGATAAGAACAGGTAAGTCTCTATACGTGACACGAATGGGGGAAAGAAAGGGGGGTATGGAAACTTCTTGAAAGAAGAGTAAGTAGGGAAGATTGAGATACACAAATAGCATTAATCACAATTAAAGGGAGGTGAATTACACAGGGAATAAGTGCAAAATAGCTGCAGATAGGGAAATATGGAAAGATTATGTCCGCGCGGTCATGAAATCCGGGTTCGATTGAGGCCGTGAGTTAGTGAGAAAATGCATCATTTTTATCTCTCACTGTCCCTTTCTCTTTAATTCATACACATAGGGGCCTACATACAATCAACACACTGACTGTATTCTTACTGAATTGGCTAGTAAAATAAGTGAGGACGTACTATGTAATTATTTAACAATGCTCTTTAATATCTCAAGTCGTTAAAGTTGCTATTTGAAGCTAATTGCAAAAGCGCTGAGAAATTTTATAAAGAGTACAAAAAGTATAAAATTATATATTTTTTTGTAACAGCAAATAAAAATTAAATATATGCAGTTATGATATTTCAGACATGAAATACTTGTATATGATGTTGATCTACGACTGAATGTGTATAGATTAAAGATATTAGTGGTTATTATTTTCATATAGCAATCGGTATATTTACTGCATTAATGTGTGTATATTTAAAAACAAATATGCGGCTAAATTAGGATTTGAACAACAATTCTCGAGTTTAGGCTCTAAGCATTATCTAAAGACGTAGTACATCTCATCGAGCAAATTAAAATCAAATTTTAGGAGAAACAGTAATTTCCGATTGAGGGTCTTTCCACTTTTCAGCGGTTGCCCTTTTACCAGCCGGCTGCTGGCCCTTCACATCCACATGTGTCAATCACAGTGGTAGATGATCAACAGCCAGTGTAGGGGTGACATGTGGTTAGCATGTCGAGTCCCCCAGCCGTTACAGCTGGTTCCTCAACCTGGAGCCGCTACTTATTGTAGCTACCCAATTGCCTCACGATGCTGGGTGGGCACCGGTCCCATACTGGCCGAAATACCATGAGAAAATTTCTTCCCCCATGGAGACTCGAACCAGCGCAAGTCCCGTAGCTCTACGCCAAGGCTTCCTACCTTAACCGCTCGGCTACGGCGCGGGACGAAACAGTAATTTAACTTACCCAATATACTTTCTTATATTTTCTAAGTCCTATAGAATAACAGTGCGCATTCGCTAGAGTTTCTAGAGTCAGCGATAACCCACTGGCCACATATAGATGATCATCCTTGCCTAGTGGGTTATCGCTGCTCGCCACATATGGATTATTACCGATATCGTATTAAAGTTTTTACAGCTTATGCTATATGGTAGCACGTCGCTGTGAAAATTAAATGACCAATCTTTGCAATAAATTCCCAAATCTATTTTAAAGAAATATACTAATAATATTCCAATTACCAAACGTTTATTAAAAATGGGTGTACACTTACTTAACACTTCCTAACGTCGTTCCAACCAGCGATAATCCAAACTAGCGATAACTTACCAGTGGGTTGTTAGTAGGTTATCGCTGGGAGTAATATTGGAAGAAGAGAGAAACAAATCATAGACTAAGTAATATACTCTGTGGAGAAAATAGCAGTCAGCATCACAATATTGTCTAACAGTGTCATAATGTTAATGTTTTGCATATTTAAATAAATACTTAAAATTTGTCAAATAATGTTATAAAAATTGTTTGGAAAAGTTTAAGTGATAAAAAAATGATATTAATACAGAATAAGAGCTTTAGTTTACAACAATAAACTGAAAAATCAAGGGTAAGTAGAACTGCTGTTGAGACAAATTTTATTTTTCTAATCTTACATTACACCAAATGGTGAATTTTGTGTTCGAATGTTTTTCAATGGACATCAACAACATAAAATTCAGATTTTGGGCATTAGATTGATGTGTGCAACACTCTCCACATTTTTTGGAGATATACATCACTTTGTATGCGATATAAGACAACGTAGAGATATTTTACGAGATAGAGTTTATGTCCGAATATTTTATCAAAACACCCTCATCCATAAAATTGAATTCATCTTGGCCGGTATCGAACTTGCTAAACTGGAAACTAAATGATAAACAGGAGATCAAATTCTGAACGTGTTTTCAAATGAATGCCAAGTCAAATGATATAAGTCTCAATTCAGATCAATGGTTTAAGATAAGTGAGGAGACATTTATATTAATTTTTTAGTAAAACTAATCTAAATTTCAGTTCAGTGGGAAGCATGTTGCAGCGCACTGATAAATGGATGTTGAGGGGATGGGAAAGTGAGTTCCAAGTTAGAATAACTTCCTTAAACCCCATCCCACCTTTAACAAAGAATGAGGGAGATTCAAGTACAGAACAATATTGCTTCTCGTTCCTACAATTCAGGGCACTGACTTGGTTTACACAGCGTGTAAAATAAACAAATCCAGGACATGACAGCCCCACGAATTCAGGCAGACTAAGTAGTTTTAAACACTATCACTAGCTTGATTTTAGGAATTCATGTTATTTTCGTGAATAGTTTCTAACTAACTAACTAATTGGCACTAACATACTCGTAGGTTCATGGCCTGCGGAGATTAGCTCTCCATACATCTCTATCCTAAGCAAATGTTTTCCAATAATCTTCTGTATCATCTACTTTCCTCAAATCATTCTTGGTCTACCAACTGGAAATTTTCCCTAGCGTTTTCCTACAAAAAGCTTCCATAACCCTCTTTCATTCCCCATTCGCACCATATGTCCTACCCGTCGCAACCTACGAGACTTAAATGTTCTTATTTTATCTGGTACTTTCTAAAGTTTTTAATTAAACGTTTTGAATATTTGATTATATACACATTTATAAAAATAATATATATATATATACACACATATATATATATATATATAAACAGGGTGTTGCAAAAAGTATCGAGATATTGAGATATCCATCCATAGTAATTCTGCCCGATGGCAGGTCTTTCACTGTAATCATAGCATTTTCATGCTATGCTTTGCAGGTTTACTAGGGAATTGTAGGTGTGGTAGCTTCCCGTTGCTTTTCACACCGGTGAAGAATGAAGGATGATGATGATGATGATGATGATAATGATAAGGATGATGATGGTGATGACGGCCATATGATTTCGGAGATCCCGATAAAAACTTCACCCAGAAAAACTGCCCCGACCGGGAATCGAACCCGGGCCCATTGCGTGACAAGGCAGCACGCTACCTCGAGACCACAGCGGTGGACATATTGAGATATGTTGATCATTTTTTAATAAGGTACCTATGTCCGGAAACGATGCGTTTTCACACTATGAGTAGCTAACTTCTTACGAGTTCCGTTATTTGGATTTCATGACTCAATACTTGACAATACTGTCACAGTCACATGAAGTTTTCAAAATATCCACCTCCCATCTCATTACAGAGCGTACATCGGCGGTGTAGTGATTTGCACACACGTGCAAATACGCCTGACCTCATTTGAATTATTTCTGCAGCAGCGTGGATTTGGGCTATACGATCCATACGTGATTCTACTGGAGTCTGATAAACAGATCGTTTCATGTCGCCCCACAAAAAGTAATTGGGAGGGTTAAGATCAGGTGATCTCGGACACCACGGAACTGATCCCCCTCTGCCAATCCATCGACCTGGATACGTGGTATCCAAATGTCTCGTCACGTTGGCATCGAAGTGAGCTGAAGCTCCGTCATGTTGCAGCCACATTCCGTTGCGAAGCTACGTATCACAGGTGAGGTGTTGTCAGGTAATGAGTCTGCAAATGTTCCAAACTAATACTAATCTTGCGACATAATTAACCAGTAATAGTGAGAAAAAACATAATTTCCGGATTTTGATACCTTATTAAAAGTGATCAACATATCTCAATATACTACCACACCTCCGTTGCCGGTGTTTTTTTGAAACATCCTGTATATATCAGACTGATAAAACACATCCAACTGACTTCGAGAGGATGTTCAAGAATATTGGCTGTTTCACATAAGTATGCGTGATCTGCGGCACCATACTCTGCAATTTAATATTGGTTTGCCAGATAAGTGTTAAGGCTTTGGATCATCATGCTGCGGTATTCACTGTTAAATATCGTGTGTTACCTCATCCTCACAATTAAACCTAAACACTGGTAGAGTTCCTACAGCATGGAGTAATTCACCAACTTCTTCAATGTAAAACCCAGATGCAAGTGTGTCAATACAGAGAAAGCATCGACAATAAATATGGCTAAAGTATTTAGGAATTTTACGTTACTCATTCCATTAACGCTGTTTAACCTCTCACCTTATAGGTACTTTTACCAGTCACACGCCACCCGGGTCTCATAGTGACATGACCTGTCGGGAGAGGGATTTTAATTATGGACCAAGTACGTATTTTTTTTGACCACACATGAACAAGGATAGCCTCCACGAATGAGTGATCAGCTCAATGTCAGGGCCTTCTCCGAGACAACACAACATTAAGACGAAACACACCATTCACACACACACACACACACACACACACACACACACACACACACACACACACACACACACACACACACACACACATTCATTCAAATCGTGAAAGAGTTAATGGTACATCCAGAAAATTGGATAAACTTGGGTAAATTTCTGGACAAAACGCGGAAAATAAGAACAACGCTCATTCATGCATAAATAAATATGTTACAAAATGCAATACAATTAATTCTTAATATTTCTACATAATTAATGTATAATGTTATTGTATTATTATCTAATTATAATATTATTGTTTTCTTTTTTGTTTTACGTTATATTATTACCAAACATTACTCTATTGTAAAGTACGGCTTACTGCCTGTGCGAGTCATATTTGTAAATAACATTGTATGCATCTTACTTTTAGTCCAATAAATAAAGTCCTATTAAACATGGCGAATAAAATAACGAAGATTATGATGATCAGATGATGTTCGGAGACCTTTTGGATCTAAACATTTCCTAACATTTGTATTACAAGTGTGGAAAAATCCCCGAAAAAGAACATCACTCAGGAAAATTGTCCCGACAGGGGATCGAACGCGGGCTCGCTGCATACGAGTTATAGACGCTACCCCTTTACATGATTTACAAGATATATAAAACTTCAAAGTACATTAAACTGTGATTGTATTTTTTCATTCTATTTCATAACATTGCTCACATATGTATTAAAATACCTGTTATCGACATTAAATTACTCTCGAATAAGGACTAAGTTTCTTGAAATCTTTACATACAGTCAGTCATCTTCTCCATAAAACCAATGAAATTTTATCGGTGAAAATTGCTTCTATTCTTTATAATACATTACGTAACACACAGTACGTTATATAATATGTATTAAAAAAACTTCTTCTTCTTCTTCTTCCTTCCAAGTATTAGGCCAAGGCCTGTTACGATCCTATAGAAAATTTTCCCGCCAGCGTTTCATAGGACGGCACAGTGATCTTCGTCCTCTTGGTATATAATATTTTAGACAGCTTTGGGGATCCGATTTGAACTCATTCTTTCAAGATGGTGTTTCCAATTTAGTTGGTACTGTTTAATATATTCCAAAATTGGCGTAGTCTTCAATTCTTTTAAGATATCGGTGTTCCTTTTCCGATCCCATCTGGTGTAACCCGCTGTTCTGCGCATGGAATCTCATTTCACAAGCCGTTATTCTGCTTTCATGTTGTTTTTCCTAGTGTCCATGCTTCACTACCATAGGTCAACACTGGTCTAGCCAAAGTGTTATATAAACGTAATCTGGTGTTTTTTTGTACAAGGGATGGTTTCATAACTTGATTAATAATTCCTAAACTTTTATTATAACTAGTAACTTTTTCAGGGATATCCTTTTCATCCCAGATAGAGAGATAATATCCAAGATATTTAAATTGATTAGATCTCTCTAAAATGTTATTCTGGAGACAGATTTTACTTTGTATGGGGTCCTTCCCATGAAATGCCATAATTTTAGTTGGTTAATTGATATTTCCATATTAAATTTGGCACCTATTTTTTTGTAAATTATAAATTGATCGTTGCAAATCATTTTCGGAAAGTGCCAGAAGAGCTAAATCGTCTGCAAAAAGAATAAGCATCGAGTTTGAGGTTCCTATTGATGGGTATATTTCCTCGTTGTGTTTTCCTCCATTCATTTATTAATTTTTATTCATGTATATAATGAAAAACACCGGTGAAAGTCCACATCCCATTTTTTTTATTAAAAAAACTATTAACATAAAATGGATATATTATTTGAGAATATATGAAATCCTCTATATCGTTAATGTTAAGGTAATGTTTAATATTCATGTTTTATTACGATCTAATCAATATGTTTCTACAACATTTCAAGGGAAACCTATTTAATTAATTCTTGCGCACGATCTTATATAGGAATTTCATTAGCAGTGTTTGTTATTGGAATTAAATATAAAACGTATAGGCCTATTAAAAATGAAGTAAAAATATATGTTGTTACAAAAAAAATATGTAGGCCTATACCTCCTGCTCGGTCTGATGGATTACTATTCCGCCCCTGATTCGGAGGTTCGCGGATTAAACCCCGGCCAAGGACAATGGACATTTATGAGTATGGCTTTCTTCGGAAAAGGAGTAAAGCCGTGAGTCCCGTAGATTTACGACACAAGAAAGAATTTTTACCCTGAAATACGAAGAGACTGACCAAAAATTGGCTGTCCATTCAGGCACATATTTTAATTGCAACCTTAATGATAGGATTTGTTAGAGTTTATTTAAATAAATGTTAGGTCTACTACTATTTCCATGCTACAATGCGTTCGTAGCTCGGCCGGACCGTTCCGCGGCGGCCTTGAACTTGGTGAGTATTGGCGCGCCTTCCGCCAGATTTACACGTACACGACCGAAAAGTCATTGGTACGGAGCACTACCTACTGTGCTAACATTACTAATTACTACTGTAGTGACTTACATTAGGCTTACCTGCATCACAACAGTTGCTGAAATGATGATATTGACATTATATAATAATAATAATAATAATAATAATAATAATAATAATAATAATAATAATAATAATAATTTTAGCACAGCACGTAGTGCTCCGTACCAATGACTAACCGGTCGCGTACGTGTAACTCTGGCGGAAGGCGCGCCAATATACAACCAGTTCAAGGCCGCCGTGGAACGGTCCGGCCGAGATACGAACGCATTGTATATAACTTCTAAAATAAAGAATGAACATAAATGTGTTTTACTCTAGGAAGAGAGTTCATAGATAATGAGTTCAAGTTTCATTTTGATAATATAAATAAATTAGGAGAAAACATCGACATTGTAAGTGATATTGGACATTCCCTCCCGAACCCCTTAAAGTATTAAAATTTCTATAATGCTGAGAACTTTGGGCAAGAGTTCATTGATGTAAATGAAGATATTTAATATTAAATTTATCACTCTCATTCAATGACACATTAAATTTGAAGAGAAAAATATATGCCTAATCCGGATTTGAACCCAATATCTCTGGTTCCGTACACTAGTGCTTTAACGTTTTAAGCTATTAGGCATCACAATTTAAGCATAGATTTTTCTCTTATACTAATACTATTCCTGTGCTCAAGGTAGCAGTGAACTTTTGTTCCACTAACGCCATCTAGCGGTCTCTTAAATAGGATCACTTTAAGATGGAAATCAACACATTACATTTCTAGCAAGTAAAGCTAATATTCGATATTTAATATTAAATTTATCACTTCTCACTCAATGAAAAATTATTAGGTTTCACTTCGTCCCTGTTCCATTGTCACAGAAGCAGCCATTGAGGTTTTGTTCATTTCGAGTGCAAGAAGTAGAAATCCGATTGGTAAGTTTTCACATAATGAGGTTCCCTATTTTATGGAATCTTATAAAATATGTTGAGGTAGGCAGTTTATATAACGTATTATTAAATAGTATTAAGATATTTAAGTTAACTGCCATACATATGTAATAACAAGCGATAAAGTCCTTCATCGTAGTGTCACGTACCTTGAACATATAAGATTTCTGTACCTTGAGCCGGTTCAAGGTACAGCACTTATTCGTATTTATGAGGTTGCTGAATTTGTTGGCAAAGCATACCCTCTCAACTTGATTCCAAGTAACATTGTATGTGGATTTCGTGTTACAGGACTTGTCCCATCAGTGAACGATCAACCATTTAATGTCATGCGAGCTTCAGTTACAGAGAGGACTGATGAGGATAAATCAACACACACCTCACTATAGACCATAAAGCCATTTCCAATAGCAGAAACCAGAAAACTTTTAAGTAAGGGAAGGAAGAAAGGAAGGTCTCGTATTTTGACAGACCCCTGAAAAAATTAAACAGAGGCAACTAAAACACAGAAGAAGATAATTCTACCTCCAAAATTAATTTTCAAAAAAATAACAAGCTTGAAATCAATCAAGAAATCATCTCTGACTGCCCAGAGAAAATTTTACAAGCAGTCGTCATCTTCAAGCAATGGCAACAGTAGTGCAGATAATAATTCTTCAGACTCAATGTGTGATTTTGATCCAATGGAGGAACTTCAGGAACAACAGTTGCAAGAAGAATTAGAGAACAAAACACTTGAAATTGGAAATTATGTGTTAATTAAATTTGCTGGAAAATCTACAGTTAAATACTTTGTGGGCTACGATTGTTGATAAGGAAGAAGAGTTTATTGTGAAATACCTCAAAAGACAACCACACACAAACAAGTATTCCTATGATGAAAATTCTATATCCTATTCAGTAGCCAATGAAGACATTTTTATGAAGTTACCTTCACCCAATTATGTTAATTGTTTTTCCAGAAGGCTGCCTTCTTTGTCTTTTGCTATTGATTTTAGTTTGTATAATGTGCTATAATAGTTTTAGGCTATGTTTTTTTTAAAAGAACAATAGGCCTATCAGTGCAATGTATTAATAAATATTTGTGTATGTGGGTGTTCAACGTACGAGCACCATGTTGTACTTTGAGACAAGTTACACATGTTTTGAAACAGAAAATAATAAGTACATATTTTCTTATTTCTTCAAAACGTAATATCATATTTTGGAAATAAGTGTTCAAGGTTTGATTTAAATTTACATTTTTAATGATATTATGAGCAATTTTAATAAAATGGTGTCACGGGACAGCACCTTCTCCTATATTTTTCTGTTCAAATGTAAATGAAGACTCGTATATTTATTATTTTATAAAGGAAAATACTTTTGTCACGCGGAGAAGTGGATTATGTGGGGTATGCAGAGTCGCACATCACATGGAAATCTCAGAGTAGAATTCTCTTGACCATAAATAAGATCCTACAACTTCCTGCATTCCTTAACTTGCAAAGGACGGTGTACAGAATTCAGTTTCTCAAGTTAATAGGATCAAAAGGAATTTCTAATAAGACATAATTGTTTCATACAGTTATATCAATTCATCCACTTAAATCCTTCCTTTGAACAAATTCCTAAGCGTTTCACTTAAATCTTATCACATTACATCTCAAAAGGAATCTATCCGAATTCGAGTTCACAAAAGCAGACAATTTTGGCACTAACAAATTGTTAGAAAAACATCTGAAATTGGAATAGGTCAACTCGGATTCCGTGGAATTGACGCTTAGTGAAAAGAACTCGAGACAATTAATTCAAATTTATTGTAAGTCAACGCTTTTAACCTCATTTTTAGTTTGTTTCTAATTACTCAATCTATATTATATATATATATATATATATATATATATGTCTGCATGTTTGTCCTTTATGCATTACCATACCATTCACCATTCATCCGATTGTGATGGGGCTTTTTGAAAAATGTTCAGGAGTTTCGCGGGAAGGTTTTAGACTATAAAAGAGTTGTAATACTCAACCCCTTCACCCTTAAAATTCACCCTTTGTAGTGAAAAACGCGTTTTTCGGAACTTTTTCGATGCTTAAATGGTTTACACTGCCTAAATCATAACATATGCATCAACTTAATGAACACAGAATTGTACATATAATAAGTCTACAAAAAAGTTCGCGACAGCATATGTCTATCTTTTACGGATAACTCATAATAACAATTTTTATCTTTCATTTCATTGATACCAAGAATATCGGGATGACTAGATTCCCGGACAAGCGTAGCAGCGCACGGCGGGCATTCTTTTACGGATAACTCTCAATAACCATTTTTGTCTTTCAGCTCAATTATGCCAAGAAGATCGGGATAAGTAGATTACTGGACGAAGCCAGGTAGTCAGCACGTGGTAACTAAAATAATTACGATATAAATTTATAATTAGTTTTGTAGCGCAGACCGAGTATTACCTAGTCTACTATAAAATACCTTAACTTCCATTCATCTTCCTAAAGGCAAATAAATATCTTAAAACAATCACATATAGTTAATAACAGTAAAATAATAATACTAATACTAGGGTACTACTACTACTACTACTACTACTACTACTATTACTACTACTACTAATAATAATAATAATAATAATAGATAGATCATCGGTTGATTAATGTCTTTGACATCGTCCGATTCCCAATAGCCAATTTTGTCGGTCAATCCAATCTACTGTTTGTAGATGTTTCTCCTTCATGTATAAATATATTTCCTGACTCCAGGAGGTTTTAGATTTCTCTCTGCTTCGTCTTCGCTCAGGTTTCCATTTCAAAACACATTTTGGTAGCCGATCCTCTTCCATTCGCTGGACATGTCCGTACCATCTTAATTGCTGAGTTTTAATATAATCTAAAATAGTGTCTTCAATCTTCGTTTTCTCCCTTATAACTGAGTTCCTAATTTTTCTCTTCTTGAAATTCTTGCTGCCCTTCGTATAAAATCTATTTCCGTTGCCAAAAGGTACTTATTTGTTTTTGTTGTTAATGTCCAAAGCTCTGCTCCTTAAGTAATGATGCTTTTAACAATTTTATGTTATATATTAATTTTATTTTTATTACTTATATTTTTATCCCACAATATTCCATTGAGGCAAGTAATTACAAACTTTCCTTTATTATTTATATTTCTTTTTTTCTTCTCCATAACTTCCATTATTATTTATTTTAATTCCTAAATATGTGATCTCACTATAATATTTTATTATTTCTCCAGTCTCAAAAATTAAAGTTTGTTCTTGTTCACCAATTGATAATATTTTTCTTCATGTTCGATACTAATAATAATGATAATAAAATAATAATAATAATAATAATAATAATAATAATAATAATAATAATAATAATAATAAACTTATTTAAGCTGTCACACTTAAATCCATAATGTTTCCTATTCCACTAAATCATTGGGAAATTAAAATAACGTAGTAAATATTACAAAATAATAATTGATTGTAAGTACATAATATGTATATTTATACAAATAAATTAAAGATAAATTAAATATAATTTATATATAATTTATATTAAAAGAACATGGAAAAAGCCAGCAATTAATCTGCTGGAAAAGCAATATTTTAATGGGAGCTCTTATGCAACCACCTCCAATCTCTTGTGGTAGGGAATTTCAGAGTATACCAGTGGATATTATTATTTATTTAGCCTGGTGGAGTTAACGCCATGTGGCCTTTTCTTCCACTCACCAGGGCAAAAAAATGTTACATTTAAATACAAAAATCACAATATTATTATATACTAAACAATACATTATCTGGTCAAACACTGAACAATAATAAACATAATGTCTAATAATGCAGTAAAAGTAAATACAATTAAAATTAAAACTAATAAAAGAATATATACACAAATGAATAACATCTCGAATATACTATACAAAAAAATACAAAGAAAGCAATAAACTATAACGAATTAATCTACTGCTTATATGTATATATTAGGTAGTCATATTGGTAAATCTTAATATTTTTTAAATTTATTTTTTAGTTTGTTTCTGAAATATAGTAAATGGTAAAGTTTGGCAGTCTCTGACATAGTATGGAAGAGAGTTTCATGTTCTAGAAAGAGAAACTGTAAAATATTTCGAGTAATGAGGAGGGATATAAAGGACAGTGCGCTGATGGGATCAGGTATCTGTGTATCGCAGAGTCTATCGAAGCGGTGTGATAACTAATTGGGGTACTGGTGTGTAATATTTTATAGAGAATAGAGAGGAATTGAGGTTCTACGATATTGTAGACGAAGCCATGACAATTGTTCCAGAGATGGTGTAACGTGATCAAATATGCATATACCACAAATAAAACGTATGCAAGAATTATGAACATGTTGAAGACTTTCGGTGAGAACATTATTTAAAAGAGTATCACAATAATCATAATGGAGCATTGCAAGTGTTTCTACTAACATTTTCAGTAGAGCAAACGGTAAACAATTTCTTATATGAATAAATGAATATATTATTGAGAAGATTGTTTTGCAATGTTGTTATTTGTTCATTCCAATTTAGATTTTTATCCGCAAATACTCCTAGATTTTTACATTCTCACTATAAGGGAATTTGGCTTATATGAATTAGACTTCTGGAAAGTAGTAGATTCTGGTGCGATCGTTACTAAAATTGTGATTGAATGATAGAAGATAGAAGCAATATTATAAGTAGATATACGTATAAGCAGAGTAAATAAATAATTTTTTTCCGTGGATATCGGGGGATGACTGAAATATTACTCACGTAAAAAAAAAAACAAGACCATACTGGATTTACGGATATTGAATATCAATCTAGGGGAGCAAATGGTTGGTACGGCCTCGAGAAGGGTACAGATGCCGACTATGTATACCTTAATAAATCTCGAGATATGCCACTGCGACTTCTTTAGCAGCTCTGCCAGCAAGTCCTAATTCTACGTTCTCGTCGTGCTCCCTGACTGCAGTCGTAATAGACTGTAGCTAACAGGATGGGACGAAAGGCGAGTTCTCAGCGCCTTAAAACTGAGACCTGTCGGCTAAGGGAGCAAACCCCCCAAAAAAAAACCCAGGTCCTCCGTGTCTGGGGGTTAGGCGTCAGGCTGGTAACCTGGCCCTGGAAAAAAGTATATCGCTACGTACTTCAGTAAAATATGTCAGCCGGATGGATTTAAATATAACAGACTTAAGCTACGAAAACGGACCTTTACTATTGGCACATGGAATGTTCAAGGCTTGAATACTAAAGAACAAGAAGTAATAGATGAGATTACAGCAATGAATGCAGACATTATTGTGCTCTCAGAAACAAAAAAGAAATGGTATGGCCATGTAGAAAGAATGGAAAATGAAAGATGGCCAAAAAATATATACCAATGGTCACCCCCTGGAAGAAATAAACGTGGCAGACCAAGATGGAAATGGAAAACCTACGTCAGAACTATAATGGATGATCGGAATTTGGAAGAGGGGATTGGAATGATAGAGATAAATGGAAACTGAAGACGGCAAACCTATATGTGGCGGAAAGCCGAAGAAGAAGAAGAAGAATATCAATCAATATGAATATTATGTTTGCGATATAGTTTACATGATATTCCATTGTTAAGTTCATCAATAAGACATGACAACAGTTTAAACACAGCATAAGGATAGAAGCTTAAACTATTTAAAAAATATAACATAAAGTTTTCTTAATTTTGAAATTATTGAGCATCATTAGTTCAATAGGGTTTAGAATATCTGCTGCTCATATAGGCATTGTCTGTATGTGTCTACATTGTGTGTATGCATATGTCTTTTGCAAAATAATGTAATTTATGTTACATTGTAATGAATTATGCGTGCAGTTACAATTCGTGATAAAACAGATCATGATAATGGAATGTCACCCAGCGTTTGCTAGACGACCGAGGCAAATCGCAAACAACTATAGTCATGTGCATCGGCAATAAAAGTATAACTTGAAATCTACCCAATTCGAGTCTAAAATGCAATAATCTGATCTACGGAGCGTACTGGAAAGAAAGTACCGAATGTGTACAGAAAGAGTAAACGATTAATATAATTTTATTTTCATTGCATTTTCCGCACTTTAAACGTATTTTGGACATAGTTTTCGCCATTATTCATGCACATCTCATAGCGGGACATGAGTCTTCGTGTTCCTTCGTCATAACAATATGCCGCCTTCGATGAAAAACACCTCTGCACTTATTCATTAACGACAACTTTGTCTTCAAAATGCTGACCGGCAGAAACTTTCAGGTAAAAAAAAAAATGTGGTAGTTGCCTTTGATAAGTAGAGATTGTATGAAGGATGATAAAGTTATTCCTAGCCAAATTTCTTGATTGAGTCTTGAGTTTTTTTTTTTTTTTTTTTGCATTGTGTGACTGAGCTTTGTCATGAAACAACACACTTTCCATGTATTTTGTTTCTGATTGCACAAACGCAGTTTCCATAGGACTCACAATAAACTTATTTATTTTTTTGTTTCGACTCAAAGTTTCGATAAGCAAGAATCGTCCTGTGTCTCAGAAGACGAGTTAAAATGCTTTCATTGCAGACGATTATGTATGTCTCCGCATCATGGACTGATGCTCTGCTTCAGGTGTTAGGTGGGAAATCCATGTCTCATCCCAGTGACAATATATGGCTCAAAAACCCGCCACCTTCCTCGCACTGACACGCCGTTTGTTCTGGTGTTCGAGAGATGTTTCGGCAACCACCATGACTTAATTGTTTGAAAACTAAGGCAATCTGGCAGTGTTTCATATAGAACTCTACGTTAAGTTTGTTAAAAATGAAGTGAAAGCAACGAAATGATAAAACTGTTATCACGAATTTTCCTTCCGCCTGCACATAATTGCTCTTTATTGACTACAGATGGTCGTGCACATTGGTAGAACCTACTTTGCATTCCGACCAACATCCTCATCATTATATCACCCATAACTCTTTCTCCATAGAAAGCAAGCGATGTAATATATTGTATTAAATATAATCTCTGTTGTTCGTTTCTTGGATGCGATAAATGTAAAACTGCCAGTTGTTCATAGCCAGTTTTGTGACAACAATTATTAGGGCATGGTCATGAAAATAAATCAATTGTTCTATAATAGGGGAGGCTCTATCTTTTCTTTAATTTTTAACCCCTTTATGTTTTATATTTAGTTATTAATTTGTTCAGTCGATAATTTTTATCATTTATAGAGAAAGTGTTATGACGTTCAGTGATGGAATGATCAGGAAATGTATCAGGAGAGTCGCCGGGTCATTCCGCTTTCTTGATACTTCAAATGCATAGAGTAGTATCTGAACATAACTTAAATTGGCTACGAGACAACCAGTAGATTATCATAAGTAATGCCATGAGTGATTTCTAATTTGTCTAAATGATTTGGAAATCAAGAGCGGCATTTTTAGGACTATTTAACGAATAAAATTAAGTTGTTTATTTACAAATCATTAATTAAAGATTGTTATTTTAAAATATCTATATATTTAATTAAGCGCGGTGCTGTTTGAAAATAATTGAGAAATGCTTCGTTATGTTTCATTTGTTCATCACTGCAACTTGATCATACTCGTACTATTTATTTCCAAACAGGATCGCATTATTGTAAGAATGCACCCTAGTGGAGAAAAAATGAAACATCAAAATATATATTATAAACAACATTATAGTTTATTAATTCATTTTTTCGGAATCAACTCAGTAGAAACAGTATTTAAAAACACAATTATTGAACACACAATTATCGAAGGAATCTGTTCATTATTTGCTATATTCAACGTATTTGTTAGAGAATCAGTCACTGCAAAATAATGCTGTGATCTGTTTAGAATATTAAAAAGGAGGAGCTTTCTTTGTTTTGGTAATAAAAAATCGATAATTATCGAAGTGAAATGATACGACTACGATTGGTTGTAAAACAAAATTCATTCAAACGTGATTGATCATTGACTCCCATTTGGGGCATGATTTAAATAGTCAATGAAATAAGGTTGCCAGCGCGCATGCGTAATATTGTGTTAGCAGCAATACTTTGTATTTGAGAACGCTACTTACTTTCCGTATACGACTCATCGGTCTTTATTATTGAAAACATGAAGAAATTCCATACATATAAGACCTATGTTTTTCAACTGCTTTAAGTTAACATTTGATGTACATTAAGAAGGATATTCTGATTTTTAATAATTAATTTCTCTAGCCTTAATGTCAAGATTCCGGCTACACCATACGAATATTCCTTTGAATAAAGTGTTAGGGACGCGATCTACTCAACCTTCTGAGAGTAGTTGAGTAATAGCAAAATTCAGTTAGGTCTGAGAAAACTTAAATTAAGATTAAAGGATCAACTATCTCAATCACTTGGCTGCATGCAGTGAAATTTGCTAAAAGTGTCAGCAATCTCTTCACGTTGTCTTGGTCCACGAAACTGTTGCGCCATGAACTTATTTTATTATTATTGAACTAGCTTATTATAGAACAGTTAAAATACTGCATTTTTTAGAATATTCCATTCCATTAACACTGTCTAACCTCTCATTTTATAGGTGGTCTTAAGTGTCACGTGCCACCCGGGCCTTACAGTGTTACGACCTGTCGGGAGAGGTACTTTAACTATTGATCACACATGTACTTTTTTGAGCACACAAGGACATGAAGGTCCTCCGCGAATGAGTGATCAGCTCAATGTCAGGGCCACCTACGAGACAATACAACATGAAAAAACTCACCATTCACACACACACACACACACACACACACACCACACACACACACACACACACACACACATACTAAACATCGTGACTGTGGTGTTAATTAATGTCCAGATAGTAGTGGAGGACCGTTTGAACCTTGAAGTTCACTGAAATTTGTCTTATAGCTAAATTTGTTTCCATCACTCAGGAAACTTGTCCCGACCAGATATAGAACCCGAACCCACTGCATACGAGTCAGAGAGATACCATTTTTTAGAATATACTTTCTTCTTCTTATTCATAATTTGTAGAATTTTCATCCTGTTTATTTCCAAAATCACTCCTCGGAGGAAGACGTATTGGATGTGCATCCACTATCCATCCATCTCTTGGCTGGTCTTCCACTTGTTCCTCTCCCGTCCATTGGCCTATCTTCTTTAGCTCTTTTTTTGCAAGTCGGTTGTCTTCCATTCTTTCTATATGACCTTTCAAATATGTCCGTCTATGTATAATACATTTGGTTATGTCTTGAATATGATATTTGTCCCTAATTCCTGTGTTGTATATGTTATCAAATAAAGTTTTCCCTGAATAAGAATACTTTAAAAAAATTAAATTTAGTTATAACCCACTGGCACTACCGAACCCACAGGTAATGGTCGTGCAGACATAAGTTCTCCATACATCCCAATCATCTCTTGTATAATCTACGTTCCTGAAATAAGGGTGAATGTTATTCTCACACCTCATTCTAAGCCTACCTGTAGGCGGTTTTGCTCTGGCTTCCATACAAGGAACTTCCATGTCCCTCTTTCATTCCCCATTCGTGCCGGCCCATCACTGTCTACGAGACTTAATTATTCTTATTTTATCTGGTTTCCCATAAAGACTATGTAGCTCACTATTATGTAGTTTTCTCCATTCGCCTGTTTGTTCATTTTTCATTGTATCAAAAATATTCCTTATAAGTTGAATGCAGGCTTTCACGGCCGGTAATCATAATGTTGTGTGATTCCGGGTTCTGTGGCCGTGGTCCATAGTTGGTGTTGATACCAGACGTTTCGCCCTCAACTGCGGAGGGCATCTTCAGTGGCGCCGAGGGCTTCTAGGCGTGTTTCCTGGTCGGCAGAAGATCTACTTAGAGGGAAGCTCTGCTGACGTTGTGGACGTTGTATTGATAAAATGTGGTGGGAGCAGGGTGAGGGAGCGTGGCTCTTGCTGATTGGCTAATGGTCGTTCTCCTTGTTGTCCCTAGTGTTGATGCATTTATTTTCTAGTGTATGGTACCAGGCCTTAGGCAATTTGATACCTTCCTCTTTTCTGTTGATATTTTCTTTATGCTTGTATATTTCTATAGCCTCTCGGTATAATCTAGGGAAATAGTAGGAAGTTGTGGCTAAAACTTGTGTATCATCGAATAGAATCTGGTGTCCATTCATAATGGCATGTTCTGCTACAGCCGATTTATCCATTTCTCCTTGTCTGCAGTTTCTTTTATGTTCAGATAAACGGGTGGCTATACTTCTTTTCGTGGTCCCTATGTATGGTTTACCACACGAACAAGGAAGTCGATATACGCCGCAAGTGGAGAGAGGTGGCCGAGGATCCTTAGCTGAGCGAAGGCAGTCTTCTATTTTTCTTGTAGGTCTGTAAACTGTTTTTATGTTGTATTTTCGTAGGAGTTTTCCGATACGATCTGTGACTCTTTGTACATATGGTAAGTAGGCTATGCTGGTTGAGGGCGTGTTATCCATTCTGACGTGCTGTCTTCGTGGATGTATGGTTTGTCTTATTTCCTTGGATGTGTAGCCATTTTTCTGGAAACAATTGAACAGATGGTGTTGTTCTTGTTTAAGGTGTTGTGGTTGGCATAACTTAGTCGCTCTGTCGAACAGTGTCTTAATGACACCTCGCTTTTGTCTTGGATGGTGGTTAGAGTCTTTGTGCAGATATCGGTCTGTGTGTGTAGGTTTTCTGTAAACTGTATGTTGAATTTCCCCATTGCCAGTCCTTATTATTTGAACATCCAGGAAAGGAAGTCTTCCATTATCTTCTTTTTCCATAGTGAACTGTATTTTGTTGTGTCTGCTGTTAAGGTGTTGAAGGAAACGTTCCAATTCTTCACTGCCATGTCTCCATACTACGAATGTGTCATCAACATAGCGAAACCAATGTTCTGGAGACTTGGGAGCTGTTTTTAGTGCTTCTGTTTCGAATTTCTCCATGAAAAAGTTCGCTACTACTGGGCTTAGAGGACTGCCCATGGCTACTCCGTCGGTCTGTTCATAGTAGCTGTTGTTCCATTGGAAGTAAGTAGTAGTTAGTACATGCCTGAATAAATTGGATATTTCTTCTGTGAAAATCTGTCTAATGTAGTCCATGGTCTCATTTACTGGCACCATGGTGAAAAGGGAAACCACATCGAAGCTAACCAGTATATCTTGAGATGTTACGTTTATATTCCGTAGTCTCTCAATGAAATGTGTCGAGTCTCTGATGTAGCTGTCCGTTTTTCCAAGGAGTGGTTTCAGAAGTCCTGTAAGATGCTTTGCCAGTAAGTAGGTCGGGGAACCGATGGCACTGACAATTGGCCGGAGTGGAATGTTGTTCTTATGTATTTTTGGAAGGCCATAGAGTCTTGGAGGTTGAGCTTCGGATACGCGTAATTTCTTCTTAATTCCTTCTGGCAAGGACGATTGCTTGATAAGATTGTTGGTTTTTCGAAGAATACCGGATGTAGGGTCTCGCTTGATAGGTTTATATGTATCTGGTGTCAGAATCTCTATTATTTTCTCTTTGTATTCGTGTGTATTCATAACAACTGTAGAGTTTCCTTTATCGGCTGGTAAAATAGTGATATTATTATCATTATTTAAAGTTTTTAGCGCTAGTCTCTCCTTCTTAGTTAAATTGCTTTTCGGTGGTTGGGCGCGACGGAGTATTCTTGCAGCTTCATAACGAATGAAGTTGCAAGAATACTCCGTCGTTATGAAGCTGCAAGAATACTCCGTCGCGCCCAACCACCGAAAAGCAATTTAACTAAGAAGGAGAGACTAGCGCTAAAAACTTTAAATAATGATAATAATATCACTATTTTACCAGCCGATAAAGGAAACTCTACAGTTGTTATGAATACACACGAATACAAAGAGAAAATAATAGAGATTCTGACACCAGATACATATAAACCTATCAAGCGAGACCCTACATCCGGTATTCTTCGAAAAACCAACAATCTTATCAAGCAATCGTCCTTGCCAGAAGGAATTAAGAAGAAATTACGCGTATCCGAAGCTCAACCTCCAAGACTCTATGGCCTTCCAAAAATACATAAGAACAACATTCCACTCCGGCCAATTGTCAGTGCCATCGGTTCCCCGACCTACTTACTGGCAAAGCATCTTACAGGACTTCTGAAACCACTCCTTGGAAAAACGGACAGCTACATCAGAGACTCGACACATTTCATTGAGAGACTACGGAATATAAACGTAACATCTCAAGATATACTGGTTAGCTTCGATGTGGTTTCCCTTTTCACCATGGTGCCAGTAAATGAGACCATGGACTACATTAGACAGATTTTCACAGAAGAAATATCCAATTTATTCAGGCATGTACTAACTACTACTTACTTCCAATGGAACAACAGCTACTATGAACAGACCGACGGAGTAGCCATGGGCAGTCCTCTAAGCCCAGTAGTAGCGAACTTTTTCATGGAGAAATTCGAAACAGAAGCACTAAAAACAGCTCCCAAGTCTCCAGAACATTGGTTTCGCTATGTTGATGACACATTCGTAGTATGGAGACATGGCAGTGAAGAATTGGAACGTTTCCTTCAACACCTTAACAGCAGACACAACAAAATACAGTTCACTATGGAAAAAGAAGATAATGGAAGACTTCCTTTCCTGGATGTTCAAATAATAAGGACTGGCAATGGGGAAATTCAACATACAGTTTACAGAAAACCTACACACACAGACCGATATCTGCACAAAGACTCTAACCACCATCCAAGACAAAAGCGAGGTGTCATTAAGACACTGTTCGACAGAGCGACTAAGTTATGCCAACCACAACACCTTAAACAAGAACAACACCATCTGTTCAATTGTTTCCAGAAAAATGGCTACACATCCAAGGAAATAAGACAAACCATACATCCACGAAGACAGCACGTCAGAATGGATAACACGCCCTCAACCAGCATAGCCTACTTACCATATGTACAAAGAGTCACAGATCGTATCGGAAAACTCCTACGAAAATACAACATAAAAACAGTTTACAGACCTACAAGAAAAATAGAAGACTGCCTTCGCTCAGCTAAGGATCCTCGGCCACCTCTCTCCACTTGCGGCGTATATCGACTTCCTTGTTCGTGTGGTAAACCATACATAGGGACCACGAAAAGAAGTATAGCCACCCGTTTATCTGAACATAAAAGAAACTGCAGACAAGGAGAAATGGATAAATTGGCTGTAGCAGAACATGCCATTATGAATGGACACCAGATTCTATTCGATGATACACAAGTTTTAGCCACAACTTCCTACTATTTCCCTAGATTATACCGAGAGGCTATAGAAATATACAAGCATAAAGAAAATATCAACAGAAAAGAGGAAGGTATCAAATTGCCTAAGGCCTGGTACCATACACTAGAAAATAAATGCATCAACACTAGGGACAACAAGGAGACGACCATTAGCCAATCAGCAAGAGCCACGCTCACTCACCCTGCTCCCCCACTAGTATCAATACAACGTCCACAACGTCAGCAGAGCTCACTCTAAGTAGATCTTCCGACCAGGAAACACGCCTAGAAGCACTCGCCACTGAAGATGCCCTCCGCAGTTGAGGGCGAAACGTCTGGTATCAACACCAACTATGGACCACGGCCACAGAACCCGGAATCACACAACATTATATTCCTTATAACTTTATCATAAGTAATACCACGAGCGATTTCCAATTTATCTAGAGGATTTGGAAATCAAGAGTGCATTTGTTAGGACTATTTAACGAATGAAATTAAGCTGTTTACTCAAAAGTCATTATTTAAATATCGTTCCGGTATTTTAAAATATTTATATATTTAATGTAAACGCCGATGTTTGAAAACAAATCAGAAATGTGAGGTTAGGTATATGGACTGCAACTTGATTATATTATTTACTGCCAAATATAATCGCAATATTGTAATAATGCACCCTAGTGGAGAAATAATGAAACACTTCAAATTGTATATTATAATCAACATTATAGGTTATTAATTTATTTTTTTAGTAAAAAGTCAGTAAAATCAAGGAATCTGTTCATTTTTATTTGCTGTATTCAATGTATTTGTTGGAGAAAAATAATGCTGTTCAGCATATTAAAAATGAGCTTTCTTTATCACAAAAGCACGAGCTAATAAAGAGAAATCGATAAAGAGCGAGGTGAAACACGACTGTCATTGGTTGAAAACAAAATTCATTGAAACATGATTGGCCATTGGCTATCATTTGGGACATGAGTTAAATAGTCCTCAAAGTAAGCTATACTGAAATATATTTTATACTGTATAGTTGCTGATTATCGAGACTTCTGATTAGTATTGTTGAAGGTTATTGGGAGATGAATAAAAGGCCCCACGAGCGAGCAGGAAGAAAGCTAAGAAAATCGATAAATGGAGAGACTTGAGCAGGTTAAGAGACTATAAGAACGACTTGGCTATTTGCAGGAAGCACTTCACATTGAGGGCACTTCAATACAGAAAAGATAAAATTTAGCAGAAATGTTACTCTGTTTTCCAAACATTTGTACTGAAATATGGCATTCATAACAATGTCATTAACGATATTCCTCTATAGAGCGAAACAGTATTACTTTTATTAATTTCTTTTCGAAACAGAAAATAAATAATTATTTACAGCTCATAGAAGGCCTATAAGCACTTGGGCTTGTTCCATCATCACAGATTGCTCCATTTCTATTTCGGTTTTTTAAGACTATTTAACTCATGCCCCAAATGTAAGTCAATGACCAATCACGTTTCAATGTATCTTGTTTTACAACCAATCACAGTCTTGTTTCACCCGATATTTATCAATTAAGTTTATCATATTAAGGAAAGCTCTTCCTTTTTAATATTCTGAACAGGTAATAGCATTATTTTACAGTGACTGACTCTCCAAGAAATACGGCTACCAGATTGTATATATAGTACACGAATGTAAACAGATACTTCTTTCGGGATATAACAGAAAACATTCTTGGTAATTGATTATAGCACACTAAAAATAAACCACTTTTTGCACTTTCTTAAAAGTGTTATTTCCCAGAAACTTACGTTCCAGAAAAATATAATTTACATCATAGGGCATTAGAAATTAATTAATAACCTGTAATGTTGGTTATAAACAGTTTGATGTGTTTCATTTTTTCTCCACTAGGGTGCATTCTTACAATATTGCGATCCTTTGGCAATAAATAATATGATCTGGTTGCAGTGATGAACAAATGAAACAAAACAAATCTTTCTCATTTGTTTACAAACATCGCCATTTACATTAAACATATAAATATTTTTAAATAATTATATTTAAATAATGATTTGTGAGTAAACAGCTTTATTTTGTTCGTTAAATAATCCTAACAAATGCCACTTTTGATTTCCAGTCGTGGCATTACTTATGATAATCTCTTTCGTTTTGTTTGATAATAATCGAAAGCCAGTTTTAGGATTTTTTTTGCGAATGCCCCAGGTTGTCTTTCAACATTCCTGGTGTTCTCTCCTGGCATGGCGTTCTTGTAACCCACTTCTGAAGGTTGGGGCGCATGGAAGGCAGGGTTACGTTGCCCCGATGATATGATGGGTGATGATGATAGTGGTGCGCCAGGAGAGTCCCTAATCCTAAGCTTAATCTAAGATGAATATGAATGATGATGATTGCGATGACCATATGATTTCGGGGACCGTTTGGGCCTTACAGTTTTCCTGACCTTTTTTTTACAGGTGAGGAAAAACCCCGATAAAAACCTCACCCAGAAAAACTGTCCCGATCGGGGATCAAACCCGGGCCCGCTGCGTGACAAGGGAGCACGCTACCTCGAGACCACAGCGGTGGACTAGTTTTAGGAATCTTTCTCCCTGCATTCTTTCTATGTTGGTTCCTCAATTTAATAGATTACCTTCTAGTTTATGCAACCAATTGATTTGGCGTTTACTTGATGAAAATCCACGATGTTTACTTATCATAAGTAATGCCTCGAGTGATTTCCAAATTATCGATAAATCCACGACTCACGAAGTGAGGAGTGAATTTATCTAGAGAATTTAGAAATTAAGAGTGGCATTTGTTAGGACTATTTAACGAATAAAATTAAGCTGTTTACTCAGAAATCATTATTTAAATATAGTTATTTTAAAATATTTATATATTTAATGCAAACGGCGATGTTTGAAAACAAATAAGAAACGATTGGTACGCTTCAACTGCTTCTTTCGTTCATCACTGCAACCTGATCATATTAGTTATTGCCTAAGGATCGTAATATTGTAAGAATGCACTCTAGTGGAGAAAAAATGAAACACATCAAACTGTATATTAATTCATTTCTGATGTCCTATGACAATTATATTTTTCTGGAATGTTATTACCTGGAAAAAATACATTTAAGAATGTGCAAACAGTGGTTTCTTTTTTTGGTGGTATAATGAATTGCTACAAATGTTTTTATATTAACTCTCGCATGCGCTACGTGTTGACATTCTGCACTATATATACAATCTGGTATACTGAATAATTTATTAAGCTACCTCCATTTTTATTAATAACTGTCAGTTCTCCATTTTTATCTTCCCCATATTTCCCATTCAGAATTTCAAGTTCAAATGCATCGCAAAAAGCTAACAATTTGTTTCCTTCTGAATTTAAAATCTTATTTTTGTTTCTCCTACCCTCACCTCGGTGTTTCATTATCATCCGATTTTTATAGTGATATTTTCCTCCCCAATCCTACAGTTAAAGTCCCCTAAAATTATTATTCCCGCTTCCGGAAACCTATCTTTTATTTCTGCCAACGAGTCAGACAATTCAACGAAAAAATTTGGATTGGCATACCTGGAATTTAGTGGTTGGCGGTAAATTGACAACAGACACATTTCTGCTCTTCCTGTATGGTAATATATACAAATTGCCTCTTTTAAAGCAATATTTACCTTTTTAATATATGGGTCTAAGTTAGTTTATATAAAATGGCAACACCGCCTGGATGTCTGCCTCTCTTCCCTCTATTTTGATTACCCTTAAAATAACCTTTCATATTACATAGATTTACGCATTCATTAGCTTTTAACCATGTTTCTCCTAGAGCTAACATATCAAAAGTCTCAATAAACTCTACACATCTGTCCATTGAAATTTTTTGTTTTAACCCTTCGATATTCCATGAACCGACTGTCAACAAACCCTATTGTGTTCCCTTGTCATTAGTCTTACCTGTATTTTTCGAACTTCCCCCTCTCAATAGTTCCTTTTCTGCGGGTAATTCAGAAGTCTTAGTGATTTTCTTGTTGGAGTTCTTGTGTCCGCCGGTCGTTCACCTCTTAGAGGTGGGGTATGATTTTTGCGTTCGGCCGTAGTTTGCTGTATGTTTACTGGATTCCTCGGAGTTAGTATCGTAGTGCTCCATCTCTCTCTCGTGTAGAATTTTCTCCCTCCTCTGCTGTAAGGAGACCACCTGCTGTTGAAGCGTCCCCTGTAGGTTTTGGGGACTCGCTGTCAATGACCTCTTCAAATTCATTTTCAGAGTTGTCCATATTTTGTAGTTGTTCCCTGCTCCAGATTCGTCCATTTATAATCAATTTATTAAATTGCAGGATTGCATGGCAGCCCTGCCTCCTCGCCTCGAGCATGTGTCGCTTAAGAAAGTCCATTTCGCGGCGTACCTTCTCACTAAAGTCTTCGGCAATATTGATGCCGGTCCCTTTAAGATATTTACTGTCTCTAAGGATCCAACATTTTATTTTGTAGTGTGATAATTTGCATACAATCGGTCTCTTTCCACTATTCCAACGACCTACTCTGTGCGCTCTTTCAATATCACTGTCCACCAAATCAATCCCGATTTGCGCCACTACTCTTTTAACTATATGTACAGTTTCCTCCCAGCTCTCCCTGTCTTCTTCATGCACTCCATAATTATATCAAAATATTATTACGGGACTCTGGTTTTCGAGATAGTCTAATTTAGATTCCAGCCGTTTCAATCTGTCCTCCATCCGATGCATGTTCGTCTCCATATCACGAATTTTTTCACCCACGTTGCACTTTTCAAACCCCTCTTTCACTTCAGTTGACAATGTTTCAATCAGCTTTCTAACTTCTTCCATAATGCTTTGTCCCCTGCACACTTCAACCACTCTAACAAAAACATGTCCGCTCTTCACGACGGCTAGCACTATTTACGAGTTATTGGTAAATCCAGAAAATTGGATAAACCTCGGTAAATTTCTGGACAAAACGCGGAAAATAAGGACAACACTCATTCATGAAAAAATATATGTTATCAAAATGCAATACCATTAATTATTAACAATTATATATAAATTAATTAGTGTATAATGGTATTGTGTTATTATTTAATTGTAATATTAATGTGTTTTCTTTATGTAATTGTAATGTTAATGTTTTTTTAGTGTATAATGCTATTGTGTTATTATTTAATTGTAATATTATTGTGTTTTCTTTATGTAATTGTAATGTTAATGTTTTTAGTGTATAATGCTATTGTTATTATTTAATTGTAATATTATTGTGTTTTCTTTATGTAATTGTAATGCTAATGTTTTTAGTGTATAATGCTATTGTGTTATTATTTAATTGTAATATTATTACTGTGTTTTCTTTATGTAATTGTAATGTTATTGCCGTTTTTGTTGTTTATTTTTCTTTACACTAGTACCAATTATTACTTTATTGTAACGGACTGTCAACAGCACGTACGGCTTACTACCCGTGCGACCCATATTTGTAAATAATATTGTAAATATCTTACTTTTTGTCCAATAAAGTCCTACTACTACTACAATCTGGTAGCCGTATTACTTATAGAGTCAGTCACTGCAAAATAATGTTATGACCTATTCAGAATGTTAAAAGGAGGTGCTTTCTTTATTATGATAAACTTTAGTTGGCAAATTCTAGGCGAAACACGACTGTGATTGGTTGTAAATAAAAAATCATTAAAATGTGATTGGTCATTGACTCCCATTTGGTGCATGAGTTAAATAGTCAAATAAAACTATCAAAATTTTACATGATGTTCATAAATTATATTTATTTTATTCATCATCCGTCTGAAGAAAATACAGTGTATTGAAACAGCAGTTACGGAAGTTGAATAAAGTGAATATTTATGAAAATCATGTAAAACTTTGATAACTTTATTTAATAAATAAACTTCTAGTTTATGTTTTATAGATTGCACTCTAAGTTCTTTATACTACCTTTATTTCCCAAGTTTCCACCATTTTAGGCCTACTTATCGCAGAAATTTCATATCTGTTACCTGTAATTTTCTATATAACTTTTTGTTACAATCCAATTTTCACTCCCATAAAGTTAGTACAGTCATGATATTGTACAATTTTTATTTTCATTCTTTTCTTTTTTCCAGGGTTTAAGGTTTCATTTATGGTGCCGTAAATTGCTGTGTTTGAAATTTGCACAATTTTTCTTTATAACTAATATATCCCTGATACTTAAATGTAATCTGTTGAAGTATAGAGTATTTTTATAGCAGGAAAAAATTTAATTACATTAAAATTCTTTCTAAAGAGACAATTTTGCGCTTTAGTCTGAATTTACACTTAAAATCTCAGCTTTGGCGAGGCACTCTATCATTGAGCTACTTAGGCACATCTTCCAAATGAACCACAGTTTCGTACATCACACTGCATATATACCG